>ML780530.1:180956-248649 GCA_009831015.1 Picea engelmannii | reverse complement strand
AAATGTTGGAAAAGATTAACCGCTTTCAGGAAACTTTCTAAGCAAAGACAACGTGAAAAGAGGATGCAAAAGATTTGCACTCATTGTCAGAAGCGGGGTCATCTCATTGACCAATGTTGGACATTGCATCCAACCACTCATCCACGACACAAGAAGCAGTTAGATAAAGAGTTTGACAAGAATGGAAGAGGAGATTCCATCATTGATGTGAGTCAAGATGATTCACAAGAGGACGATGTTCAGCAGAAAAAGTCACCGTTGAGTTGGCTTGGTAAGAAATGGTTGGATTTCTTGAGCAAGTAAGGCTTGTATTTTTTGTTGTAAATGCACTTTTCAGCGTTATGTGTGCATTTATGGGAAGCATGATAAGTTGCAGCATTTTATCACAACTTGCATGATGCAAGTTGCATGTGAATGCAATTTGAAGGCATTCTTGTTTGTTGTTGCATAAATTCGCCAGGAGGATGTAAAAGATGGATATGATGTTCACTTGTTACAACCATGTATCTTTTTCATGTTCATCTCTTATGTACCCACATGTTTTGGGTTATGTACTTATGTTTGTACTGGAAGGAGAGTTGAAGAGTCATGCGCATGCATTTTTTTTTATGTATGTGTAAGCAGTAAACCTGGTGATGGTTCATCATGAGTGATTCATGATTGTAACATGATTTTGTATCATGTTTTTCGACTTGTCATTTTGGGAATATTGAGATGTTTCAAATGAGTCTCAACTGGTGTTGATGATTGTCTGATGACTATGTGTGTCGATCATGTTTTTCGACTTATGTTTAGTCGATGGTGTTTGTTGGCTTGAAAGTTGATTTTGAGTACACCATGATGCAAGAAAATGCCATGTGCTTTGATGAAGTACCAGATGCGACAGTTTGTTTGAAGAACAAAAGATTTTGTTAGCATCATTTTTCAGTCTTGTATAATTTGTTTTCAAGATTGATGGTTTTCTTGGCTTGTGACAAGATGTCGCAGGAAGTTTTTGCAGCCATTGGAGAGATGATTATGTTGACGTCAAAGAGTTCGCAAGGGGGACTTGATTCTCAGTGGGAAGGTTGGCAGTCTTCCAAGAACAGAGAGAACAATGTGTCAACAACAGCTAGAGAACAGTGGTTGAGGGACATAGCCAGTTGTAGTGCAAGGCATGTCAAGGTATTCAGGTGATTGTCGAAAAGACTTTTCAAGTAGAATAAGTTGATATAACTTGAAAGCAAACAGATAATCATGAGCTTTTGTGGGTCCAAAAGCCTTTCAGTGGGAAGGTGTGATCAAAATCTGGACCAGGGGTCAAAATTTTAGCCCAAAAATCAATGCTCTCGGAATTGCCTCAAAATGAACGAGAGCGTAGCCCTCATCATCACGAACCCAACGCAATTTATTTCGTCTCAAACGGATGTCGGGAGCGAGAGATATCGCGATCTGTCTGGATCGTCAAACAGGAAAAAAAATGGATGTTGACTGTGCAGTTCGTACAATCCGTACGGATGCTGATATTGCATGACTGTATGCTGATGTGGAGGTCGTACAATGGCATGGCAGAGGTGACATGGTAGTTTTGGATTGGCTGACATCTGGGCGAATCGTGTTGTGACACGTGGCATCATTTTCGACAAATGGTGTGGTGCCACGTGGCCCACTCATGGGCCGCCACGTGGCACCCCGATATTGGTTGTTGGTTGTTCAAAATAATATGGAGTCCATGGGAGTCGAACACTAGACCTCCCACCTAGGTGGAGCGCCTTTGCATGGTGTGGGTTACCAATAGCCCACGCTATGTTCTTTGTTATATCTATGGTTTCAATTACATTTAAATTAAATTAATATGTGAGTTTGGGCGCGGGCAGGGCTGGGGCTAAGCCCCAACCCCCTTTCACATATGACCACCACATGACCATATGTACGCATATTTAAATGGACCCTGCGCACGTTTTAAACACTTGGCGCTAAAGCATTGGGCTTAGGAACCTAGCCTTTTTGTGCGGGAAAACAAGGTCACATGACCCCCATATGCCCAGGTGCTAGACGGTTAGGGTTGGCGCACCCATAACCATCCTACGGTTTTCACTGTTGGCGTGGTTGCTCTCGGTGCTGGGTTTTCACGCTTAAATTTGCATGTGATCCAGGTTCAAGCACGCATTTTGGCGAATGAGTGACAACAAGCTTGAAGGAAGGGGATGGCAGGAGGCCTATCTTCCTCATTTCTTGGCCGATTGAGGTGTCGTAAAAGCCCAGCTAGGTGTTTTTGGACGTCCTGAATCCATTGGCACTATTATCAAGGCCATTTGAAGACTTCTTCTGTAAGTTTTTCACCATTGAAGTTTCAGCAAGCTCCAGGGAGCTTGAAGCCCTCATTGATTGAGGACATGTTTTGGTGAGCCTCTATTTGTTTTTTGTGATTGAATAATCATGTTTGGCTAATTTTTATGCTCTGAACACATTGGGACAGGTTTAATAGGCTGTTGAGGAATTTTACAGGTGTATTTTCCAAAGAGAATCTCAGGGAAGCTTATGGCCACATGTAGAAGAGGTCATGCCCGGATGAGCCATGATCCGTTTTCAGAGTTTTATTAGTCATTTTTGTGGTTTTTATGTGTTCTGATATCAATGGTATAGTATTTTTTTCCATTGGAGTTGAGAAGCAGCTTGTAAAAGAACTTTTGACTAATTAATCCCAGAGAGCCAAGTCCATTGATGGAGGCTCAAGGAGATGTAGCCCGGAGGGGGGTGAACTCCTTTATCAGCTTGTTCTTGTTGTGAGTTTGATGGTTTATTTGCTGCAAGTTGTGTTGTTGTGTATTTGTTTAAAGTACATATTTAATCATCTAAAAGAACAATTCCTCACACATAAGCATTTACAAGAAGATACATGAACTTAACACATACGTTTATCTTGCATATTTTAACACATGAAGCAAGGTCCTGTAAAGTTTATTTTAATGAAGTAGAGGGTGCTTGAATAGAATAACAAGTCAACCTTTTATTTTCAGATCACTTGTGCCTGATTTGGGATTTCGGTGTTTCTCATTTCGCCACTTCGAGACTCTTGTGATGAAGAGTCTCGTCTCTTGACTCTTCCAACTCCCGGTATCTGAAGCTCTGAAATGGAGTTGGATCAATGGTCCACACTCTACATGATTCAATGGTCCAGATCTCTTCATGATTTTGCACATCGCGATTTTGACATTCTTGACGTGAGAGTTCTTGACAACTCCACCTCTCGGTCTGCAAAACTCTGAAATGGAGTCAGATCAACTTTTTGGCTTTTCGCACTTCACAACTTCAAGATTCCTATCGTGAGAGTCCTTGACATCTCCAACTCCCAGTATCTGAACCTCCGGTATGGAGTCTTGGACATTTCATGATTTCGCATTTTGCGACTTCGGGTTTTGCAACTTCGGGACTCCTGCAGTAAGAGTTCTTGACATCCCCTACTCCCGGTATTTGAAATCTCGGTAGCTGAAACTCCAAAATGGAGTATGATCAATGCTTTGATCTTGCCTTTCGATCACTATTGTTCTTCCTTTCCTGCCTGTTTGTTGATCTTCCTTATCTATCTGTTTTTCATCATTCTTCTTGTTCTTGCCATCAATGATAAGCTTGCTCTTCTTGTAAACATGCCAACAATC
This sequence comes from Picea engelmannii, assembly GCA_009831015.1. Lineage (NCBI taxonomy): Eukaryota > Viridiplantae > Streptophyta > Pinopsida > Pinales > Pinaceae > Picea > Picea engelmannii. The sequence continues at coordinate 245,011 of ML780530.1, read as the reverse complement.
TCCCCCTTTGGCATTGATGGAAACCTTGAACAGATGCGCTCATATGTTTGGACCTCCAACTATAGCATCTGGTCTGGACCACTCCTTTTCTCCCCCTTTGACATCAATGTTAAAGAAAATACGCTCCCCCTGAGCTATTGTAGTATGTTTAGGAGGTATTAGATGTTCAACCAATACAAACTCCCCCTAACAGGATGGAATTTCTTAGATGTGAGATGGGATGACACCTAGCTTCTGTCGGAGATATGCAAATGGTGTCTTGGCTAGGGGTTTTGTAAAGATGTTTGCAATTTGTTCTGTGGTTGGAATGTAATGGACCTGAACAATCTGATTGGTGACCTGCTCTCTCAGAAAATAGTATTTTATGGGAATATGCTTGGTCTTGGAGTGGAATACAAGATTCATGGACACACTGATGGCACTAGTGTTATCACAATGGATTGGGATCGGTACAACATATTTTACCTCCAAGTCTGCAAGTGTCTTAATCATGCATAATATTTGAGTGCAAAAGGTAGCAACAACCATGTACTCTACCTCTGTAGTTGATAAAGAAATGGAACCTTTATTTTTACTAAGCCATGCTACTAATGAGTCACGCAGGAAGAATGCTCCTCCACTGGTGCTTTTTCTCTCATCAACACAGTTTTCCCAATCTGCATATGAATAAGTAGTTAACTGAAAATTCTGATTTATGGGATACCACAGACCATAAGTCATTGTTTCTTTCAAATACCTGAATATCCTTTTGACAACTAACAAATGACTCTGTTTAGGTGGAGACTGATATCTTCCTACCATTCCAACAACATGCATTATGTCTGGGCAAGATGTTGTGATGTAAAACAGGCTACCAATCATTGATCTACCAATAATTGATCTACCAATCAGGCTACTTAATTTGCATCCAGTAACCATAGGTGTGCCCACAGGTTTAGAGTCTTCCATTTGAAATCTTTTCAACATTTCTCTTAGATATTTTTCTTGTGAAATGAACATCCCTTCAGACCTCTAAGTAATTTGTAGACCAAGAAAAAATGACTGTTCACCTATCATAGACATTTCAAACTTAGACTCCATGGCATAAGCAAACCATTGTACCAACGAATCCTTATTACATATGAAGATGATGTCATCTACATAGACCAATACGATGAGCAAATCATTATCCTTTGTTTTGATATACATATTGTTATCAATTGTTCCTCTCTTGAACCCTTTGTCTTTGAGATATGTATCTAGTCTGTGATACCAGGCTCGAGGGGCTTGTTTTAACCCATATAAATCTTTCTTCATCTTGCATATTAAGTCAGGATCATCAGATAGTTCGAAACCCTCTGGTTGTTCCATATAGACTTCTTCACTTAAATCTCCATTTAGAAAAGATGACTTGACATCCATTTGATAGAATTTAAACCTTTTATGACAAGCATAGGCAAGAAACATTTTGATAGCTTCTAATCTTGCTACGGGCACAATGTTTCATCAAATCTAGTCCTTCTATCTGAGCATACCCTTTACAGACCAATCTTGCTTTGTTCCTGATAACTTGTCCCTGCTCATTCAATTTATTCTTAAAGATCCATTTGGAGCCAATGACATTTTAACCTTCAAGTCTATGAACCATCTCCCATGTATTGTTTTTCTCAATCTGATCAAGTTCATCATTCATTGCTTTAACCCAATGGTCATCTTTTCTATCTTCATTAAAATTCTTGGGTTCCAGCATGGATATGAAAGCTATATGTGATTGTTCGGTGTTTTCTATTAGCTTTCTCCTGGTTTGTACACCTTTGTCTTTTACACCAATTATCTAACTTGCAGGATGATTCTTTTGAGTGATTCTGGAGGAGGAATTTGAAGTTGTCTGCTGATTTGAGTCTGTCTGAGTATATGTGTCTTCATCTGATTTAGATTCTTCATTTTCTGATTCTTAGACCTATTCGTCTTCAGCTTTAGTTGTGTCTTATGTAGAAGACTCATTACTGTACACCTCTCTTGCTGGGATTCCCTCATCAACTTTTATGTCAATATAGTCAACCATTTTATGTAGCCTCTTATTATAGCATCTGTATCCTTTGTTGTTTGTAGCATACCCTAAGAATATACCTTCATCAGCCCTGTCATCATATTTTCCAAGGTTCTCATCATTATTCTTTATGTAACATTTACTCCCAAAGACTTTGAAGTGTTTAATTGAAGCAATTCTCCCATACCACAGTTCATATGGTGTCTTGTCACTTTGTGGTCTGAGGTGGGCTTTGTTAAGAACATGGAATGTTGTGTGTATTGCTTCTACCCAGTAGGTTTGACCAATGTTCTTCTCATTCATCATTGACCTAGCCATTTCTTACATTGTTCTGTTTTGCCTTTGAACTACTCCATTTTGTTGTGGAGTTCTTGGGATGGTGTATTCTCTCTTGATCCCATGTTTATCACAACATTCCTTGAATTCACTTGATATAAACTCTCCTCCTTGATCTGATCTTACTTCCTTTAACCTCTTGCCTGTTTGAGTCTCAGTTAAAGCCTTAAATATCTTAAACTTCTCAAAAGCTTCATCTTTTTCCTTGAGAAAGGAAACCCAAGTAAGTCTGGAGTAATCATCAATAATCAACATGAAGTAGTTTTATTTCCCCTACCTTCCTGTCTTGATGGTCCACATAAATCCATATGAACTAGTTGGAGTGGTTTCTTTGTTGAAGTAAAAATCTTTGACTTAAACTGTGTCCTGGTTAGCTTTCTTACTTGGCAGGGTTTACACATTGAATCTTGGGGCTTTGATATTCTCAGAAGATCTTTTACTGCCTCAAGATTTTTGAGTTTGATTAAGTGGTCAAAGTTTAGATGTCCAAGTTTCCTATGCCATAACCATATTTCACCATGTTTTCTTAGATGACACTCTTCTCTATTTTCTTTCAGCACATATACATTATTTTCTGTTCGTATGCCTTTGGCCACCACTTGTCATGAGTTTATAGACTTTATCTTGCAGTCCTTGGACGTGAACACCACTTCACATCCTCTGTCACACATTTGACTTACAATGAGCAGATTATGTTTCAGCCCATCTACAACTAGAACATCTTGGGATTTTCCTTTTCCATTACTTAAACTCACCATCCCTTTACCCTTTATTTTACCTGGAGCATCATTTCCAAAGGTTACATTTCCTTATTTTCTTTCACTTAGAGATAAAAAATTACCTTTGTATCCCGTCATATGTTTGGAGCATCCACTGTCTATATACCAAGGGTTCGTTTTTATTTGAGCTAACAACACTAATCCACACTTGTCACTTTCTTTCTTCTTCCACACATTGACATTTTCAGTAAGGGAATTCAAATCTGGTTCATAGTTCCTTAATCGACAGTCAACATATTTATGTCCATAGTTATGATAGATGTATCATTCAATCTCATTGTTCAATATGTCAAAATTACTATTGCAACGTTGTCTACTTATTGACTGTTGATTATTTCTTGACCTCCTTAGTTGCATGTCTCTAAACTTAATTTGGCAATTTGCAATCTGTGAAAGTTTGTTACTTGGTTGTATCATTCTTTGTTGTGACAAGTATTTATTCCTTCAAAACCTTAGTTGCTCATGTCTAAGTCTTAAGGAACAATTTACAACTTTGTGACCAAAGTTAGAATAGTAGAAGCAGTAGCCATAGAAAAATTCTTTGTACCTGGAAAATGGTTGTCTTCTTTGAGAAAATCGATTTCTTCCATGTTGATGACGTCTTTCAGCAGGGAGCGCACAATTTCTTTGTTCTATAGATTGAGTCCTGCCACCTTTTCCTTTACTCATCCTGGGTGGCTGGTTGTCTTCCTTTGTTTCTGCAGGTTTGCTGTTGTCATTGGTTGTAGATTTGACAAACTTGATGGGTTCTTCATTTCTTGGCTTACCACTACTTGATCCCTCTTCATAACCCAAACCATTTTTCAGCTTTGGATTCCTTTGCTGATTCAGAATGGTGGCTAATCCTTCTGAGGCTTTGATACTTGACAGATTCTGATTATACAAGGCTTGAAACTTCTCCATCTCTTTCCTAGTTTTCACTACTTCTTGTTCGAAGGCTTCACATCTTGCCTTCTTTTCTGATAACTATTGTTTCAGAATGTCTTTGATTTTCTTTGCCTCTTCTAATTCCACTTTTAGTAGGACAAGGTCTTCATCAGGTTCTTTACTGTCTTTCTCAAACTGTATCAACAATTATCTTTGCTTTCTGTTCTTAATTCTTAGTCTGTCAATCTCTTCCAATGCACTGATCAGTTATCCTTCCATGTCAACCATAGCTTCTTCTTCATTAGCATCACTTCCTGTGATTTTATTATCATAATCCTTTTTGGCCATAAGTATGAAGTAATTTAGTTTATCTTCAATAGAGGAGTCATTGTCTTCATCATCTGAAGGATCATCATCATTGTTTACGCAAAAACTTTTCTTCTTAAAGTTATCTTCTTTAAAAAAAATTATGTGTTTGTGCTTCTCCTCATCATCACATGTCCAATCCTTTATTTTGTGGGGACATTTATTTGCAAAATGACCTATCCTACCACAGTTGAAACATTTGAAAGGAAATTTACCTTTGTATTTTCTTGATCCCTTCTTCAATCTCTTCACAAATTTTTGTTCAATTTCATCGGGCTTAGAATCTTCATTCTTGTCTACCTTAATTGATGCTTCTCTGGAGGTGGGTTTATCTTTAACTATTCTCATTTCATATGCAATCAATGTTCCTAGAAGTTGATCAAACTCCAAGGTTTTTAGATCATGAAGTTCTTCTATAGAAGAGACCTTTGGATTGAACCTATCTGGGAGAGATCTCAAGATTTTCTGAACTAAAGAAGGTTCCTCAATTTTTTCACCAAGTTCTTTCATTACATTTACCATTTCTTCTACTCTTAGAAAGTATTTTCCAACAGTTTCATCTTCTTTCAGCTTCGTTTGTTCAAACTGTATTTTGTAGTTTTGAAGCTTGGCGTCCTTTACCTTCATAATTCCTAATGAGTTTGTCCCACATTTCTTTGGAAGTTACTAGGTGCATAAATTTTACGAATTCTGCTTCTGCAAGCCCACTCAAGATAACATTCATAGCCTTAGTATTGAAGCTAAATTCTAGCTTGTCATCCTTATTAGCTAGTACAATTGGCTTTACATAACCAATATCTATCACATCCCAAACATCTGCACCTAAAGCCATTATGTAGGTTCACATTCTAACTTTCCATAAGGAAACGTTTGTTCCATTGAACAGAGGAGCCTTATTGGTTGAATTTTCATCATGGCTTGACATGTTTAATCTCTAGGATCTACCCTTAGATAAAAGGGGCCGGCTCTGATACCAATTGTTGGATAACTGAGAGGGGGGGTGAATCAGTTGTAACCTTGCTTAAACAATAATACTTATTTTAAACTCTTTCTAGATCACTCAATGACAATCACAATAATGGAGGGAAGTAAGTAGTAGACCATTCAACTTCATTCACACATATGAGATACATAGAGACAAATATTTCCTGAGGAAACCCATAAAGGGTAAAAACCTCTTCTTCTTTATATGATAAGTAATATGTACATTCTTTACATTATCATACATATGAGCACCAACTCATAATTAGGCTACAACCTCTGTTTTGCAAGCTGCTACTTGCAGAGAGCACCAACTCTCTGGATTCTCTAGCACCAACTAGAAGGAATCACCAACTCACTAGTTTCTCTAGCACCCACTAGAAGGAAGCACCAACTCCCCAAGTGTTCCAGCACCAACTTCCAGTCACACAGGCACCAACCTGTATAACAGAGAACAACAATTCTCCCTTGCACCACCCTGCCACCCTGGTTTCTTTGGCTGCAACTAGATGGAATCTACAACTCCCTTTGTTCAAGAACCCACTTGAACCTCTGAGGACAACAGTCCTCCCTAGCACCTCCCTACCACCCTGAAATATAAATCTTTTCTATTATGACTTATTACAGTGATATAAATTTCTTCAATGGATTACCGATCACATCACTATTCTGGTACATTGCGTTTCTCTGTCTGCATCAGTGTCTTTTTCACCCTCCTTGCACTTTCTGTTATGTTGCCTTTTATTCTCTTTGTGCCACATCCCTTCATCGCACCATTCCCCTTCTGTACATATCTGATGCCGTGCTCTGCCTCCTTCTTCACACCTCAATCAAACCCAACAACCACCCCCATTTCTTCTTTGTTCAACATTCTTATAGTCTCTGTGCACCTTGTGCATACACTATGCTTCTTTCTATCACATCCTCTACTCCCAATATCCTCCACATCGGGGTGTTTTCTCCAGTTCACTCCTCCACAACTATGCCATCTCCTGTGTGCCACGTTGTCTCGCTCTGTTCTGCATCTCCTGCCCATTCTAAGTGCTCTTCTTGATCATCATTGTAACTCTTCAGCTTCTCTGGCGGTTTCAACCATGCATCCATAATCACTTGGTCTTATATCGATATTCCTTAGCTTCTCTGGGAGATGAGATTCTTCATCTTCTATCACATAGATGAGCTCATCCTCTGGCAGAAACCATCATTTGTTTCTAGCAGTTACACTGTGAAGTGCAACCGTAGCCCTTCGATCTTATTCAAATTCATCTGCACCATTGAATTGACTTCATTGAATCTTGCGTTCATTTATCCATTTCGCACATTGGCATTTCGGGATCCCCGTGGTAAATATTTTGTTACTCTCCATGTCCCAATCCACGAAACTCTGAAATGGAGCTTGTCTACACTAGTTCCTTCCTCCATCTTCTTCCAATGTGACCAATGGTTGTGACCACAGGCTGAGCCAAAACGTGTTTCGCATTTTGGCATTTCAAAAATCTCATTGTGTGGTATCTCTACTTTCCAAGTTGCGATCTCCGAAACTCCAAAAAAAGGATCTTGCGGCTTCAAGATTTTCTCTACATCTCTTCGACCATATGACTACGAGAGGTGACCAAGCGCTTATCCATATAGTTCTTTCGCGATTTTACTTTTCAGCACTTCAACGTTCCTGTGGTGATGAGTTCTTGATGCTCCATGTCCTGGTATCCGAAGCTCCGAAATGGAGCTTGGTTGCACTAGCTCTGATCATTTTGGCCTATCGCGATTTTGCATGTCGTGAATTCCTATTGCGAGTTTGAGAGGTTAGGGAAATCCATTCCTTTGACTTTGTATTCGACAAAATGACGATCTGTCGTCACATGTCCTATGGACCCAACGGTCCAAATATTGTCATGAATTTGACACTTCAGGGGCCTTCCTTGTGCCTGATTCAGGATTTCAGCGTTTCTCATTTCACTGCTTCGGGACTCTTGTGATGAAGAGTCTCGTCACTTGACTCTTCCAACTCCTGGTATCCAAAGCTCCGAAATGGAGTCGAATCAATGGTCCACACTCTAGATGATTCGATGGTCCAGATCTCTTCGTGATTTCTCACATCGCGATTTCAGCATTCTTGACATGAGAGTTCTTGACAACTCCACCTCTCCGTATGCAAAACTCTAAAATGGAGTCAGCTCAATGTTTCATCTTTTCGCACTTCACAACTTCAAGATTCTTGTCGTGAGAGTCCTTGACATCTCCAACTCCCAGTATTCGAACCTCTGGTATGGAGTCTTTGACATTTCATGATTTTTCATTTCGCGACTTCGAGTTTCGTAACTTTGGGACTCCTGTAGTAAGAGTTCTTGACATCCCCAGCTCCCGGTATCCGAAATCCCGGTAGCCAAAACTCTGAAATGGAGTCTGATCAATGCTTTGATCTTGCCTTTCAATCGTTGTTGTTCTTCCTTGCCTACCTATTTGTTGATCTTCCTTGTCTTACTGTTTGTCATTGTTGCTGCTATTCTTGCCATCAATAACAATATCTCTCTTCTTGTAAACATGCCAACACACATAACTCAAACTTGACGAGATCTGGAGTCTTTGATTTGATTTTGTATTAATTCTGGAAAACGAAAAAATTCTTTGATACAATCGGCCAAGGAAACAACCCCTTGATGTCTCATTCAAAATTGTATTTGTACAAATAAAATCATCAACCCTAGATGGTTGGTATTATCCTAATCTCCTGAGTGCTAACAGTTACAAAATACAAAATTCGAACCATTTTTCTCAGTTACTTTTTACTTTTCTACCAGTTGGAAAAAAATGAGCACACATGCGTTACTTGATCATTTCTTTCAAATGCCTCCTTCGCTCAGTCCGAAACATTTAACACACCTGTCTAGAAACTGCACCAAAATTCTGGAAGGTTCTGACGTGTCCTTTGATTCAAACACATATAAATTACTCTAAATTTTAGGCAGCCTGTCTTCGATCTTTCCCTTGTCAAACTCTCTCAACTGCAACTATAGATTTGTCTTTATTACGCACCTATCCATTTGGGTGGTGTCAAACTGCTTCAATTGTGAAATCTCGAGCTGTGCTACATTCTAGCTCTCCTTGATATGCAGTTGATGCCTTACAACATTAATGTGTCCTAATAGCCCAGGACAATCACCTTTGCCAATGCCGAGTGTTTTTGTATCTAGCTGATCAAACAATTCTTCACATTATTTCCTAACTTCTCTTGCCATTTTCTTGCTTTCGACAATATTGGTTTCCCATGTTTTTAACGTGATGTCTCCCATTATATATTCTTCTACAGACAGCTTTGGAATTGTTGGTACTTCCTCTCTAGCCAAAAACACTATTTCCTTTTGAAAAGTAGCACGAGCTATTGTAGCCTCTTTTTCTTTTAAAACCATGCTATCCAGTGAGTGGCTTACTTCCAGGAAGTAGTTTTGAACGATTTCTATTTTAGAAAGCATGTTTTGTTGTTCCTCTTGTAGTTTCTCATGCACCTCTAGTGCTTGGGCTTGAAATGATTTAATATTCACAACTTGTTCCTCAATAGACTTCAACCCAGCCTGTAGCTGTATCACTAATTCCTCCTGCCGAATAACCTGGACTTGACTTATTTGGATCTGTTTGTTTTCTTCATCTAAACTAGATTTCAACAATTGGATTTCTTGTTTTTCAGTAGTCCTGGAATTTTTAAATCTTTGATTTACCTCCTCTCGAATATTATTTTCTGTGTCCCTTATTTGGTCCTACAACTGAACTATCATTTGATTTTTCTGTTTCATCCTTGATTTCAAAGAGTCAACTGAGAATAAATTGCCAATTTCCAAAGCTCCCATAGAGCCTGCTACTTCTGTGGCGAAGTCTTCTTCTTCTAGGTTTTTCCCATCTACGAGCACTCTATGTTTCTTCACCATTGTACCTTTTCGCTTATGCATTTCTTGTTTTAATAATTCCTTCCTCTTGTTACTGAAAAATTAGTTAGAGGGAGGTATATTTTCTCTAGAGATAGGAGTAAGGTCACTTGCATATATGACTTGCAGATGGTGGGTCCAAAAAGTTGATTGTATTGGAGTTAATGATGCAATAGGGATGCCCGATTCTGAAGATTGAGTTTCTCCTATTGTTTTGGGGATATCAACATGAATAGTTGATGGTGAGCGTGGAATTTTTTGACTCAATTTTGAAGGAGTCTTAGATTTAGAACTTGTTTCAGACCTTGGATTCTTTGATTTTGAAGCTTCTTCTTTTCGTGAAGATGCTTCAGTCTTATTTGGATTTTATTTTTCAGTCTCTTTATAATGAGACTTTGATCCGAAACCTAGGGTAATACTTCCTTGATATGGAGGAGGGGTTGTTGATTATCCCTGCAGTATCTTCAGCAAAGCACTTTGCCTGTGATTCTGGAAAGTCAAAAAGTTGGCATGTAGGTCTGGTGATAATGCCTGAACTTTGTCTAATATTTCCTCATAGGTTTTGTCTCCCTTGAACATGTCATCATAGGGAGAAGCTTCATGTTCATACATCATCATATTGCAATGAGTAATATCATTTTGCTGCAATTTGATAAGGGTCATGTTTTATGAGTTCAAGATATACCAATTTGATGTCTTTCAGTGTTGCAGCTTCAACCTTGGAATGACCAAAGTTAAGCAGTGAACACTTCCCAATATGTACAGGAAAAAGTGGAAAAAACTTCTTCTCAGATGCTTTCTATTCTATGTCGATGCCACCTGTTATTATTTGGTAGGCCACCTCCCTGCACACCAATCTGTCGGGAAGGGATTTTGGAAGTGCATGAGGTTGAATCGAGCACCCAAAAACCTTGACATAGGAGAAACTCTCTTCAATAAACCAATCTGCAGTTGCCTTGAGGTTTCCCATGATTGACACTAAAATATGAGGGGGTGCATAACCATACAAAATTTGGTGCAAAGGTATCACCACGTAGTGAAATATTTTGTAAAATAAAACTTTAACATTCTCCTCCCATAGTTTAGAATGATAAACATGAATGGGCTCCGTGCAGGCTGGGTTCCATCTCTAATTCATCAAGGGGAAAGGAGTCATGTAATATATAGCATCCATAATATATGCATACATGTAAAAATATGCAGGTCGGCCTTTCAATTTTGATGTTTGATAATCTACAATCTCCTTAGTTAGATTATCTAATAAAATTTTACCCCAATTGAAACTGTAACCCTCGGCTACTTCGTATATAAGTGGCACCCATTCTGCAGGGAAATGGGTAGGGTTTTTCTTCCCAAAAAGTCTACATAGAATGATATATATATAAACCATGTATTCGTTTAATGGAGTTGTGGCATAAATGCCATGGGTATCAACTCTAAATCTCACTAGAATCCCCCACCATTCTTTGATTATAACTGGATATTTTTGATCAAATTATATACACTCTTTTCTTTGAAATTCCTTTACGAATTCGACATTATAAATGTATTTAGAATTAGGGGGCAGTTTATACATTACTTGGATGTGCTCGGGTCTGAATGAGTCGACGATGACTCCTTGGTTGTTTATAATGTTCCTTGTTTGAATGTCGATTTTCTCTAAAGCCCAGCTTATCATGTCATTGTATGGCATGAGTATCAGCCGTGTGGCTATTTTTTGAAGCTTAGACTCTGCTTTGTCTTTGATTTTATTTTCAATCCTTTCATTTCCAAAATCGTCGGGGCAATACATAATATAATAGTCTAAATTTTCAAAAATCTACCTCCAGGATTTGACTGAATCCACAGCATGTGGCGTAGTATCGGATATGACATATCCATATGGATTCGAGTTTTCACCTACCTCCTCACTCTTCTTAGGAACTTTTCTGTGTGCCATGAAGTTTGTGCTAAAATGAAGACCTGTTGCAAAGAATAAATGCGTGAGTTCTTCTGAGTGTAACTCACTCCTAGTCTGAAAGTAAGAATGAAATTCAAAATAACAAACCTTTATTAACCTATCTTAAATTTAGCGTGCCGATAGAGGCGATAAAAATTAAATTATTTAATGGGGATGGTACGCCTGGAGATACACACTTAATGTTAAAAATATCGCATTGATCCGTTATAGATACTACTGCATATCGATGATTCAAAACTGGGATTTTGAAAGGAAGGTCATCGAAAACTCCCAAACAATGAAACGTGAAAAGTTATTTAATACCCTTAATTCTTGTTTTAAAATTAAATTAATTACGGTTAAGCGCTTAATAATTTCGGGACTTCGTGTTTCGAAGTTTCGACCATCGTGTCCCCAAGAGGCATGACACCAGTAAATCCTGAATCGCGAAACTGCTATGGGATTTATTTAGGTGCTAACCACTTGTTTTAACCCCTTAATTAATCGTGATGAGGGATTAGTCTTTACTTTTCGTGGATTGGAGCATCAGGACTCCGATGAATCTTTAACGCAAGAAATCCTGAATCGCGAAATTGTGATGGGATTTATTATCATTAAACCTTCTTACTTCTTAATAAACATAGCATTAGCTCTTAAGAACTTCGTGACTTGGGGAGTCGGGGTTTGAGACTCAAGGTCGACTCTTTGATTTCCCGATTTGTGACTGATTAACGATCTCTTAAGTATGTTTTAAACCTTAATTAATCATGATTAAAAGGTATTTGGTGAAAAGTGCGTCGAGACATTTGAAATTCTACTTAAGTTGAGATGGCCAAAAATGATCATGTGAAATTCTCATAAGGCCGTTAACTTTTTTGATTATTAGTTTAAAATTTGTTCAATTCCTTTTAAACAATCACTTTTTCGAGACTTCGGTACCAGGACTTTGGGGTTGTTATTAAAAAACATACTTTGTGAATAACCAAACCGCGAAACCCAAAAATCTCGAAAGACCCTTTGACCCCTTTTTAGAACTAAGGGTGGCTCTATAACTAGAGAAAAAGGGATATTTGGATTTAGAGAAGAAAAATAAACTTTGTTTCAACATAGGCTCCATCTAGGGATCTCGTCTCTTTTCGAGACGAAAAGAACAGTAGACCACGCGCCTTTATTGGGCAAATGGAGTCATTAGTTTGTATCTGCAAAAACTTGTTTAGGAAGAGGGTGCAGGGGAAAAAGGGGGTTTCATCTTTATCTATGAAATCTTTCGAAACCCAAACGTTAGTTAATCTCACGTTTAGGACATTTGACTTCCTCTTTCCTGATACTGATTTGTGGTCTGCTTAAGATAACCCAAACAAACTTAGGAATTTTAATATGTTCTGTTGATCTTGCTTGCCTCAAGGTGAAGTAATTTTAATGTTTTTAATCAGGGAGTCCTGCACGTGAACTTGGGATGTAGATTGAACTTCAAAGAAAACTAATTTACCATAGCATAGTATAATTCATGTATAACATCCTTATAGATATCTTAGACATTGCTTCACTGCCAGCGAGCCTATTCAATACCTCGATGAAGTTATCTGATTCCCTTTATTGAATTTCCTTTCACCACTTCAAATTGTAACTTTGCATTTAAATGTTGAGATGAGGGCAATCATTTTATGAATTTCCTTTCATCATCTCTTTTTGGACTAGATGGGGGCAATCAATTTTTTGAATTTCCTTTCACCATCTGTCTTGTACTTTCTTTGACATGAAGTGGGGGAAATCAATTAGTATAAATCATACCAGGGGTGATATCTGTGTATAATTTTGCAACATAGGTCTGTCAACTCACTTTGATTACTCTGAATCAGTTTCTTTTCAGCCTTCAAAACATAATAGTCTGCAGGAAAACTTATGAGCGAATTTTATTTCCAGGCACCTTCTTTTGAGAAAGACTAAAAGTTTTTATAATTGTTAAAAGAACTAAGAGAGTCATGATTAGCCTATACATATCTTTGCTCGGTAAGAGTTTGAAGAGTCATGAGGGCTTGCCTTTCTTCTAAAGATTCGTTTGTTATATTTCATAGCTAAAGTGTAACCTCTCCTTCCTCTGTGGACATCATGGGAAGGCGTCTGGGGTCGAGGAGAAGATACCACAGATTGGGATAGGATGACAGAGATAGATTTGGATTTCGTAAACATAGTTGTGGCAACACAATCTTGACTCCTGGAACCCTTTTTGAGGTCACTTTACTTCTCTTATTTATTTTACTTATTTTTATCTTATCCAGGGGAAACCTTTATGATCCATAGAAAATATCGTTCTTTTGATGATACCTCAGGCGAAAATGTTCATACTCATGAGACCGTTTTTGCACCTAGGTGATATTCATTTGAAATCTATACATTTCGTAAATTGATACCTTAGCTTTACCACTTCATTCTCATCTTAGTAAATTAATTTTGTATCACCTGTTTTGAGCGAATTAATTTCCTGATACATGACCATCCGTTTTCTACTTTTTGATGTTTGGGTTGTAGACTAGAATCCTACAAGAAGACAACATGAAAAGCGTCAGGGTTTTAAGATTGATAGAATTCAATGTGTTGAATATTTTATATCTCTATTTCTAGGAGATCACTAACCTATTTTCTTTGCAGTTAAAGTAAAACTTACCGAAAAACTATAAAAATAGAAAACACAAACCAGTATATACAATGGAATTTTGGAAATAATTTATTGCATATAATGCTTCAGATAACACTTGTTGATAGGGGCATGGAGGATTTTACCGTCCAAATTGTCTAACAAAAATGAGTTCTTCCCTTCAGAAGATGAGACTTTGAATGGTCCATACCAGATATGATCAAATTTTCCATGTTTTACTGAGTCTTCCCTCCTAGCATCCCATTTCAAAACCAAATTACTAGGGAGGAATTCCCTATCTTTAGCCTTATGATCGAATAGTGCTTTCATGCTGTCTTGATATTTCTGCAACCTTTCGTCTATCTCATCCCTATTCTGCTAAGCTTCAATCAGTTGATTTATTCTTCTTGTGACATGGTTTGGTTCTTCTTTTTCATCTTGCCAAAGTCTCATCATAGGTAGATCCAGGTTTATGCGTAATACCACGTGAGTCCCATATACCATTTGAAATGGAGAAGTGCCAATCGATTTCTTGGTGCCTATTCGATTCGCCCACAAGGCGTATTTCAAATGCACATGCCAGGATTTTTTATTTTTGTTCAACAACTTCTTAATTATGGTAATTAAGATTTTATTTGATGATTCAGCTAGCCCATTGCCTTGGGGGTAGTATGCCATGGAGTGACCCAATATAATATTATACTTTTGGAAAAAGTTGACCATTTCCATAGATTTGAATGCATGGTTATTATCTGTAACTATCTTTCGGGGACAACCAAATCTAGATATTATGTTTTCTTCTAGGAAGTCTATCACCACTGAGTCTGTGGCTTTTATAGTTGGGATAGATTCTACCCATTTGGTGAAATAATCCGTAGCAGCCAGGATCCATTTGTGTTGTGCGCTGGAATGTGCATAAATTTTTCCTATAAAATCCAACCCCCATTGTTGGAACAGAGCTTCTGTTTTAACCGGGACCAGAGGTAGTGTTGGGAGTTTCTGCTTGCCTGCAAATAATTGGCATGAATTATAGGCTCTGACTTTGGCATTTACATCTGCAAATAATTTAGGCCAATAATATCCCTCTCTCAGGATTTTATAAGTCGTTTCCCTCCACGCATGATGTCCTCCACACACTCTCTTGTGGAATTCATTTATGACCATTTCGGTCTTTGATTCTACTAGACAAACCAATAGAAAACCCAGAGGGTCTTTCCAATACAATTGGATTTCTGAAAAACAGTACTTCACCACATGCAATTTCAACGTTCTAACTTTAGATGGAGTCATATCCATTGGGAATTTCAAAGTCATAAGATAATATACTATATCTTTGTACCACACCAAATTTGTAAATGTTTCTTCTATACTAGTTGTAGCTATTTGGTCATCGAGTTCTTCCACATCCATACATCCTTCATACTCTTGTAGATTAATTATATCGAGCGCTCCAAAATTTGATTCAGCTAGTAGCTTAGCCAAACCTTGTTTGTTTATGAGCTTTGTCGGTTTCACTTCTAAATCAAATTCTTGAATCTTAGCAAGTCATCGACCCCTCTTCCCATTGCTATCAGGTTGAACCAATATGTATTTAAAGAAACGGGTGGGTACATATGCAATTATCTTGGAGTGTAACACGTAGGTTCTGAAGAATGCATGCTTTTCCATAGTGTACATATGCAATCGACCATAGTGTATGCATGCTTTTCCATTATGTCATATTTCAATTTTGCGTCTCTGAGGCTCTTACTAAAGAATTTTGTTGGTTGATCAAAACCTTCTTCGTTCTTTTGTAGAAGCACTGCTACGATTGTGTGTTTGGATGCAAACGAGAAGATAAAAAATTCCTTGAGATAATCAGGGCTTGCCAGTACATGTGCTTCACCTATAATTTTCTTGATGTGTGCGAACTATGCTTTAGCTTCAGTCGTCCATTTAACTTCATTTTTCTTCTTAAGCATATCTGTAATCAATTTCCAAATTTCAGCAAAGTTCGGGATAAATCTCCTTAAAAAAATTATTTTCGCTAAAAAGGAATGGATTTCTTTTAATATTCTAGGACTATTTATAGTGTCAATAGCTTCGACCCTTTTAGGATCGATTTTAATTATGTCCCGAGATACAATATGGCCCAAGAGTTTACCTTCTTTCATTGCAAAGTGAGACTTCTTGGGATTTAAAGACAAACCAAATTTGCGACATTTCTCGAATGTTTGCTTGAGATGTATCAGATGATCTTCATCAGATTTAGAAAAAATGGTCAGGCCATCAAGATAAATAACCACGAATTTATCTCTTTCGCCGACGAAGGCAATATCCATAGCACGCTGGAAGGTAGCAGTTGCATTCATTAAAACAAATGGCATTTTATCATACATAAATGTACCCCAAGGGGTGGTGAAGGTTGTTTTTTCTTTATCGTCTTCGTTGACAACAATCTAATTGTAACCAAAAAAATTGTCGATCATGGACATCTTATTTGCTCCGCCTACTTTTTCTAAAACATGGTCAATTTTGGGTAGCAGATAATTGTCTTTGAGAGATGATTTATTTAAATTTCTAAAATCCACACACAGTCTGATTTCTCTGCTCTTCTTTCTGATCGGGACCAGGTTGTCTACCTAGTCAGAGTACTTGAGTGGTACAATGATTTTGGCATCTAGGAGCCTTTTTACTTCTTTTTCGACCACGGGAAATAATATGGGATTGATTTTCCTGAGCTTATGTTTGAAAGGTTTAACAATAGGATTTAAAGGAATCTTGTGTTCGATCACAGTGGTGTCATAAGTTCTCAGCTCGTCGTAAGACCAGGAAAACATGTCTTTGTATTTCTCAAGTAAATCTGCATATTTTCCTTTCATCTCAGGAGGAAGATATTTTTATATTTTTACTATTATAGGTTTTTCTTTAGTGCCTATATCACAATCTTTGACTTCCTCTAGCTGAGGTTGCAATGTATATTTCAATGGAATATCATTATGGTCAAATAATCTTTCTAGGGGGATTAGACCTTTAGGGATTTTATTATTTTTTAGTACTAACATGTGATGATTTGCAATCTTATCTTGGAACTCTTGAGGATCCTCCCCTTCTTGCATAATCCAAGTATGATCATTCTGGTTTTCTTGATCGATGTGTGTTTCAACAAAGTCTTCCACCATTTCGAGGATTTTTTTGATCTGTTCACCATCTTCAAATACCTATCAGTGTTGTATATTGTTCAGCAGGGAGGGTGTGTGCCTCATCTCTATGTGATACTTAAGTTTTAAAACTATAGGAGGTGCAAAAGTTGAGGCTTCTTTGGCTAACAAATCAGCTTGCAAGTTTTCTGTACGGGGAATGTAATGGACATTAACTAAAGAGAAAAAAAATTCCATTAAATCCCAGACATTGTTTCTATAAGATCTCAATCTAGGATGTTTGGCTTGATACTGTTGATTTACTTGTTTCACAATTAATTCTGCATCTCCATAGACTTCCAAGTCTTTTATATTTAATTTTCTGGCGGCCTCTAATCCCAAAACCAGGGCTTCGTACTCGCATACATTATTTGTGTAGTCTATGTCCCAATGTAGTTTGTAAGATAAAGGAATGATAAACTCATATCTAGGTGCTAAAAAGAGTACACCTGAGCCTACTCCTTCACATGACAAGGTACCATCGAAATACATTTTCCAGATTCCAATACTATATACACTTTCTTTTATCTTTTTTGTTTTATTTCCTTCTGTGAAATCTTAAGCACATTCATCTATATCGTCACAGATCAATAAAATACAATTTCCAAGGTCCTGATCACTGACATAAACAGGGTAATTTCTAGGATTATGAGGATCACTTACCGTATATGCCAGTCATGTTTCCCGGTATAATCGAGTGAATTTCCCTCCGAAGATGGGAATCATGGCGTATGTCATTTCCAGCTGAAGGGATCCTCCAAGTTTAGTGCCCCAAGACCTGGATAATAGCATACCATACTTCAGAGGTATATCAACAATAACCACATCCATCAAGACACTTTTTACTGGGATCTGTGCAAGATTTACCACTAAATCCTTAATCATGCATGTACATTTAACTTTTCTTGAATCAAATGAATACAGGTCTCTGTATGGCCTGGTAATTTCGAGGCCCAATATATCCATAATAGCCTTGGGCATCATGTTATGCGAGGCTCCAGAATCCAACATGAAATTATGTAGCAGAAGATCATGAACGCTTAGTGTAATGTAGAAAGGAGCAACGGTATCTCTGGCCTCTTCAAAATGCGAACCAAAAATTATATTAGGCTTATCATATTCCAAATTTATAACATCATCTTGACTCCCCATATCTCAAAAATTTATCATTTTGGTGATTGGGTTTTTGGTAAATGGGATTCTTTGCCAGTTCAAGCAGAGGTATTGGTATTTTGATTTTGTTAATCTCATTTTCTAGGCTGAAAGCTCCTATGATTTTTTCAGTTTCTCTTATTGGTACTTCGATCTCCTCCCTTTCAGATTTACTTGTTTGTATTGCTTTGTTTTCAGTTGTTTTTGTTCCTGCCGTTTGTATTTCGACTGACTTGGTTTTGGCACCTTGTGGGTCAACTCCTTTTGTTCTAGTGTTCTGTGTTTCAATTCCCTTTGGGGCTGGTTCATATGCTTCGCCTCTCGGTAGGATTTTCCTTGGTTGGGTAGTTGTCATGTTTTTATTTTTAGACCTTAGATTATACTTGTTTTGGAGCTCAACCATTATGGTATCGACGATTCCTTGGCAAGAAGGGTGCTCTATATTATTTGTGTTTCTATCCTCATTAAAATGATGCTCTATTTTTAATGAGGTCTCATAATATTGTCTAGTTGAATGAGGTTGATAACAATCTTTAGCGAGATTATTTATATCTTCTTCTAAATCCTCAAATTCTTGCATGTCATTGCCTCCTATAAAGTTTTTGCTTTTGAAACGTGTCTAAAACTTTTGATGTTCATTTTTTTGTATTTGTTTTATTTGAGGATTGGGGTTCCTCCTGAATTCTCTCCTAACGATCTGATCTGCTTTAGATTGATCTAGTTCCATCTTTGAAATTTTATTTGATAGTTCTTTAATTATCTTTTCCATATCATCCATTTTATCATATGAGGATCTCCCAGATCCTAAGGGTCCTGCTTGTTCCTTAAAATGTTTGGTCTCTCTGTTTCCTGTTTAAACCTTTGCCTTCAATTTACTAGAATCCATCATATTTGACTCAATCTCTACGACATTGTCTTGCATTCTGGTAAGTTAAACTACTCTCCTTTCCCTTAATAACAATGCAAACTTTGGTTCGAAAGCCCCATACTTTTGCTACGAGTTGGGAAGGTTTAACTTCAACTGGTATCTTGTTATATAACTTATTAAATCTTTGGATGAATTCCATAACAGTTTCTGAATTTTTCTTCCTTAAATCCCCAAACTCAGTTAAATAATATAAGTGATCTTTCCTTTCACCCCATTGTCTGAGAAAAGAGTTTTCTAACGCATCGTAGGACAATATCGATACTGTGGGAAAACTTCGAAACCAGGTTCTCACCTGTCCTTCAAAAGTTTGAACAAACAACCATGAATATACATCTTCATGCTTGAGACCGAGAATATCTGTGAATTGATCAAAGAAATTTATATGTTCGGTTGTAGTTAAGTCTCCCTCCCCTATACAATTAGGTAGGTTTTTCATGTTGTTTTCAGGTAAATCATGAAGGGGTACTGGGAGGACGAGAGGAGCATATTTGGCAGCTACTTTAGCAAAAATCCTAGTGGGTGGGGGTGGGGGTGGGCCTTGACCACCCCCTCCTCCTCCTCCGACAACTTCCATAGATATTATAGGAGAGGAAACCACTACATTATAAATATGGTTTTCAAATATGTACAACGATCCTTTAGCTTCTTCGGGATGAAGCAAAAAATATTCCAAGAACCACTTATCAGAAGATGAAAAAACTAGAAAAGGGGGAAATGGGATACTGGGACTTGGTTCTTCTGACTTGCAAGAAATGTAGATGAGAGAACCTGCAGGGGTTGAATATGAGTGTATCGTATATTATTATATACTTTGTGAGGTTGGGAAATTTAGTTCGAGAGCTGATGGGATATCAATCAAGACAGACTTTATTGTAGAAGTCTCACCTTCTCCTTCGCTAGTGGTAGTCGAATGAGGTTCAGTCTTAGTTTCGGGTAGAACTAATTTAGGGTTTATGGTTTCAAGTGGAATCTTAGCCCTAAAATGTGTGGATTTAGGTTGGTAAACCGCAATAGATTGTTTAATAAGTCGTCTTGGTTTCAGTATTTTTTCAGGGTTGAAAATATGCAAGGTTTGCTTATCATCTGGGTTTTGTCTGGTGTTCCTTCGACCAGATGCCAGCTTATTTAAAATTGTGGAGACACCAAGTGAATAATAAAAATTATCCTTTATAATGTGTTCAGTCTTCGTTCACTTTCAAAGAAGGAAACTTGTGAATGTCATTCTCCCAGGGAAAAATAATTTCGTCTCTTCATCCCCGACAATGGTGCCAAAAAGATCTTGTTCTAGAGTTTATACTTAAGAATTGAAAGTATAAAGTCTAGGCATCTAAAAAATAGGGTGTATGATATAAAGGAAGGAATAAACAACTCATAGGGGAAAAGGAGCTATGGCTGATTTCTGAGTTGTGTTTGTCTAGCTTCCAACTGTTCCTGGATGCTAATATCTTGCTCAATGATTGCCCTTGAACGCTCAAGTTCAACCCTGGTGGTAGCAGTTTTTAAGATGGTGTTAAAAAGAGTTAAAGCGATACTGGTCTGGTCTGTGAGACCGGGTTCGATATTGGGTTGTCTCATAACAAGTAATGTCATAGCGGAAAAAGAGTTTTAAATATTTGTTGTTTTTTTAGGTTGATGTTTCTATTCTAGATTATGTAAGAAAAATTCCCAAATTTTGAATTAATAGTATAATGAAATCAAAGGTTGTTTCTCGTATCTAAGTTAAATTGAAAATCATGCATTAAATGAAAAAAAACATAAAGTTGTGGAACAATGTGAGGCATCAACCAAGGGAGAATCTCATCTTGTGATAAAAGAAGAAAATATACAAGAAAAACTTTAATGAAGCATAAGATATAGAAATCTAAATAATTCATAGGTATTGTACCTAATGATAGATGATACAGAGGAAAAACTGTAAACAAATAGATTACTAAAATAATCAATCTCCAAAGTAGATGTTGTACTAAATTGTAGCTAAGCATTCATCAAATATGTATAAGAGATGATATTTGATATGAAATAACAGAGGAACACATAACTCAAACTTGACGGGATCTGGAGTCTTCAATTTTCTTTTGTATTAATTTTGGCAAAGAAACAATTCTCTGATACAATCAGCCAAGGAAAAAATCCCTTGATGTCTCTTTCAAAATTGTATTTGTACAAAGAAAATCATCAACCCTAGACGGTTGGTATTCTCCTAATCTCCTAAGTGCTAATGGTTACAAAATACAAAATTCGAACCATTTTGCTAGATTACTTTTTACTTTTCTACCAGTTGGACAAAAATGAGCACACATGCATTACTTCATCATTTATTTGAAATGCCTCCTTCGCTCGGTCCCAAACACTCGACGCACCTGTCTAGAAACTGCACCAAAATTTTGGAAGGTTCTGACCTGTCCTTTCATTCAAACACATATAAATTCCTCTGAATTTTAGGCCGCCTATCTTCGATCCTTCTATTGTAAAATTTTGTCGACTACAACTGTAGATTTGGCTTTATTAGCCACCTATCCATTTGGGTGGTGTCAAATTTCTTCAATTGTGAAATCTCGAGCTGTGCTTCATTCCAGCTCTCCTTGATATGCAGTTGATGCCTTACAACATTGATGTGTCCTAATATCCTAGGATAATCACCTTTTCCAATGCCCAATGTTTTTGTATCTATCTAATCAAACACTTCTTCACATTCTTTCCTAACTTCTCTTGCCATTTTCCTTCTTTCGGTAATATTGGTTTCCCATGTTTTTAACATGATGTCTCCCTTGATTTGTTCTTCTACAGTCATCTTTGGAATTGATGGTACTTCCTCTCTAGCCGAAAATGCTACTACCTTTTGAAAAGCAATGTGAGTTGTTGTAGCCTCTTTTTCTTTTAAAACCATGCTATGCAGTGAGTGGCTTACTTCCAGGAAGTAGTTTTGAACGATTTCTATTTTAGAAAGCATGTTTTGGTGTTCTCTTGTAGTTTCTCATGAACCTCTAGTGCTTGGGCTTGAAATTATTTTATATTCACAACTTGTCCTTCAATAGACTTCAACCCAGCCTGTAGTTGTCTCAGTAATTCCTCCTGTCGAATAACTTGTACTTGACTCATTTGCATTTGCTTGTTTGCTTCATCTAAACTAGATTTCAACAATTGCATTTCCTGTTTGTCAGCAGTGCTGGCATTTTCAACTCTTTGATTTACCTCCCGTCGAATATTATTTTATGTGTTCCTTATTTGATCCTACAACTGAGCTATCATTTGATTTTTCTGCTTCAACCTTGCTTTCAGAGAGTCAACTGAGAATAAATTGGCAGTTTCCAAAGCTCCTATGGAGCCTGCTACTTTTGTGGAAAAGTATTCATCTTCTAGGTTTTTCCCATCTACGAGCACTATGTGTTTCTTCACCATTGTTCCTTCTCTGAGATGCATTTCATGTTTTAATATTGCCTTCCTCTTCTTACTGAAAAAGTAGTCAGATGGAGGTATCTCTTCTCTAAAGATAGTAGTAAGGTCACTTGGATATATGACTTGCAGATGGGGGGTCCCAAAAGTTTATTGTATAGGAGTTAATGATGCAATAGGGATGCCCAATTCTGAAGATTGAGTTTCTCCTACTGTTTTGGGGATATCAACGGGAATAGTTGATGATGAGAGTGGAATCGTTTGACTCAACTTTGAAGAAGTCTCGGATTTAGAACTTGTTTCAAACGCTGGATTATTTGATTGTGAAGCTTGTGCTTTTTGTGAAGATGCTTCAGTCCTCTTTGGATTTTCTTCTGTAGTATATTTATCATGAGCCTCTAATCTTAAACCTAGGGAAATACTTCCTTGAGCTGGAGGAGGGGTTGTTTATTCTCCCTGTATTATCTTCGGCAAACCACTTTGCATGTGCTTATGGAAAGTCAGAAAGTTGGTCTGTAGGTCAGGTGATAATGCCTAAACTGTGTCTAATATTTCTTCATAGGTTCTTGCTCCCTTGAACATTTCATCGTAGGGAGAAGCTTCATGTTCATACATCTTCATATTGAAATGAGTAAGATGATTTCCTACAATTTTATAAGGGTCATGTTTTTTGAGTTCAAGATCTACCAATTTGACTTATTCCAGTGCTGCAACTTCAACCTTGGAATGAACAAAGTTAAGCAATGAACACTTCCCAATCTGTACAGGAAAACGTGGCCAAAACTTCTTCTGAGATGCTTTCAATTATATGTCTATGCCACATGTTATTATTTGGTATGCCACCTCCTTGCACACCAGTCTGTCAAAAAGGAATTTCGGTAGTGCATGAGGAGGAATTGAGCACTCGAAAACCCTGACATAGGAGAAAACCTCTTCAATAAACCAATCAACAATTTCCTTGAGGTTTCCCATGATTGACTCTGAAATATGAGGGGGTGCATAACCATACAAAATTTGGTGCAAGGGTATCACCACATAATGAAATATTACGTAAAATAAATCTTTAACATTCTCCTCCCATAGTTTAGAATGATAAACATGAATGGGCTCCATGCAGGTTGGGTTCTAGCTCCAATTCATCAAGGGGAAAGGAGTCATGTAACATATAACATCCATAATATATGCAGACATGTAAAAATATGTAGGTCAACCTTTCGATTTTGTTGTTTGGTACTATGAAATCTCCTTAGTTAGATTATCTGATAAAATTTTACCCCAGTTGAAACTGTAACCCTTGGCTACTTCATGTATAAGTGGCACCCATTCTACAGGGAAATGGGTAGGGTTTGTCTTCCCGAAAATTCTACATAGCATCAAAGCTATATAAACCATGTATTTGTTTAATGGAGTTGTGGAATAAATGCCATGGATATCAACTCTAAATCTCACTGGAATTCCCCACCATTCTTTGATTATACTTAGATATGTTTGATTGAATTCTGTACACTCTTTTCTTTGAAATTTTTGTATGAATTCATCATTATAAATGTATTTAGAAGTAGGGGGAAATTTATACATTAGTTGGATTTGCTCGGGTCTCAACGATCTGACGATGACCCCTTGGCTGTTTAGAATGCTCCTTGTCTGAATGTCGATTTTCTCTAAAGCCCAGCTTATCTTGTCATTGTTTGGCATGAGTCTTGGTCATGTGGATATTTTGTGAAGCTCAGACTCTACTATGTCTCTGAGTTTATTTTCAGTCCTTTCATTTCTGAAATCGTCGAGGCAATTCCTAATTTCATAGTCTAAAGTTTCAAAAATCTGCCTCCAAGATTTGACTGAATCCACAACATGTGGCGTAGTGCCGGATATAACATCTCCATCTGGATTCGATCTTTCACCTACCTCCTCACTCTTCTTAGGCGCTTTTCTGGGTGCCATGACGTTTGTGCTAAAATGAAGACTTGTTGCAAAGAAGAAATGTGTGAGTTCTTCTGAGTGTAACTCGCTCCTATTCTGAAAGTAAGAATGAAACTCAAAATAACAAACCTTTATTAACTTTTAACCTGTCTTAAATTTAGCATACTGATACAGGCGATAAAAATTAAATGCTTTAATGGGGATGGTACACCTAGATATATGCACTTAATGTTAAAAATATCTCATTAATCCATTATAGATACTTCCGCATATCGACGATTCAAAACTGGGATTTTGAAAGGAAGGTCAACGAAAACTCCCGAACAACGAAATGCAAAAAGTTATTTAATACCCTTAATGCTTATTTTAAAATTAAGCTAATTATGTTTAAGTGCTTAATAATTTTGGGACTTCCTGTTTCGGAGTTTCAACGATCATGTCCCCAAGAGGCATGACACAAGTAAATCCCAAATCGCGAAACCGCGATGGGATTTATTTAGGTGCTAACCACTTGTTTTAACCCCTTAATTAATCGTGATTAGGGTTTAGTCTTTACTTTTCGTGGATTGGAGTATCAAAACTCTGATGACTCTTTAACACAAGAAATCCCTAATCGTGAAATCACGATGGGATTTATTATCATTAAACCTTCTTATTTCTTAATAAACATAGCATTATCTCTTAAGAACTTCGCGACTTCGGGAATCAAGGTTTAAGGAGAATCAAGGTCAACTCTTTGATTTCCCGAATTGTGACTGAATAATGATCTGTTAAGTATGTTTTAAACATTAATTAATCATGATTAAAAGGTATTTCGTGAAAAGTGCGTCAAGACATTTGAAATGATGCTTCAGTTGAGATGGCCGAAAAAGAACATCTGAAAGGCGCAGAAGGCCGTTAACTTCTTTTATTATTATTTTAAAATATGTTCAATTCCTTTTAAACAATCACTTTTTCGAGACTTCGGTACTAGGACTTTGGTGTTGTTATTAAAAAACATACTTTGTGAATAGTCGAACCCTGAAACCCGAAAATCCCGAAAGACCCTTTGACCTCTTTTTAGAACTAAGGGTGGCTCCGTAACCAGAGAAAAAGGGAGATTTGGATTTAGAGAAGAAAAATAAACTTTGTTTCAACAAGGTCCATTATCTCTTGTTTTTTATTTCCTAATATTATTTTTCGATGCATTCTAGGAAGGATTCTCCACTATTCTAATTTATTTCCTCCTTATATGTTACACAATTCTTGAAATAAACTTCTGCCTATATTCATAGATTTTGGTGCCTTTAATTGTTCCTATTATCTTCTGTGATTATTTTTTAAATCTTGTACTAAGACTTACTGATCTGGTATGCTCCATGAGAGAAGTTAGAATCATTATCTCTCTTTGAGCCATTAAATACTAGATATTTGATTTCAAAATAATTTATCCTTTTTGTATGCTAGTTCCAGATTGGATTAGAGCAGATTTACTCTTTCAATTAAATCCTCTCACATCCTGGAACTATCAAATTCTTTCTTTCTGCAGTGTTTCCTTTTTTGGAATATATTTCCCAAAAACTTCCTTATTCCATTAGTTTAGCTTGATTTTAACATTTTGCAGCTTCTTCTTCAAGGTAAACATTTTTGATTCCCAGTAGATGTAATCTCCTCCCAGAAACCTTTACCAGGAATTCCAATTTGGATGTTCATATCACATGAAATCAAATTTGAAAGGGTTTTTTTAGGGCTTTGGTTTTCCTCTTCGACAATGTCCATGTTAATTGCTCAGTGATTCAAGAGGAGAAGTTACCAAATAGACTAACGCAAAGATGCAGAGCCATTCATATAACTAGTTGGAGATTCTTATCAATTATCGACACCTCGTACAGATACGGATCAGAGTCCACCTCCATTGCGAAAATGGTACCTAGATCGAAGGATGCTAATGGCTCCTCTTACAAAGAATACAAGTTGTATTGGATGAAACAATATTCAATTTTTTAATGCAAACAATCATAGTCAATTCTCTAATGGAAATAGTCGATGTGACAGTATTTCAAAAGTTGTAAACTTACAGTAAAAGAAGAACAATACTTTCTTCCTAAAGATAATAAGTAAACAAAGAACACAATACATTGAATTTCAGTTGTACATATCCTATGACTATGATCATATGCATTTCTATTATACATGTTTATTTCTCTATCATATATTAAATACTAAAATACTATGCAATTTAGAAACTAAGATAAATTACTATTCTTTTCCATTCAAGCCAACCCTAGCCCGACAGGGACTGCACTGCCATGCAACACTTGTTCATAAGGGCCTTACAAGTATTCATGACTCGAAAAATGCACATTCTGAAATGTTATGGCTACTCAGTCGATACCAATAATTAGTAAGTGTATTTTGATTTTTTCAATAATTAATATGGGTGTTGTCGAGTTGTAAATTTACATGATTTTTTTCTTTTGTAGAAATGGATTCAACATGTTGAACTGAAATCTACGAATCTAACAATTTTTCATTGGATTTCTAGTAAATGTCCCCTAAAAAATTGGTCATTTGGTAGAACGTTTAACCTAAGTATTAATATTAATATGTGTTTTTATTTTCCTTTCATATTTTTTATAGTGTTATTGGATACTGTCAAAATCAATGATATCCTTGAAACCCCAAATTCTATAATTATTAATATTGCAATTTCCAATTAGAAGAAAACAACATTCCTTAAATGATGGAAGTAACCAAGATTGGTTACCAACAACTACGGTCACACATAGGAAATGAAAAGATAGAATTATAGCTGAAATCACCAGTTACATTTTATTCAACCAGAACATGTATAAATACATATACATAGATGAATGATTTAGATATCCTTTACCAATGATTTAGAGAGAAGAAATGTCCAAATCTTTGGAATTGGAAGTTTTTGATCGCTCAATCAACTCTCTAAAATACCTTTCATCACAATGGACTTATCTAGAAGATTCTTACCAAGCATAAACTAGAGTAATTACTACAATCACTACATTTTAGTAATTCTAGAGAAAAAAATTACAATCCAGATATGGCAATCCATTGTCTACTGGCATAATCTACTCAATCCAAATCCCCAAGTTAGATAATTATTAATATTATGATTTCCAATTAAAAGGAAAACCTTACACAAATTTAAAAAATGGATATAAGGAACCCAATGCAAATCTGATAATCAACAATCTTCTTCTACCAGTGTGTTGGAAACATGCCAACGAATTTTGTCATGTGGTCACATGCACATGAACATGCGCATGAATGAACTCTATTTATGTATTATTATTTTTTTCATATAAAGAGACTCGGTTTTATAAGCAGTGGTTTTGGAGTTTTCTGCTAATGGCGAAAGTGCAAAGTTCCAAGTTTGAGGTGGAGAAATTCAACAGTAAGAATAGCTTTGCGCTATGGAAGCTTAAGATGTGGGATTTGCTTGTGCAACAATTATTGAAAAAGGTCTTTGCTGGAAATTCATAGAAACCAATATACGTGATAGATGAGGATTGGGAGGATCTGGATGCAAGAGCCCTCAGTACTATTCATTTGTGTCTGGAATATGAGGTGTTGTTTAACATCGCTAAAGAGGTGACAACAACAAGTTTGTGGACCAAACTAGAGAGTCTGTATATGACATTTATAACTTGTCAAACAAAATCTTCTTGAAGAGGCAGTTGTACAACTTGCGGATGAAAGAAGGTACAAAAATTATTGATCACTTGAATATTTTCAATGCTCTTATCTGTCAGTTAACTAATATGGAAGTAAATTTCGAATATGAGGACAATGTGGTTACACTATTGTGTTTGATTCCTGAGTCTTGGGATCGTTTGGTCACAACTATGTGGTTTAGCACAAAAAATACCATTCATTATGTGTAATATACCAGATATAAAATGTATGCAGAACATAAATAAAATGCTAGAAATGGAAGAATAACAACAATATAACCAGAACATTAACCACAATAGCACTAAAATGATATGAGAATAATAACAGAAATAACACTTTGAATCTGAAAGCAATGTTCACGAGCCTCTTCGAGGGGGCAACCTCCAATTGAGTAGAGCTCTATTATAATAATATCCAAGTTAGGGTTCTCATACCCTCGACTCCTATTTATACTAAAAAGAAGCATCTAGAGGAAGATCCTTCTAGAAGCGAAAGATTCTATTAGGTCTTCTTACATCTACCTTATTCTATTTTATTGAAAGGCATTATTAATATTGACCTTTATTACATCTGAATATATTGTTCTACCTATGTGCGGGTTAGGACCCTAACATGTCTGCCCCCTTAAAAACAACCTTTTCTTCAAGGCTTGAGGTGAGGAAATTGCTACAGAATGGTAGTTGGTTCCCAAGTGGTGTATGCTGGAGTTGTATCTTTCCACTGGGCTAGCACTTCCTTGATGGTTCTCTGATGTAGGTGTCGCTCATGCTGGTCCAAAACTACTTCTAGCTGTAGCCAAATGGATACTTCTTCAACTAACTCTGGAAGGTTGGTTTGAATTTGGCACTTAGCTCCAATCACCTTTTCTAAGCATGAAACATGAAAAACAGGATGTAGCTTCGAATGGCTGGACAAAGCTAACTGATAGGCTACTTGTCCCACACGCTTGAGAACGATATAAGGACCATAAAATTTGGGTGTTAGCTTCTGACAATGCTCGGCCTTGAGGGAAGTTTGCTTGTAAGGTTGTAGTCGAAGAAACACCTGATCCCCTTCTGCAAATTGACGTTCAGAGTGACCTTGATCTACTTGTTGCTTCATGCAATTCTGTTCCATGAACAAATTCTCTTTGAGGGTACAAAGAATAGCCTCTCGAGCTGTAAGTGTTAGGTCAACCTCCTAGACCTTCGAGGCACCCGGTAAGTATGAGAGAACTGAAGTTGGCTTCTGTCCATACACTGCTTCAAAAGGAGTCATGCGTGTAGTTGTATGGTATGAAGTGTTGTACCACCATTCAGCTAGGGGTAACCATCGAGCCCACTGGTTTTTCTTTTCCAAGGCAAAACACCTCAAATATGTTTCCAAACACTTGTTGACAACTTCCATTTGGCCATCAGTCTAGGGATGATAAGTTGTGCTGATATGTAATTCGGTTCCTTGTATCTTGAACAGTTCTTGCCAAAAATTGCTTGTGAAAGTTGGGTCACGATCAGAAACAATAGAGTGCAGCATGCCATGAATCTTGAAGACATGATCCATGAAAATTTGAGCCACCATGGATGTTGTAAATGGGTGTTGAAGGGCACATAAATGAGCATACTTGGAAAGGTGATCCAAAACCACCATGATGATGGATTTATTGCCCGATTTGGGTAAGTCGGTAATAAAATCCATAGAGATATCCTTCCAAATAGCATGTGGAATCGAGAGTGGTTGTAGTGTTCCCAAAGATTTGACTATTTATCCCTTGTTGCTTTGACACACATCACATTCAACTACAAAATTATGAATGTCTTGTTTCATACCATCCCAGAAAAAGGAACGTTTGACCCTATCATAGGTTTTGGTGAACCCAGAGTGCCTTGTTGTGGGTGTAGCATGAAGCTCAGAAAGTACCGTGGATTTAAGATTTGATTGTTTACTTAAATAAAAAAGGCATTTGTATCGAAGTTCATCATGGATCCAATAGTACCCTGGGGAAGATGGAGCATTGGACTGCAATTGTTGGATCAACTGCAAACTTTTGGGATCTTGTAGCCATTCCTGGCGAATGGCTTGGAGCCAATCTGGTACAATGAATGAAAGAGAAAAAAGGGATCCTTCATATTCATATTTTCGGGAAAGTGCATCCACAACCACATTGTCTTTTCCTTTCTTGTAAATGATCTCATAATCATATCCAAAGAGTTTAGTCACCCATTTTTATTGTTCTGGGGAGGAAATGCGTTGTTCCAGAAAATACTTGAGGCTTTGATGGTCTGCCTTAATTTGGAAACATTGCCCCAATATATAAGGGCGCCACATATCAACGACATGTAGAATAGCCAACAGTTCATTTTCATAGATGGATTTGCCCAGATTTTTTTCAGATAGTTGCTTGCTGGTAAAGGCCAGAAGTCAACCCTCTTGCATAAGGACAACACCAATTCCTTTCCCTGAGGCATCACATTCTAACACAAAGGTCTTTGTGAAATCAGGAAGGGCGAGGACTGGAGTGGTGCACATGGCCATCTTAAAGGTTTGAAAAGATTGAGTAGCGGTTGGAGTCTAAGTGAAAGAGTTCTTTTTTAGGAGAGCAGTGAGAGGTGCTGCAATATTCCCATAATTCTGAACAAACTTGCGATAATACCCTGTTAAGCCTAGACATCCACGCAAGCTCTTAAGAGTCTTTGGGTGCGGCTAGTCTTTCATAGATTCAATCGTTTTAGGATCCACCCTGACACCATCTTTCCCAACCAGATGACCCAAGTATTCTACTTTTGAGGTGCCAAAAGAACATTTAGATTGTTTCAGAAAAAGTTGGTGCTGAGAGAGTAGATGGAGAACTCGATACACATGAGCAAGAAGGTTTGTCCAAGTTTTTCTATATATGAGGATATCATCAAATAAAAATAAGACAAAATGGCAGAGAAAAGGATGGAAGACATGATTCATGAGGCTTTGGAAGGTGGAGGGGACATTACACAAGCCAAAGGGAGTGACCAAAAACTCATAGTGGCCCTGATGAGTTCTAAAGGCAGTCTTGGGAATGTATGCCTCTTTCATACGTATCTGGTGGTAGCCCGAATGAAGATCAAGTTTAGTGAAGAATTGAGCACCATTCAATTCATCCAGGAGGTCATCAATGACAGAAACGGGGAATTTGTCTTTGATGGTATGTTTGTTGAGAGCACGAAATTCAAGACACATTCACCAAGAACCTTCTTTCTTCAGGACCATGACCACATTAGAAGAGTAGGGGCTCGTACTAGGGCGGATAATGCCTACATTAAGGAGTTCCTGGACCATTTTCTCAATTTCCTTTTTTTGGGAAAAGGGGTGACAATACAGATGAATATTGGGAGGAAGGATTCCAGGTATAAGGGGGATGGAATGATCATGAACACCATGAGAAGGATGGCTTGGAGGTCTTGTGGGACCGAGGCTGTCTCTGTTGCTTGTAGGGCATGGAGTTGGGCGATAACACCAGAATGACCTTTTTTGAGAAGATTTTCCATGCGATGGGAACTAATGATCTTAGGTGAATTAGCAGTGAGGCCTTGAACCTTATATTGGTGGCCCTCCTGGTCGAATTGCATAGTTAAGTCTTTAGAATCCATGAGAATGTGACCCAAAGTCCTTAGTCAATCTGCACCCAATACAATGTCAAAACCTCCCATGTCGATAGAAAACATATGGGATTTCAGGTGACAGTCACCAATTTGGAGACACACATTTTCACAATGCCCTCCACATTTCATGGAACCACCATTGGCGATCATGATTTGGAAATTATTGATGGCATGGATGTAGAAATGAGTTTCTTGGGCAATGTGACGATGAATAAAATTATGGGTGATGGCACTATCAACGAATGATGACCTTCCGATGCTTGATGTAACCGATTAGCTTGAGGGTTTGGGGAGCGGAGAATCCAGTGAGAGCATTGAGGGAAATGACCGGTTCTACTTCGAGAGGGTATGAAGGAGGGGTTATGTCAGTGGATTCAAGTGACTCAGACACAAAGGGAGTTTCTACATCCTCTTCTGAAATATCCTCGGAGATGGCCATAAAAAGATTTTGTTCTTTACACTTGTGGCCCGGGAAATATTTGTCATCACAGTTATAACAAAGGCCTTTGAGTTGGTGTTCAACCATTTCAGCCCTGGTCAATTTTTGGATCTTTAGTGGAGCAGAGGGAGTAGTGGGATTTACTAGTTTAGGGCGAGGGATAAAGGAGGGTTTTCGGTTTTGAGAAGATAAAACTTGTTGTGCTTATTTATCTCTTTTAGTAGCCTCCACCCAACTCTGAGGCCAAGCCATGAGGACATGGACCCAAATATCATCCTTGAGGCCACTGATAAAACACTCTCAGACAAAGGCATCAGACATTCCCTCTGTTCTAAAATCCAGGTGCTCAAAGGCAGCTATAAAGTCTTCCACTGTTCCTAATTGTTTCAACTTTTTCAAACGACCCAAATGGTTGGTGTCAGTGTCAAAGCGTTCATAAAGCTCTGCCACAAAGTGTGTCCAAGCAATATACCCTTGACAAGAATTTTTTCTCCATTGCCACCATTGCCAATGTTCTTGATGGAGAACACCATACCGGAGTTTGGCCAAGTCATCTATAATGTCGTATAAAGAGAAATAATGTTCCATTTGGGTTACCCAACCAGTGGGGTTCGAGCCATCAAATTTGGTCACATCCACCCGAGGAAGGTGTAGGTCACGTTGAAAGTGATGGTTCTAAAAGTTATGGGAATGAGGGGAATGGTCACCTTCAATATGTGGAGGTGAGGAAGAGGAAGGATTATGTGTAGGGATATGCAGTTTGGTGCAGAGTGCCGAAAATACTAATTCAAGAAGGGTAGTGAGGTATTTCTTTATTTCCTCCCTTGAGGACTACATGGTTGTATTGATGGCGGCAACATTGGCACTGAGTTGTTTCAGTTCTTGTTGGGTCTTGATGAGATAGATTGCAAGGTGTTGAAACGAGCTTCCAAGTCTTGGCTACGGGTATGGGCCATGAGGATGGAGGAACTGAAAAGGGGCGGGCAGGGTAAAAACATTTTACCGAAAAATGGTATGGATGAATGTGATAAGGGCGAAGAGATGAATCCAATGGGATAAGTCTCAAATAATGGTGAAAACAATTCCCGACTTTTTTTTTTTACATCTGCAGAGTTAGACTCCGATCTGAAGAATACTGCAGAGAGGAAATGCCCAAATACTTAACCAGAAAGAAATTTGTATTTACTTGGAAGCCCGAACACAGTTGTGTGGCAATAGATCTTGTATGTTTTAATTTGTTTATGTTTCTGTCCCCAAGGGTTAGGTATTCAAGGGTTCTACAGACAAGGGTTTGCCTTGTGCTATAGCTCTCTGATATACGTGTGGGGTCCAACAGTAGTACTCGGCCCAATATATCANGTACCCTTAGCCTTACTACCCGACTACCCAGGTACTAGAGAGTATCTTCCCGAGTATTGTTCTCGGTGACACTATAGCAGTCAAGTGACCGATCGATTTATCTAAAGAGGGATTTCAGGTAATCTAGGCTGATCCGTACACAGGTGTTGTTTGATGTGCTACCACTTGAAGGGGTACCAACAGGGGTTACAAGGGTGGCCAACATATGTGCGCGTAAGTACCACTTGTATTTCATGTATGTATGAATCCCTCAACCACGGGTTTACACACGTAATGACAGATCTTTGTGGCTTAAAGACGCCAGAATACGTCTCTACCCTGAAAAAAAAAAAATAATCCACACTTTCTGCCGAGGAAAGTGCTCTGATACCACTTGTAATATACCAGATATAAAATGTATGCAAAACATAAATAAAATGATATAAATGGAAGAACAACAACAATATAACCAGAACATTAACCACAATAGCATTGAAATGATATGAGAATAATAATAGAAATAACACTTTGAACTTGAAAGAAATGTTCACGAGCCTCTTCGAGGGAGAAACCTCCAGTTAAGCAGAGCTCTATTACAATAATATCCAAGTTAGGGTTCTCATACCCTCGACTCCAATTTTTACTAAAAAGAAACATCTAGAGGAAGATCCTTCTAGAAGCAGAAGCTTCTATTAGGTGTTCTTACATCCGCCTTATTCTATTTTATTGAAAGGCCTTATTAATATTGACCTTTATTACATCCGAATATATTGTTCTACCTATGTGCGAGTTAGGACCCTAACATTATGACACTGTTGTGGGAGATTTTTTGTCTAAGGAGATAAGGAAAACATCCAGTAAATAAACCTCAACAAGAGAAGCAATGGTGGTCAGAGGGTGATCTACAGAAGGATGGGAAGATCAGAAAGGTACAGCCAGGTCTAATTCAAAAGACAGTAAGGGTAAGGCAAAATGTTGGTTTTGTGGAAAATCTGGGCATCTCAAGAAGGATTGTTGGAAAAGACAACAAGCATCCAAAGAGGACTCCACAAAAGAAGAAAATTCAGCGACATGTATGGTTGATGAAATTTTGTCTGTCTATTGTGTCTCATCACCTATGTTCGCATAGAAGGTGCAGGGCAGTGATGGTTGAGTCACCGTGAAATAATAATAATAATAAAAAAATGTATTTACTTTGAGTTGTATAAATTATTGATTGCATGTAAATGGGCATGAGTCACTGTGAAATAATAATAATAATAATAAAATGTATTTACTTTGGAGTTGTAGAAATTATTGATTGCATGTAAATGGGCATATGTCTATAAGACTTGGATAGGCATGCGTACCTCTGGTTTATCGGGTCACCTATGAAAAGTCTAAACACATATTTAGGTAGATTGAATATGTGGGGGGGGGGCATGTATGTTGATTTGATTTAGCCTTAACTCGGTGAAAGAGTAAATGCGTTAAATCTATTTTTAGGTCAAAGAAGGTGGTTTTTCGGGTCCATGTGTTTTGGGTATCCCATGATATTGTGTCCATCGATTGCATGTAATGAAGCCTATAAAAGGATTGGTGAACTCCATTGTAAATGGGCTTGGAGGTAAGCAGTGAAGGATTACTTGGTCGACTTGGTTACATTTGGTCAAGGTTGTTTGAATGCAAAGTTCGAGGTGGAGCAGTGTGCTCAATTTAGAAAGGTGAGTCTGTAGAAAGGATGATGTGTTGGAAAGTCAATCAAGTGTTTGAGAATATATGATGAAGGTAATCTCATATCCATGGAACTTGGAAAGTATTCCAAGGAAGTTGGGATCGAATAAGCATGTTCAGTAATGCCAAGTTGCAACAATAGTTGTGGACAAAAGCAATTGTGCTATCTGGAAAATCAGTCACCATCAGTTGCAGAAGACAGGAAGATTCAGGAAGGGGTATGAACATGTCATCTGGTAATTACTCAAATGTAAAATTATTCAGTTTTGATGCTTATGGTTTTTAATCAGCTTTCTAAGTAGGACCTAGATCAAACATGTATATGTTTGATATGGTGATGATGTTAAGGGTTGCAGACTGTGGGATCTTACTACCCACATAATCATCATGGAAAAAGATGCAGTGTTTGATGAATCTCCTTCTATAAGGGGATGTATATGGAACAACCAGAATAGTTAGTTCATAATCGCAACCAAATATTTGTTTGCAAACTCAAAAATCATTGTATGGCCTGAAGCATGTTAGGCAAATGGTACAAGATGTTTTGATTCCTTCGTGGTGAGAAAATTTTTACAAGAAGTGAGTATAACCATTGTGTTTATGGTATATTCATTATCTTGGTGTTATATATTATGCTTGTTGCAAGCACATACATGGTTGAGATCAATAGGTTGTCTCAGTTGGTTAGGATGTTTGTTATGAAGGATCTAGGAGCAACAAATTAAATTTTGTGCATGGAAATACACAAAGACAATAAATATGGTAATCTTGGTTATCACAACAGAAGAATGTGGTGAAGATACTCAGGAAATTCAGTATGAATAATGTGAAACTGGTAAAATCCCTTTGGCTTTCCATTGTATATTCTCTCCAGGTTTATGTCTTAATTGATGAAGAAGAAAAGGGTTATATGTCTCGAGTATTATATCCTAGTAGGAATTTTTATGATAGCGATGGAGAAATGGTCAGCATTTGACATGCAGTTCGTGTTGTCAATAGACACGTGGAAAAACTAGGTGAAGAGCATGGAAATGGGTGCTTCAAACACAGAAGCACAAGTATCACCTACAATGGTTCCATTGATTTTTTATGTGGCTATGATTCATGAGATTTGGACAAGTGCATCGGTCTATTAGACAGGTTACTGATCGAGACATAATGGTCCATGCTGGAGTGAATTGTGCAGGCATGTTCATGTAATGGTATTGTTAGAGAAGTTGTGGAGCTGTGATGGTGTTTGGGTTCTCTTGCAGGAAATGTGATGGATTAATTAATTAAGGGCATGATATGTCAGGTAAATTGTTGTCAACGTGGATATTGTTGGAAACATGCCAATGAATTTCCTCATGCGGTCACATGCAGATGCACATGCACATGAACATGCGCATGCATGTAATCTATTTATGTATTGTTTATGTAATTATGTGATCTATTCATGATAAGTCTGTGTAAATGAGTGATATATGTTATATATACGAGCATACCGATAGAGGTAGAGGAGAATGTGAGTGTAAGCGAGTACATTGTGTGAGGAGAGGATGGTTGTATGCTTGGGTTGGCTATTGTAATTCTCCCTTGAATAGAAGAAGATCGATAATCATTGCCCATGTTTTTTTCCTGATTTGTGTTTCCACATAAATCACGGTGTCGAATTGTGAGTTTGTTGTTCTTGGTTTAATGCATGTTTAATCTAACTCATTTATGCTCTGTTATATTCTATGTTTTTCTTCCGTTGCCCAAGATAGTGATCATCAAAGAAAACATAAATGGAATCGCTAGTGTTACGGGTAATGGTAGGAGAGAGGGCAGTGGAATCGCCTTGGTAATATGGTTTAGGAATGATGCAGGATAGCTAGGGTTAGGGTTACGGTTACGGTTAAGGTTAATAGTAGGAGAGATGGGACTGTAATTGCATGGAAAATCGAATGTAATATCTGTGTTATTCTTTGCCTACGCTAGGAAGGTAGTATTGGGAGGAGTATGAGAATGTTACAGATAACTAATGATATCGTTCTTTGTTCAAACCTCATTGTGAGGAGTAACCCAATGTTATAGATAAGGAATGATATCCTTATTTGTTCAAATCCGATCATGAGGAGTAGGCAGATGTTACAGATAACTAATGATATCCTTCTATCTGCAAACCCTTTAGTTAGCAACCATTCAATTGCCTTAACTATTTGAATCTAGCTATTACTTCAATTTGAGGGATCTGTAAGAAATAAATTCATCTTCGTTGTTTGAATAAGACAATTCTTTGAGTTTGTTAGCTGCTAATTTCAAGTTGGTATATATATATATATATATATATATATATGTTAGACTTTAAATTGGTTGTGGTCTAAACTTTTAACTTTTGGTTCTTTTTGGTTGATATTATCTATTTAATTTTACTTTAAATCAAAACTTGTTGGATATGTAAATTTAAGTAGTTAAGTTTATATGAAGCTAAATCTATTTATACATTTAAAAATACAATTTAAATAAATAAATAAATAAAATTATCCAAATTAATATTAAAAATATGATT
This sequence comes from Picea engelmannii, assembly GCA_009831015.1. Classification (NCBI taxonomy): domain Eukaryota; kingdom Viridiplantae; phylum Streptophyta; class Pinopsida; order Pinales; family Pinaceae; genus Picea; species Picea engelmannii. Next base: position 207,266 of record ML780530.1, on the reverse strand, counting down.
AAACTTATTTATATATTAATATTATATATATATTTCATTACATCTCCCCGTATTAAACCATAAAACTCTTCTCCACACAATTATAACTAAGATAATATTAATCATCTCCCCATATTAAACCATAAACTCCCCTTGACACAATACAATTATAATTAAGATAATATTAATCATCTCCCCATATTAAACCATAAACTCCCCTCGACACAATTATAACTAAGTTAATAGTTTTTAATGTGGTTAAACATCATATACTATCTCAATTTATATGATATACAATGAATTATCATTGTTTGATACAATATTAGTTTATTTGTGTTGTGATTGAGAAGACATTGATCGAAATAATTTTAATGTTAACGGACATCTATGCAATTAACACTACACATGTTATATAGTATGATATCAAATGATATATTGATCTATGAACTCTATTACATGGATTGTGACCTTTGAGAAAAGTATTTAATTATGATTTTGTATGTCAAATTTTTTGGCAACATAAGAAGAAGAAATAATTTTAATGTTTAACGGACATCTATCCAATTAACACTACACATGTTATCTAGTATGATATCAAATGATATATTGATCTCTGAGCTCTTTTACATGGATGGTGAACTTTGTAAAAAAAAAATTGGCAACATACGAAGATGATATGGTTAGAATACATCAAGTTGATAAAATATTTTGAATGATAATATTTCAGTATATTTGGAATGATAATATTTTGATGTTAATCTTAATCTCTGAGCTCTTTTACATGGATGGTGAACTTTGTAAAAAAAAAATTGGCAACATACGAAGATGATATGGTTAGAATACATCAAGTTGATAAAATATTTTGAATGATAATATTTCAGTATATTTGGAATGATAATATTTTGATGTTAATCTTATGCATTGATTAATACTATTTCAATTTAGATAGGCAAGATAATATTTTGAACATAATATTTCAGTATATTTGGAATGATAATATTTTGATGTTAATCTTATGCATTGATCAATACTATTTCAATTTAGATAGGCAAGATAACTAAAATAAAAATTGCTTTCGGTGGTTTTGGGACAAATATCTTACATTTTATGTTAATCAAAATTATATGAATCTAAATACTTTTAATGTGTTCAAAAAGAAATCACAATTTTATTTATTTTTTTGGAATTTTTACTAAAAATTATATAATTTCATATATTTTCAATAAATTGAGAGAGAGGTCTAAAAGTATTAGATTTAATGGTGAATTTTTTTTTTTTTATCATTGGACAAGGTTCAATTCCAATGAGGGATTGATCTAGTGGTGGAACATGTGATTGCATCCAAATAGATTATATTAAAAATAGTGGAGAGGAGACACCCATGAAAATTCAGCCATGTTAAGGGTTGGTGTGGCCCATGCTTGATGTGGTCCAAGGAGAGAGCCATCCCTAGTTGATTTTGGTTGGTTAGATGTTCGTGAGTCGAAAAAATCTTACATGTTAAAGGTTGGAGTGGCCCAGGGTGGGTGTCATCTCCTCGTGATTTTGACGACTTAGATACCCCTTGATCATATTTTTTTAGATCACAAGATTTTTAAGATTTTGTTATGTAAGATGACCAAGATTCGAAACTCGTAAGAATCTTTCTTTTAGAATATAAATTATTTGATATATTGATGAAATAAACTTATGATCACCATTATTAAAAAAATAAACATATTTAATATTTAAAGAAATATGAAATTTTAGTATAACTATAAATCGTTCAACTTTATTAACTTTGTAAAAAGAGAGAACTTAATCTTAAATAAAAACGTTGACCCCAAATACTTAAAAAAAAAAAAAAACTTATTAAATTTTAATTGTGAAAAGATGTTAATCTACCCACAATGAAGACATTGATCTATAGATACGAGATCCACAAAATCAATCTCAAATACTTAACATAGAGCCTACTAAATTATAATTGTGAAGAAGTACCAATCAATCCATGATGAAGGCCTTAAACATAGCATACTAAATTCGAATTGTCAATAAGCACATTCATCTAGAGGTACATTATCGACAACAAAGATACTCACAACTAATAGTTGAAAACGATCACTTCAACCATCACGTAATCTTTTAGAAAGTGTTAAAATTTTAACCTTTTCTAACCAATGATGTAGTCTAACCTTCGATCACTTCAACCATCACGTAATCTTTTAGAAAGTGTTAAAATTTTAACCTTTTCTAACCAATGATGTAGTCTAACCTTTTTTCATATAGGGTGATGCTTTTTTAAGGGGAGAAGATGGAGAAACAACTCAATCCCCTTCAATCCCCTTAATGATAGATGTGCTTTGCATATAGTGTGATTTAATGATAGATGTGCTTTCCATATAGGGTGATGCTTTTTTAAGGGGAGAAGATGGAAAAACAATTCAATCTCTTTTAATGATAGATGTGCCCACTAGGATCGTTAAGTTTGATAACCCATTGATAGCATGTTAATATATAGGGAATATAGGTTCTTGAGTGTTGGATGTGAGGGAATATAGGTTGTTATTGTTGGATGTATTCTTATTAATTATTGGTGTCATTTTATCTTATTTCTTATAGTTTTTTTTTAGTGTTGGATGTTATGGAATATAATTTTATCTTATTTCTTATAGTTTTTTAGTGTTGGATGTTAGGGAATATAGATTGTTGTTATTGGATGTATTTCTATTAACCATTGGTGTTATTAGTGTTATTTTATCTTATTTTTGTAGGATTATAGGTTGTAGTTTAATTGTTTGAAGTTTTGGTTTTTTCTCAAGGATTTTTTGTTTGTTTAATTTTATTTAAAATTTGGTGAGAAATTGTTGAATTTATATATTTAAGTAGTTAATTATGTATAATTAAAATGTCTTGAGATTTTTCAACAAACTAAATTCATTTATGCATTTAAAAATATAGTTTAAACAACATAAAATTTTGATTTCATAAAAATTTATGTCAATTCCATTAAAAAAACAGTAAAACAACACCAAATTATAATATACATTATCAAGTTATGTCCCGTGTAGTGCAATGATGCATAGTGCCATTTTATGTTGTGCCCTAATACAATGATGTTGATAATTCAATGGTGTGTGAACTTTGTATTTGAAATTGCTTGATATTTGAGCTTTGTCTTTGGATATATATGTTTAATGTTTTTTAAGACTTGGGTGATGGGAAGCATTGGGAACCATTCAAACCTTTATATATTTTTGATGATACACATGTAGTTAGAAAATATTGGATTGGTAGAGTGAGATAACTTTGGAAATGTCATCTTTTCGAATCCATCAACCCTCTTACCTGATGCCCTCTTAACCCTCTTACCTGATGCCCTCTTACCTGATGATATATGTAGGTTGAAAAATGTGTTAAAGTTTTAAACATATGACCTATAAATTTGATGTAATTTTTAAATAATTAATTATAAATTATTTTAATTTTAAAATATTAGGAAAAGTAAAAATATTAATACAATTATTTTTATGTTTAAAAATAAAAGTTAATATCTATATATAGATATAACATAAAAATAAAAGTTAATATCTATATATAGATATAGATATATTATAATTATTATGAATTTTTATTATTACAATTTTTTAAATATAATTTATTTGTAATTAATTTATTAATATTATAGGCCATTGATGATAATAGAAGTACATACAATACAATTCTATTGATATAATTAATATTTTAATATAAATTCATTTTAAATTTATAAACATCTAATTTTAATTTAATATATAAATATTTAATTTTAATTTAATAAAATATAAATTTATTGGAATATACATATTTGAAATATTATTCAAAATTACATTAAATATGGTTGACATAAGGATATTTGGTTTTAACTAAATCATTGTAAAAATAAATGATAGTATTAAAAATGTCATTAGATTTAAAAGAAAGTTTGTGGTTTTATAAAGATTTAGAAGATAAAAATAAGTTAGGATATTATAATGGAGGTAAACAATTTTATCTAGAATATCAAAATTAAATAGAAAAATAGTTGAAGATGAAAAACATTATATTAAGTATACTTATATTATATTAAAATTTCAAAATATTTATTAGTATATGGAAATTTCAAAATTTTTAACTTATCTAAATTATTATCATGATAATTTTAAAATTTTTTTCTTAACAAATTTAAAATATAAAAATAAAATAATTAAAAAAATTATTATCATGATCATTTTAAAATATTTTTCTTAACAATTTTAAAAATATAAAAATTAAATAATTTTAATAAAAAAATTAAATAATTTTAATAAAAAAAATTAATCTTAACGTACATTAACTATCATCATCCATCAAATTTTGAAATCCAACTTTCCTTATAATTTGAAAAGTAACATATCATATAAAATTAAGTTAAACTTCTAAAACAGCGTTAACGGTCAGATTACTCCATAACGGAAATTTTTTACGGCATATCATATTTTGAAATCCAAATTGTCTTTATAATTTGAAAAGTAACTATATAAAATTAAGTTAAACTTTTACAACATTTCTAACGGTCAGAATTTTCCATAACGGACATTTTTGACGGTCAAATTCTCCATTAGACGTCCATACACTAACGCTTAAAGACATCCAGCAATCTCCGGCCACTCGAGCTGTCTAGCACTTCGCTTCGACGCATTCGAAATTTCTAAGCTTCTATGACTGACAACTCTTATTGGATAAGTCAATCGAACAACTTAACTTTTCCAGCTGATCACGCCTCACGTTGTGGTGGAAAACAATTTAGGAAATCTTCAACAAATATTCCCATACTCAGCAGTCTTTCAAATCTAATCTTATAAAACAGCACAGAACTATTTTCCGCGGCCGACAAAGAGAATGAATGCAATAATCGGGTCAGTTCTTCAAAGGAGTAAGTTTATACAGGAAAATCACAGTGCAGAGGGATCAAGCAGATTCCCACCTACAGACTCGTCAGCATTAATAACAATGAATCGAGATAGAGAGTACAATTCAAGAATCACATAACATTGCGTACAACGGGAAGAGGGTGAGGACTGTCCAAGTCACTACATCAACCGAAATGATTGATTGATGGCTATACAGAATTTGGCTATCCTTAGAGTTGGTTCCCCTCGAAAGTCTGGCCGAAATGCCAGTTTGAAGGAGCGACATTATACGAAACAATTGTCCCGCCATCGCTGGTAGTGACCTTGAACGAAAGATTCTGACCGTCCAAGTAGGAATTGCTTTGCCAGTTTTGTCCCCAGTTGCGTGACATGGGCTGCCAACCACTCCGCGATCCTTTTATCGAAACAGCGTGGACGTCTCCAGCTCCTCCAACATTGCTGATGAGCACGAGGTTGAAGTATGAGTGGCCATTCATGGTGAAACGAATTCCTCCCTTCCTCAAACAAGGGACCCTGCATTGTCAGCCTCTTTGAAATTAGTAGTGAGAAGGACTGAAGAAATGAGTCTGGCATGTGAATTTGAATTCAATTAGCTTATGCGAACGGTGGGCCCATGAATTACCTTCTGTAGAGGATGGGAACGATCCCACTCCTGGACTTGGCGATCTTCTGATAAGCGGGCTCCGCCAAGTCGAAGTGCTGCAACGGTGGGTTACACCATCCACCGTTATCGTTGGGGAGACCGTTGTTTGGCGGGCAGAAGTTGCTGGCGGTGACGGTCACCGTGCCAGGCAAACACCACTGGGGATCGTCGTTACATTTCATTTCATAGCAGGCGCCGCAGCTCAGTCCGTTGTTGAACAGAGCAGTGCTCAGAGCAGCAGTATCGGTTCCGTAGCCTTGGCTGTACAGATTACCGTATCCACACGCCCCTCCTGCACCGTTTTCACAGCCAGAAATTCAGGCTCCAAACAACCAAAGCAGATCCTAATTCATACAGAATTGTATTATATATGAAATATAACAAAAGATAAAAAGTTATCGAACTATACCCATTGTTCCAGAAGCATCACTGCCACCGTAGAAAGTAGCATGAGCTGACTCCCAGCCTCCATATCCATGAGCTCCAGTTAATAACCAGATGAATGTTAACAATGAAGCCAATGCGATGCTGTTTACCCGTTCCATCGATCTCATGCTTATCGTATTAAGGTACAATAAGAACCGCCACTGGGACTACCTAGGGCGGTGACTGAGACGTCTAAGTTAAATGGGCTAATCTGGGAATCAAGGAGTTCTGAAGCAATATCGACGACTTAGAAAAAAACGGACTTATTTGGTTGGATTTGCAATCTGAGGTTTGTGCAGTATATATAGATGTATTATTGATCTTTCCTTTCAACAGCTATTGCATTGAAAAACTCACTTTCTGACAGTGCCTTCATTTGTAAATAGATGTATATTGTTTACTCTACAGCACATGGAGCATGCACGGGTGTCTTCAATTGGCCCACCTGCACATGCTACCGTAATTAACTCATGGCAGATATTGATGCAGAGCCATATTGATGCCGTGGGCCTCTAGAAAGGGATCTATGTCCACCCCATGTGATAAGGGGATCACTGCTTTTGCTTTTGTTCATTGAATATGACAGATGCATATTACATCCTAGAATGATACTGAGATCTATTTTATATCCAAAAAAAGTTCACAGTAGTTCCATGATGCCTTAGCCCATTCAGAAATTACTACGGGAGGGATCTGTTCAGTATCTTATTGGGTTCTTACGTTTAGTGGGAATGGTTGGGTTCGTTTGAACCATGGAAAACATACTGGCTGACACGCTGGGCCATGTGCTGCAAGCTTGTTTATCCTTATCCTATAATCCTGACACAAAGGAAACAGCTTTTAGCTTTTATAATTACAGCTATTTATATATTTTATGTCCCAAGATGTTTGGTGGCACTGAGAGAAGTTCGGTTCTCTACTTTTAGTCGGCCAATGGGAACCACAATTTCTGTGAAATTAGGGTTTACAAACATTGACAACCGTTTTATTTCTCTTGAAATGATTCTCTACTTTTAGTTGGCCAATGGGAACCACAATTTTTTGAGCTGTGAAATTAAGGTTTAAAAACATTGACAACCGTTTTATTTCTCTTGAATTTAGTAGATCTAGGGTTACGGAATTTCTATACTCTCGTGTTTAATAGTTCCAAAGCTTTCGTAATATAATATCTTACATGTTTCTTTCAGTACAAGTGCCGTCTTCACATCTTTAATCATTTCATCAATCAAATGCTTCCTCAATACATTGAATTCCAAATCAATTCTTTCGTTGCTGCTATGGGCCATTGAACTAAATTTGAAAAACAAACTAAATAAATACACATGCAGAGAGGTTGATATTTTAAGAGTAAACCTTTATAGAATTTTCATTTCACAAAATCTAATTGGACGGCTTTTTATTTCATTGCACCTTAAGATGAGGAATTATTCTTTGTTAAACCATTTTTTAAATTCATTTTACATGTATAAAAACATCCAATCCAGTACTCCCATTTCGGTGTTTTCAAGGCAAATGCAATTCATACTCATGGCGACGATCATTCCATTCAAGTTTATGTTTAAGTTAATAGCGAAGAGAGGATCTTGTTAATATTATTTAACTAATATCCTCATAAAAACAAAAATAAGAAATTATGAGACGTTGGCCTCCAAAATTTAAGTTAAAGAATTGAAGAAAAAACTTTGTGCAAGGAAGCAACGCAGGTTACTTGGCCAAAATTATGGACATTTTTTAAGCCATAAACCAAGGCTGCAAATGAAAATAAAGTTTGGGTAGTTGGCGATACTGACCTAACACAGAATGTAAAAGCCGAAAACGATTTTGGGCTGGAATAAATCTGTCCGTCGACTTGGAAATTCAAACTCAATGAGCCTCGCAATATTTGGTTTTTCTTTGAAGTAAATGTATTATATTTCACTTTTATCAATTATATCCATTCTATTTTAAAAAAAATAAAAAATTTAGATAAGAATTTATAACAATATATTTACAAATTGAGAAATGTTTCTCAAATATCATTTTGCTAGGAGACTTTAATGCTATAACTACAACTTATCAAAGTATTTTTTTAAGTAATGATTCCAATACTACTCTAAGATTTTTAGGATAAGTGAGACCTTGCTTTCACTAATAGATACAAAATAAATTTTGAAAACTAATAAATAATTTATTTGGTTTCTAGCTAATAAAGTTTTATTGTTCTCAAAATCTAATAATTTGTAATGATCTAATGAAGTGGCCAAATTGTAACGAAATGACTTGTACATGGGCTGCTAGTAGTGTCGCGGACTATACCATATCAACTAAATACTAAATTTTGATTTTATAAACTACCACATTCTTGACTCCAATCATAGATCTTTATTCCTAACTTTGAACTTTGTAATGCACAAAATCTCCATTGAAGAAAATCATTGTAACCAAAGGCCCAAGTACTTTTTGACAAAAATAAAGTTGTTCTTTTCTTAAAGCACTTAAATAGTGAAGTAAATCTCCTATCATTTAAGAACAATATTATGACAATGCCTACAACCCTCTCTAGTTCTATTAACAAATTCTCTATTAAGGTGTTCTGTAAAAAGAAAAATAAGATGGCCAACCCTTATGACAATGAGTGTAAAATTGTTAGAAAATCCATCAGGATGCCTCTAATGAGTCCTTAAGATTGGATTTGATAAAAATATACAAATCCCTAATTAAAAGGGAGAAAAAGACATTACATAAATGGAAACAAGGATGATCTTCTACACCTTTCAAAACTAGATCCTAAGAGATTCTCAAGGCAAATTTTGACTAGAAAAACTAAAGAAAATAATATGATTACCCTAAAGAACTAGAACTCCTACTTCAAAAATCTTTATGAATCCCCTATTTCTATGGACAATATTCCAAAAGTTTATATAGAGGATGAAGTGTTTTCTATAGAATTCATAAAATTTGGGGTTAAGCAACTCATAAAATGGAAAGCTCAGGACATCTAAGGATACTAAGATAAAATATTAAAAATTAGAGGACCTATATTCATCCCTCGCATACATTAGCTCTTCAATTTCGTAGTGAAGCAGTGACTCCTTAAACCTTGGATTTAGAGCTTCATTGTTCCTATATTTAAAAGCAGGGATAAAATTAAGCATTCTAATTATAAAACCATTATGATTAACCCCATCTTAGCCAAGCTCTACAAAATTATTCTAGTAAAGGAGTTCAACATATGGCATGGAAGCCAGAAAAAAAGAGCTAAAGGTCAATATGGATTTAGAGGCTATCATTCAACTATGGACCATCTTCCTTTGTTGTTTCATTGATTTTTAAAAATATTTTGACATAGTTCCCAGGACTAACCTTTGGAATATGTTAGAAGAGACAAAAGTTCCTTCCGAGCTAAGAGCTCTTGTAGTAAGGCTATATGAGAATGTTATTTCTAAGATTAGGAATACTAAGTGCTAGTTGGAAGAAATTAACTATAATATAGGAGTCAAGAAAGGTTATACCATATCCCCTATCCCCTACCCTCTTTGGCATATACATTGATAAATTGGAATATCGGTTGGAAGATGCTAGTTGTATTGGCTCAAATCTCATTGGTATAGTCATCATCCTTCTTCTTTATGACATTGATATTTTTTGTCTGGTATGGAATCCCTATGACCTCGGTAAGCATCTAAGAATCCTCAAGGAATTCTTCTCTAGTATGGGTATGAATATGAACACTCACAAAATGAAGGTTATGATAATCAAATCCAAAAAGATCACATCTGACACTTTTGTATATGACAATAATATCTTGGAGGAAGTTCCTTCATACAAATATCTTGGAATCGATATTCATCACAAACTTAATTGAAACTGTAGTGTTAAGAAAAGAATAAATGGATGGTGGAAAGCTCATTATGGAATTGAAAACAAATGTAAACTAGTGGACCTTTGGCTATGGGATAAGGAAAAAATCCTCTTTGATACTATTGTCACTCTTTTCATCTTATATGGATGTGATGTTTGGGGATGCAGTATCTCTAGAGAATCTTGGAGAAAAATGGAGAAAATCCAAAAGAATTTTATAACTTACAATCTCAAAATTAAACACAATACACCCTATCCTCTCTTCCTCATAGAAGCAATCATTTCCCCTATTGAGTGCATAACAATTGTTAGGTAATTAATGTACAAGAACAAGATAAACAACTTGGACCACAAGAGGCTCCCCAAAATTTCTTTAAACTCTAGCCAAAACCACCATTGGCTCAAGAGAGGGTGTCATCAAGATGACAAGTCTTGGCTAAATCATTGGGGAATACAAGAAGATGTCATTCTATAGAATATTGATAATATTAAAAGTATTATTACATCTAAATTTAAAGAGAATGTGTGGTGTAATATAGAATTGGAAGATTAAATGAAGCTAAGATACTACAAGGAGGTGTTCAACCCTAATCTATGAGATTAAAAGTATCTACTCATTCTAAATGATGCAAAGAAGAAAATCAACATTCCTAAAATATGAACCAACTCCGATGAGCTACATAACGAGACCGAGCATTGGACATTCGTACAACATCGTGTGACGCAAGAATCTCTCATCTCTGTGGCACTAAGAGGGTTAAATATGAAAATCACGTTCTTCCATAGTTGCCTATGTATACCCAAATTAGTTCACAGTTTCAAAATATCTTTCACAATATTGCCCTTCCTAACCTTCTAATTCAACAAAAACTATGGTGATCTTGGAATGTTTCTCTCAATATTTTTTTGAACACAAAAATTAAATTCTAAAGAAATCTAAGTAATCTCTTACCTCTATTAAGATCTAATAAACCAAATCTAGATTCAATAGACATTGATAATCATCATTATTACTATTAAGTGAATGTATTAATAATTTTAAAACAAACATATCATTTCTAACTATGATATGAACTATGAAATGAATAGTGCGTGCATCACACGATATGCTTTAAAATGTGGTAATAAATCCATGTTTCCTTGCTATCTTATATCTTATATTATCTTGTCAAGTTTGAATAATGCACGTGGGCTAAAATATGTTAAAATATATGGAACTTTACATTGCAATTGATTTAAGTATTGGTTTATTATTTTTTAATATTTGTGTTAATTTAATTGAAGCGGACTTGTGTTAATTTGGTTTATTGTATTTTTAATATTTGTGTTAATTTAATTGAAGCGGACTTGTGTTAATTTTTTTTTTGAATATTGTTTAAAAAAAATAAGAATAATTTAGCAAGATTTATGTAACTAACACTTACAAAAAGTTATATTTACATATCTTTGATGTTTTTTTTTTGTTTTAATTTCTAGGTATCTTTACATGTATATTTATGTTTATGTTTTGATGGTATTCTAAAACATCTTTAATATAATTACCTTTTTTTTTTTTTTACAGACGAGGGAGGTTTGTTTAACAATATATGTAAGCTACTTGAATCTTTATGTTGAATTGAGTACTTTCATAGTACTTGTTTTATATGGAAAATTTAGATTATTGCATGGATCTCATCCTCAATTTCGTCTTATTAGTAACCATTTACATTAGTCTTTGTTTATATTTTTCCATCTCATTCTATGTAAGTAATTATTGGGTTCATCTCACATTGATAGAATATATTTTCTCACTCACCCTATGGTTCACCCAAGATATAGTCTTTCTCAATTCCCCATTTTGAATCCATTTTATATCGTCACCATATCAATCCTTATCTTGATATGTCATATTTCCTTGCATTAAAGTAAGGGATTTATATATTTTTGAACTCTTTCAACTTTCTTCGAGGGTTGTTTGAAGAGGCCTTGACTCCAAATACAACAAACATACAAAATTATTGCTTATACAAATTTTATGAAGAAAATCTTTGATGCAAGAGCATCCTTGACACTATAACTATCTTGCACACTTCCTTACATTTTCCCGATTTTGGTTCTATTTTGTAATTCAACCTCGACTACCCCCACCATAAAAACAAAATTGTAATGTAGTGAAATGTTTTTTTTCATTTGTTAATTATTTCTCAACCATTGGAATATGAAGTATTGTATTTGCAATTTAAACATTTAGAGTAGTTTGAAGGCCAAAAGTCGAGGAGAAAAAAGATAAATACAAAGTCTATGAATGAGCACAGGGAATTTGGCTCTCCTTTGGTTTGGTTTTTGTAGGGTGCATGACAATGGATTTCAGAGACCTTTTCATAGGATTGGTGAATGTAATGGAATCCTAATATCTTAGTCAATCTATTTAATAAATCGTGTATATTTTTTTTTGTGGTATTTCTACGCGTTTTCATTTTAGTTTCAAAGTTGTGGTTATTTATGCCAAATGTTTTAATATTGTGGCATATTTATGCTTGTTTCTAATTGTACTCTAGACTATGGTGGTTGCATATTTAATAATGTAAATGGATTTATTTGCAATAATTGTGGAAAAATTCTATAGTATGTCTGTGTGAGTGATATTGCAAGGGGCCATGGCCTCATTTCATCAAGTGGTATTAAATAAGGTATAATCCTAGGGATTGGGAAAATTCTAGAAAGAAGAGGAGAGTTGGGTAGAAGTGTTACCATGAGAAGAGGGAGAATTCTATGAGAAAAAAATGCAATGAAAAAGAAAAATTGTAGATGAATCCATCAAGGTGTCATGCTTAGTAGATTTATCTGTACAAGTTAGTGAAGCATGACTCTATTGGTATGATTGTGTAGACATTTTAATATTAGATACAACTAGGTAGAGGTTGTGGAGGAGAAGGTGTTGAAGAATCTACAAGATGATATTGAATATATGGTATAGTGGATGACGTGTAAAAAGGGAGATATACCTTTCAAGAAAGAGGATTTGACAGGAATTGAAGAAAACAAAGTTAGCAAAAAGAGGAGTTCTTATAGTGAGAGGAAGAACCATAAGAGAGGATGTTAATTGAAAGGTAGTGGAAGATGTTACACAATTTTTGTAACATGTGATGAGGAGGATGGATGCATTCGAATTGGCCAAGTAGAGTAGAAGGATCACAACCAAAGTGATCTAGATGAGTGATGAATATGAAGAGGAGGATGTGCAACAACACCAAATGGAGATGGAGAAGCTAGAATTATCTAGAAGTGTATATTTGGAAATGATGATGGAATAGATAGAAGACATGAAGAAATATTTTAGTTGGGCCATGGAATTGAAGACCCCAAAAGGTTATGATCATGCATGTAAGATTGAGGATCTATGTATGGATTTGGCGGGATTAGTTGAAGATGGATTAAAAATTGAGGGGCAAAGTCAAGATATAGCTTTGAGAAAAGATGCTCACCAAGTTAAGATCATGTGTGGAATATTAAGAAGCTATGTATGGTTGTGGTGGGAGTAGTTTAAGATGGAAAGGAAAATTGAGGGGAAAATTCAAGATCTAGCTTTGGGAAAATATGTTCACCAAGTTAAGAGGTGATTTTGTAACTTCTAAGTATAGTTTTAAGATGCATAGAAAGTTAGATATGCTAAATACAAATGATAAATTTGTATATAGTTCCATTTTGAAAAATTTTGTAGCATGCCCATTAGAGTTGGTTTTATACGACACCGTGAGGAAAAAATCATTTAGTTTCTGGATTGATTGAAGATGAACATTAAAAGAAATATAATTGTCGAAAATTCATAGTTATTAGGAGAGTATTATCATTTGGATTAAATAATCAAGAAGGAGAAATTGAAGAGAAAGTATGAGAGCAGAGGGAAGAAAGGGAGAAAGAAAAATGAATTATTCCTATTATGGTTGTGAAGAATGTTGAGTGTGCAATTAGGGTGCATGTTGTTGGGGAAACTAATGAGGAAAGTGTGAATTCAATACATGATAGCATTCCAAGAGAGAGTGAAGAGGGATTTATAGTAGAATACTACAATGAAAAGAGTGAGGTAAAGGAGTTTGTGTAGCAAAATCAAGATGAATCAATAGAGTTGGAAGGGGGATATGTTACAAAAAGTAAATATTTAGAGGCCCATGCTTATATTAAAGTGTAGAAACCTTGGTGAACCTTACTAATTCTTAAAATTCCACCCATAAAATGTCTAGTGATATTTTCGTAAAATTATTTAAATTTCAAAGGATTTTATATAGTTTCTAGAAAATTTTGGCAATTTTTAGAGAAAATACTTTTCCTGTATAAAATTTAGGTGTATCATTTTCGGAAAAAAATGGAAATTGACAATTTTTGGGGGGGAAAAACATGGAAAATTATCCCTTAGGAAAAATTGAGCCCCTAAAATTTGATCTAGATGTGTAGCAATGAGTGGTGTTGTAGAAGAGAGTGGTCTTGCACCAATGGAGATGCAAAGTTACCATATACATAACAATCTAAGATATGTAAATGGGAATGCTTGATTTCCATAAAAAATGTGTGGCAAGTTTGATACAGACGAGGTTGAATGTGGAACTAAGAAAAATAATGTTGTGCAGATTTCAAGAAATGATGTAATAGTTGTAGTAGGATGATTTGATGCCAAATATCGAAGATGAATTTGAGCAACATCTTGTTACTGATAATTATAGTAGATGAGTTTTTGTAGTGAAAGAAAAGAAAAATGAGGAGATTATTGATAAGTAAGCATTGGTAGAGTTTGTTGAGATAGTGGTAATGGTGCAAAAGAGGAATATAAAGAAAGAAATAAGCACCATTTAGAGGGAGTAATTTGAGGAAATGAGCCCCATTGAAAAATATGTCTTGAAGTTACCAAAGGTGTATAAGTTGCAACAAACAATAAAGGATGTGTTGATGATTATGAGGAATGCAAACTTGGGGTTGAAGATGAAAATTAGAGAAAATAAATGAGGACATGCTTATAGTCATAGATTGTAGAGGTCTAGATTACAAAGAGGAAGAGGAAGGATGCACAATAGAGAAGAAGGAAGGATGAGTGGTATAGAGTGTGGCCAATATGGAAGAAGAAGAGAAAGAAAAGACATTGATATCTAGTGGTTTGTTTTATCAATGACCTTGTGAGAAAGATGCTCACATTCTCCAACAAAGGAAATTTGATGCATGATCATCTTTGGCACTATAGATATCCCACACATTTTTTTACATTTGATCAGTTTTGGTTCTATTTTGTGAAAAATATATTGTAGTGTAATGAAATATTTATTGTCCTTTATGGATTTTTGTCAACCATTGAGATATGAAGCATTTTATTTGGAATTTGAACAATTAAGGTTGTTTAAGGCTAAAATCCAAGGAGCACAATCATCAATATGAATTTTGTGAATGACTGAAGGGATTTTGGCTCTCCTTTGATTTGGTTTGTGTATTATGAATGGATATGGATTCTAGAGACCATTGCATAGGATTGGTGATTGTAATGGAGGACTAAGAGTTTGACCAATATATTTAAGAAATAATGGATCTTTATTATTGTTGTATTCATGCTCTCTTAGATGAAATTACTCTTTATGAATGGTTTATTATTCTATGTATTTATGCTTGTTTTTAATTGAAATGCACCCTATATGGTTGTTTGTTTAATAATGTCATTGAATTTGTTTACAAAAATTGCGGAGAAATTTTGTTGTGAGTGTGATATCAGGGATTATGCCCTAAATTCATCAATATTCCTCGATTTCTAATTCCGTAGATGAATTTTTATGAATTTATTTTGAAGAAAAGAGAAGTTCTTGATACCCCCTAACACTACAAGGAGAACACCTTGTAGAAAATGTTTTCATGAAACCTCCTCAAAAAATTTATCCCTTCTCGTTTTATAGTAGAGGTTGTTAGCGAAGATGGGAGGATAGATATTTGGTGAAGGTTTTTACATCAGTGCACCTAAATCGGAAAAACACATTGATGCGCTCACAAACATAATGCCTTAGTGTTGAACTAATAGTGTCCACCGATAAGTATCCTTATTAATATAAAATGATAAAATATCATTTTTTTTTAAATAAAATACATATTGATCCTCCACGCTAAACTAAAATAATGGATGCACATATGAAGGATGTACTAGATTAGGTTAAAATAATTGGTTATTCAATAAAAAAATAATTTCAAAAAAACAAAAAACCTTTTCAATGCTTTGAAAAAACCTAACCCCCTCGTGCATATACAATAGTGGGGCATCGAACAACAATAATGATACACTTAATAGTACTATAGTCTCTATTTTTTTAACATATAGCCAGAAATCCAACTAGTGCATTATTCATAGTACCATGCACCGATGTGTCTTACTATATGGAATATCATGATAACGTAAAATAAATAAAGTGTGTCGGTGTGTTCTAGTACCACATAACACACCGATGCATCTTACTATTAGTTGTACCATGATAGGGTAAAATAAAATAAAAAATATCAAACTAAATTTCGTTATCACATTTCGTCCTATGCTTATAGCCACTCACATAAGCATTGGTTCTCACACTCTTTCAACTTCCACATTTGCAGTGCTCTACAATGGTACTTCCTTAGTTTGATAGATTTGTCAGTAGATTCCATACATTTTCAAATTTTGGAAAACAATGCACACTTTGATTTTTTTCTACATGGAAACCATTCCTCCTCAGGCAAGAAGAGACTAGGTAAATTATTTCTCACCTCCTTGTTTTAAATTTCAACGTATCAAAACTTAAAATTGGGCATAAATTTGTCCTTTTTTATGTTTTTGTTTTAAATTTTGTGTGGTACGCTTCAGGATCTCGGCTTACCTTGGAATCAATGGTGCATCCTATGAATTTACAAGAAGAAATGCTACTGGTGCATCTCAAAACTACACAATGCACCACTCAAAACTACGCACTTCACACCAGAATGGCAGGTGTACATTACCACTACCTCTCATCTTATAAGAGGCACCATATTTTCAATAAAACCACTAGTTCATTCTAGAGAATCAACCGCACTAGTGCACCTCTACCTAACCTCCCTCTTGACAAACTTGATCATCTACCACTCCCTCAATGCTCTATACCACTTCTCCTCCTCCATGAGTCGCTTGAATTTCTTCGAGATACCATTCTTTTCATCCTTGTATCCATAATAACTAGCACTAATTATCTTGTAAATATCATACCTAGAACTCCTCTTCTTCACTTGGGGCGATTATCGAATAACGCTTTAATACTGAGAAGGAATTTTGCATCCTAGAGTATCTATAATCGATGCCCTTACTAGTGGCACATAACATATCAAACTTTCTACCTTCCAAGTCCATTATCTTCGTCTCTACTTTGGCATAATCAAGACTACCAAATTCTATGATCCGAGGTTCCTACTGCCCATTTTCCTTAATTGGGTTTTTATTTTGTTGTTGAGGTCTCGAAGGTGGTTTTCACCAAGGCCTAAGTTTTGAATCTCCATGATGTTTCATCCAATCTCTGAGATTATCTACCACCTCCATTTGTTTACCTCTACAAAATAACGACACTAAGAGACTAGGAATGGACAACTCTCCTTGGGATTATTCTCCTCTTCATTCTTGAATGTCATGAATTTTATCATAATAGAATACACCTTCTCTTCATTATAGGCCATCCCACCCCCAAATAAATATGATAAACTACCATTATGATATTCTTTGTTTATGTACAAAACAAATATTGTGGATCAATATGGCATCGCCATGTACCATGCAGTCACCATGAGAAGAAATATTTTCATCGATTTGACATAGAATACTTTCTTCTAGAATTAGTGCATATATAATAAAATGAACGCATGCTCCATTATTGTCTCAAGAAAATAGTTGTATCCATTTTTTCATATCTGCAACCAAATAATAAATCCATTACCCAAGACACTCTCGATACAGAGTCCAGGAAAACCTCACGATCCAATACCACTTGTTGGAAATGCATGAGCCCATACAAGAGATATAAATTGCAACATAAATTATTTGTGAAGAAAATAACAAGAAAGGTAAAACAAGATAACAAAAATTGCATTCAATAAGACATGAATTTATGTGGTAAAACCATGACAATATGCCAAGGAAACATCCATGTTTCAAGGTATTGGCATTATTATTGTTCAGAGGTAAATATTACAATCTTCCCACAACGAGCTTAAAAAAATTTCCAAATGGCTCTTAGGGATATATAAATATATAATTTCTTCTACATAAACTATCATCATTACATGAACTTCCACCGTTACATGAACCACCACCATTACGTGAACTGACACCATTATTTAAACTAGCAAATTTTATTTTTGTCACAATTCGAACAATACAGTCAACTTTGAGTAGTAGATTGTTAATATAATGGGACATTGTGACATGTCGAGGCTTCTCCTTCAACCCTTTACATTTTGAACAATCACATACTACTAGGGTGTCATAAAAGATATTCAATTCATAGTGTAATACCATTGACCCAGTCTTGTTTCTTGATCCAGTAGAATCCATGAATGCTCACAAAGATCTAAGAGAATCCATGAATACTCACAGAGATCTAGGAGGACCCAAAAATTCTCAACATTTGAATTTCTCAAATCCTCTCGAAAACCCCATCAATGCGTAAAGATCGACAATAGATTTTCAACAGTGTAAAAATTTCCTCAAACAAAGTTCATATGAAGAAGTTATGTCCGGTCAAAGTTCAAGTCAACCCACGAAAAACTAAAAGGGAAAAGTCAAAGGTGAACGTGTCACCACTACAAGGGTGACACATGGCACATGATCATACATGCCACATAGGTGACATGGTATGACCGACTGGAAGTTATGTTGGAAGACTATACAAATTATGTCAGATAATCACAAGGTAATATGTAGAAATAGTAAGTCAATGAGAGGCTTCCACGTGGTAGCTTCACATTGGCTACTCACAAATAGTGTTTATCAAAGTTAGATAAGAGCCTGAAGGATCGAACCCGGGTCTCCCGACCAACAACATAATGAATTCACCATTATGCGCATTGGTTATATCTTAACTGTATGTGGGCACAAATATATTTAAGGTTGTTTTGGTGGTTAATCCATCGAAAAAAGGGTTGAGGGCTAAGCCCTCAACCCTAGCTATATGTATATCCAATGTAGATGTGACTATGAAGTCTGCGAGACTAAACTGAATATATAACCTACATACTATATGTTTAATGTAAGTTACAACCAAAAGTGTCGATGGGGAAAGGTTTGTGGGTTTGAACCTATGACCTCTTCCCCAATAACCAACAATTTTAACCACTAGACCATAAATTGCATCTTGTTACAACAAACAAATAAATACATATTTAAGTTGTAGCGTGGATTTCGGTTGGTGGTTAAGCCGACATATGCCTATTTAATGGGCACATAAACCTATGCCAAGAACATGAATTTGTGTGCCAGCATTGGAATGTGTTCCACAGAATTTTGTGCCAAGTGAAAATCACCTTGTTTTGCGTGAAATAGGTGTTCTTGGTTTTTATTTTACTCATTTTGCATGCCAGTGAGTTATTTGAGAAATGTATAGGGTGTTTATACTCATTTTTCTCAGAATTTCAAGAGGAATATGATGGTGATGTTATTTTTGTTGAAAAAATTCTATGTATGAAAATTTCTACTCCAATTTGTCATGTATGAGACCCATAGTCTCGTTATGCGTGAAAAAAGGGGTTTTTAAGCACAATTTCATAACATAGTCAAGTTTATACTCATTTTTCTCAGAATTTGGTGAGGAACTCAATAATGACCTTTGTTTTAGGATTGAGTAACATAATTGAAGAGAGACTTCAAATTTGGAATTGTAAGACCATTTATTGTAATTTTCTCATTTTGAGAATTAATAACAACGGTTTATTTCTCTTCATTTTCCACTCATTATACTGCAAGTTATATTTATCCGTTAATGAAGTTTATGGATAAGTAAGAAATTCACATGATATTTTGCAAATAGTCAAGTCGATCTTCAATTTCTCGAATCTGGTCGGATGTTTATGTGTTTTTATGAACTAATTGACATCTAAGGATTTTCTCACTCAATTGGTGTAAGAGTTTGTTGATATTTTGGTTCAATTTTGTGTTAGAACTTGTTTGATATTTCCAGATAATGTGGTATTGGAGATGGTTTTGACATTTATTTGCAAGTTAACTCTTACAAGTTCCAAACTCAAGCTTGTTGAAGGATCATTTGAACATTACATTCCTGATATTGGTTCGAGGCATGCATTTCAAAAGAAAGAAATGGCTTCAACAAAAGATAGGGATTATTCTATTCCAAATCCTTTCGGTACTGAAGAGGAATTGTTTTCTGCATTCATGGAAATGAAGGCCATGGTGGAGGAATTTTATGAGGATTGAAAGAAGGCCAAAGAACTGGTATTAAAAGAAAAGGAAAGGCACATAACTTCGAGAAGAAGTCAAAGGGAAAAGGGAAGATTAATAACACAACTACAATGAAGAAGGATGAAGAGAAAAATCCTACATGTTCTCAATGTAGGAAGAAAGTTCATGATGAGAAACATTGTTGGAATTTGCATGCACAATTGAAACTGAAATGGGATCAACCTAGAAAGGGTAAAGAAAATACCACAACCATAGTTCAGGGTCTTGGATCAGATTATGAAGATGAAACCCAAGTTACAACTATGGGCATCAATGGTAAATCTTATGTTACAAGTTTCAGTTTGCTTACTTCTTCTGCAAAGTCAAATATAATTCTCGATGGAAGGAAAATAAAAAACATGTTTTATTTATGAGTTATCACAAAGAACACTAAGATTGATACACATGTTGATAGTTGATAACAAGTGAATCTTATTCCAAAGAAAGTTGTTGAAAAGGTGGGATTGGAAACTGGGCCTCATTTGAGACCGTATTCTTTGGGTTGGATTTGTGATAATTCTCAGGTACAGGTAACTAAGCAATGCAAGTTACAATTTGCGATCACATCTAGTTTCATTAATGAGGTATATGTAGATGTGGTTCCACTCGACATTTGCGAGATGGTTTTGGGAAGTCCATACATGTATGGCAGGAAGACAATTTTCTATAGGGAACAGAACAAGTATCATCTTTTCAAAGATGGGATTGAGTTCATTATGAGAGCTCATCAAATGAATACTAATTAGATGTTTCTCACTATAGGGCACACCGAAATTCTAGTTAATGCTAGTATCCATGATCCATATTTATAGCCTACAGTTGAAATCAAAACAGGTCCTTTGGTTGATGTTGTTCCTGTTAAGAAAGGAAAATATGTTGATGGATCATTCTCTTTCACATCTGTATATTCATTTTTTTTGTTCAATTTATTACTAATTAGTGGAGTATGGTCAACTACTGCAAAAATGAATGGTGGAGTTTGTGAATTTAGGGGAATGCTTAACTTGGTTAGTAATTTTGTTTCAGTCTTCATTAAGGTTTTGATGAGTCAGGTGCTCATTATCGAAGAAGGAAAGTATGATGATACTAGACAAGTGAGGAAGAAGAATTATCCCTTCATTTCTAAATAATCCATACTTTTGGAGGTCCAATTTTTTTCCAGTGGGGAGGTGTGATATAGGAGGATATAGGAATTCTTACAGAGATCCATGAGGATTCAAAATGCACATAGAGGACCGGAAGTACCCATAAATGGTTAAAATTAGACTTTCTGACATGCTCTCAAAAACACTATGAATGCATATATATCGACAATATCTTTCCAACAGTGCAAAAATCGCCTAAAACAGAGTTTGTATGAAGAAGTTATGGATGGTCAAAGTTCAAGTCAACATAAGAAAAAATCAAAGAGCAAAGTCAAAGGTGACATGTATCACCATTGCAAGGGTGACACGTGGCACATGATTATACAGGCCAGATAGGTGACGTGGTATGACTAGCTGGCAGCTATTATATATTATGTGGGTTAATCACAGGGCAACATGTGGTAATAGTATGCCAATGAGAGGTTGTCACGTGGAAACCACCCATTGGCTAATCACGGATAATGTTTATCAAAATTAGTTGGGAGCTCGGAGAATTGAACCAGGGTCTCCTGAAAAATAACACAACGACTTCACCACTATTCCCACCGGTTATGTCTTAATCGTATATGAGCGCAAATTCATTTAAGGTTGTTTTGGTGGTTAATTGGCTGGAAAAAGGGTCGAGGGTAATCCCTCGACCCTAGTTATATGTATATACAATGTAACTATGATCGTAAATTTCACGGGGCTAAAAAAAATATATAACTAACATATTATATGTGTAATGTAAGTTACAACCAAAAGGGTTAATGGGGGAAGGTCCACGGGTTTGAACCCGTGAACTCTTCCCCCATAACCCAATTTTTTAACGATTAGACCATAAGTTGTGGCTTGTTACAAAAAACCAATAAATACATATTTAAGTTGCAACATGGATTCTGGTCGGTGGTTAGGCCGACCTAGGCCTATTTAATGGGAACAAAAACCAATTCTGAAAACATGAATTTGTGTGCCATCATTGGAATGCATGCTATAGAATTTCGTGCCAAGTGTATATTTCCTTGTTTTGCATGCAAGAGGTGTTCTTAGTTTTTATTTGCCTCATTTTTTGTGCCATTAAGTTCTTTGAGAAAGGTATAGGGTGTTTATACTCTAATTTTGAGAGGAATATAATGGTATTATTTTTGTGTAAAAATTCTATGTAGGAAAAGTATTATCCCAATTTGTAATTTATGAGACCCATAGTCTCGTTATGCATGCAAAAAGGGGTCTTTAAGCACCCATTCAAAATGTATTCAAGTTTATACTCATTTTTCTCATAATTTCTTGAGGAATTCAGTAATGACCTTTGTTTTTGGGATTGAGTAACATAATTGAAGAGTGACTTGAAATTTGGCATTGTAAGCCCATTTATTGTAATTTTGGCATTTTGAGAATTAATAAGAGCGATCTATTTCTCTTCATTTTTCCACTCATTATTTCTACAAGTTATATTTATCAGTTAATGAAGTTTATGAATAAGTAAGACATTCACATGATGTTTTGAAAATAGTCAATTTCCTGAATCTAGTCAGATGTTTATGTTTATTTATTAACTAATTGACATCTAAGGATTTTTGGGAGGAATTGGTATCAGAGTTTGTTGATATTTCGGATCAAGTTGGTATCATAACTCATTTTTTTTTTATTTTTTTTTCTGTATTACAGGAAAAACCATCATCAATACGTTAATAAATTCTTAAAAGAAAGTTTGGGAAACATAGAACAATCTAAATTCAAATAAAAGTTTGAATTGATTTTAAAAGTTATCGATGTGCTTAACTATTTATTGACACATCGATGCATCTATATATACAAAATGCACCAGTGTGCTAAATTACTAGAGGTACTGAAGAGTGATCTTCATTTTTTCCTCCACAAAATTTTAATTTCATATGTTTTCATTTGTACTTTGCCAATTAAATTGTTTGTTGGTTCAATTTTATGTAGAAAATGAATTGGTGCACTTTAAACTGTATAGCGCACCAACAAAGTAAGTTACAAAAAAAAAAATGCATGTGTTTATCATCAATACACTAAAATATACAGAAAAAAAATGATCGAGAATTTCATTTTTCTAAATGCATTTGTTTGTAAATGAAAACAATAATAATTATTTAATTCTTTTGCAAAATTTAGAGGGGATATTTTTGCAAGTGAGATTTACCAGCAAAGACTTTAGAATGAGAAGATTTTTTTGAAGAGCAAAATTTGTAGGGAAACACCGTAGGTCACATACAATTCTATAGAGGAGAAATTCCTGGTATGTGATTTCATTCTATTGATCATTTTAATTTTTCCCCTTATCAATTGAAAAAAAATTCAATGCATTCTCAAAAAAATGAAAGGGTTTCATACTTACCTTTGGTATTGGAAGCCCCAACTTTCTTTTTGTTTCTCTTGGTTTCCCTCTCTATATTTCACAAGGATATTTTCTTTTAAGAAATGTATTTTTATAGGGATCCTTTACTTGTATATGGGATGTTTGGTATCCATTGCAATAGGACCACTCATTGCATTGGATATGAAACCCAATCACTGTCAGTCTTATTAAAACAAACATATTTCACAGTTAATGGTGCGCACTATACAGAGATAGCACATTGATGCATATGTTCTTTTCAACAAACACCACTAAGTTTAAAATTTAAGTAACATTATTTTTAATACTTAAAGTGTCATGTTATAAATTTGTTCACAGGTTCAACGGTGCGCAATAAAACATAATGAGACACCAATGCTTCTATTAATTTACAGAGCATTAAATGAATATAATACTTTGTAAAAAAAAACATTTTTTATTTTATAATAGAACGATAACCATATACCGATGCATATACATATGTGTAACACACCAGTGAATACTATTTTATTATGCATCGAAATATTGTTTTATAAAAAATATTTCATAATTTATATATTTGTTGATTCCTTTTTTTTGTTTTATGGAATATGGGTGATATGAGTTCAAGAAAAAGAACCTATTGCAACAAGCGTGATGGTATTTCATCCCAATATGAGAATAAGCCAAGTTCTTTAAGTTTTATTAAAATTTCAATATATTTGAATTATCTATAGGCTTAAATTAATGATGTGCATTGGTTAAGTCATGTCATGCTAGGGAAGAACTTGAATTAACTTGATAATATTGTTCACAATCTAAGTGCAAAAGATCATAAAAGGTTTATGGAAATGTTGTATAGAGAAGAATTAGGTGAATCAAAATGTAATCAACACGAAGTTTTTCTTTGACTTTTTACTAAAATTTAATTTCTTAACATTAATCACTAACATCTTTTAAACACTCAATTTCAAATTTTTTTAATGTTTTGAGGGGACATATAGTGAGGGACAAAAATTGTGTCCTAAGAAGATAAAAATTATGAAGGATGTAAATGATGATGACTTAGTCCTTAGTTCATCTATAATGGTGTTGGAATTTAATGAGAGGGAGAAAGTTTGTTACAAAACTATGAGGGATATAAGGGAAATAACGTACATATGTAATTTCCACTTACAATACAAAAAGAAACCCAATGACTCCAAGAATTAGGTTATATCACTACAAGGAGAACACCTTGTAGCAGAGGTTTTTACATAAACTTCACAAAAAAATTCTCCATTATCTATTTAGAGTGGAGGCTATTAGAAGAGGCAAGTGGCCAAATTTGTTTTCAACGGTGCTCTTGTAAGACCTAATGGGTGCTCAAATAGACATCTTTGTACCACCCGTCCATTAATTTTTGTACACATTTTTCTCTTTTCCATTTCCATATTAATACACTTTTTATCAGCAATGATGCAATTTGTTTCAAGGTCTAATCACTCACTCAGTATTCCATTTCAATACTTATTCGTATGCATTCTCCGAAGATTATCACCTTTTGTGCTAACAATGATTTTCAGGAACAAAGTTGCACAGGTACCTTCCCAGCATGAGAGTTGCAATCCATGTTCAAGCATAGTTGCTGCAAATCTAGTCATTGATGTGACTTTGGTCATTGTTGTAAATGTTGTTGTTGCAACTCCTAGTGTTGAAACTATCATTGTTGTGAATCTCATGGTGTTGCAACTCTCACTACAAGACCATTGTTGTAACTCTCTCTACAAGACCATTGTTGCAACTCTGATTCAGGTGTTGTAACCTTGCGTCTATCGTAATGACTCATCAGTTGAACAAAAAATTATCACCAGGGATTAGTCAGTCAACCAACAACCACTCAGGAACATGACAAGGTAAATTGGGCACCAAATAGGAACGGACAATGCGACCACCACTTATTATGGACGATTTAGTTAGCACACACCTAATTTTTTCCCTCTTTCGGAAAACACAATGTAACAAGATGAGATAGCCCAAATCTCATGGCTATTCATCTATTTTATTAGCTCATTTAGGAAGAATTCATTTTGTATAAATATATATACTCTCTCTAAGATGAGGGGCGGAGAAAAAACAACAAAAAGTTTGTAAATTAGAATTGTATTGGTATACAATTTTTTTTTGAATAAAAGTTATGTTGCATTATGTTTCAACTGATGGTGTGTTAATCATTTAAGAGCCTACCTCATTTTTAGACTAGTACCTCATCTACGGAGAGAGGAGACCCTCCTTAGACCAATATTTTTTTTAGTTTCTATACTCTGTATAAGTAGTCATTGCATAATTTACATATTTTCATTTATTTCCAACAATTTCCTCATTAACATCTTGGTGTAACTCTAATGTTCTTCATTAATGTAGCTTTGGATTTTTGTAACTCAACGCTAACATTGCAGGGTATCATTTTCTCATTCATGAGTGAATACTTTTAGCCTCTTTTCCATATTTTCATTTATTTCCAACAGTTCCTCTATTAAAACATCTGACTGTGTTGGAATATTGGTTGTTGTCATTGATCTCAACCCTAGTCATGGGTTTTGGATCACAAGATTGAT
>ML780530.1:149584-180926 GCA_009831015.1 Picea engelmannii | reverse complement strand
ATACATCATGTTGTTTCCAGTGGTATGTGGCACTTTACGTGGATCCTCATGGTTGAGGAGAAATGAATTTTTGAAGATGACAAAGTGAATTGAAGAAGGAAGTACATGTAGGCCCTGAAGATAATTAAAGAAAAGAATTACAAAATAAGAATGTGTCAGGTCGGCCCTAATTTTAAAAGAAATTGACATAAATGGTATAAATACAAATCATTATACATTCATTTGATACAAGTTGAATTTCAGAGGAAATCAGAAGTAAAGAAGGCCGGATTTCAAGGGAGGATGAAGTCTTTTGGGGATGTGTTCTAAGGTATGTTATTTTCAATTCATCTTACCATTTTTTCTATAACATTATTTCTAGAACGATTCTGATGGTGAACTTGCTATGGTATTGAAAATACATATCAAGGTACCTGTGGTAAAAAGTTCAGCACTTTATTCAATATAATTATGGAGATACACTCTGTGGAAGATAGGGTTTGTGACTAGTCCTGAAGCTAGTCAATAAACAGGTGTTCCAGGTAAAATAGTCATAACTTATTCATCGAGAATCTAAATGACATGGGAAAAATTGCATTGGAAAGAGTACGGACTTTAGTTTCTTGTGTACGAGTTTCACAATTAGATGTTAAATATTGATCGCAGAGCATTCTGTGCAAGTTCACTCTCTGGAATAGACCGGAATTGAATAAAGTCTACCATTATTTCTATAACTTCTTTTTGAGGAGGATTCAAGGAGTGAAACTTGGAGGAGTTTCAGATAATACATTGAGTAATGTTATCTATAGGATCAGAGTACTCCAAGAATTGAAGAATCTCATAAATTGAAGAAGTCTCAGGAAGAATTATCAGGTTCTATGTGATGATTGGTTGATGGTGATGATTTAATGTAAAGTTTTATTATCTCTCATATATTCTTGGGCGGAAGGAAGGGGAAAGGATGGAGAGTTAAACTTTCTCTTGATATTGGAGGATTGTATCTTCCTCTTGGAGGCTTATCCCTCCCTTTACATTTGGAAGTTGTAGCTACCTTTGGAAGTCATTACTTCCCTTGAACAATAACTATTGATTATTTCTCATATATTGTGCATGGTGTATTGTGCTCTATTGGTGTAACTCTTATACTATTGTTCATTTCTCATTGGATATAATTTAATGGTTTAAGTATAAGTTGAAAAAGGTTTTAAATTGTACTTGATACTGATTCACACCCCTCTCAGTATCAACGGACTGATTGTTGTAGTTCAACATTGATGGTATGTGATATTGTTTTCTAATTGATGACTTCCTGTTTGTGGCCTTGCTTGCTTGTTTTCATTTATTTCCAGTAATTTCTCTATTAACATTGTGGTGCAACTCTGAAATTTTCTTCTTGCTACAACTCTGTTTCCACCATCCTTGGTAGATTTATTAGTTCATCCAAAAATTCTCGTAAAGCTAACAATGCAGTTCAATCTCAAGAGTGAGAGGAACCCATTCAACATAATTATTTGTCACCTACAACAATTTTTCTTTCCAAAAAGATACCAAAGAACTCCCCTCAAGAATATGAGATTGTACAAGATTCCATGCAAATATCGGCTCCCCTTCCATAACATCCAATCAATGAACAATACAACTCCGACGGGTTCATATTCATAAATCACCTTCAAAAACAGAGGATATCCCTCGAAAGGATATGGAACGTGAAATTGTCAAACAATAAACCTATGCCTTCGGTTTTCCAATTAGAGGATCAAATGAAGATACCAAAATGAAGAATATCCTTCGTTCACCCTTGTCAAATTATCATGGTTTATCCAAGCAATACCATGATACCTTCCTCTTATAATTCAATGTACTTTGCAGAGGTTATGATTATGTGTTGGATGTCCACAAATTAAAACTTTTTCCTGCCACACTCATGAATGTTGCACTATGCCAGTTTATGGGCCTTGTTAGGGACAACATCCACACATGGGACCAAATGATGCAAACATTCTTGGAAAAGTAGAAAGATTATTGTAAGGACAAATAAAGGAGGGAGGAATTATTTAGAGTGACACAAGATGAATATGAGATCCTTGAGTATTATGTAAAAATATTAAACTATAATTTGCAGAGGGAAAGGCAAGGTGATTTGGCTCCTAAGACATGATGTGTCATATTCCTGAGAGGAATCCAAGATGATTTCATTGAAATTACCAAGTTGATGGGAGGAGGAGATATCTCCCAACAATATTACGATGTTATCTTGGAACTTTGTCACAAATATTCCCGACATACTTCAAAAACAGGTAAAGGACAATGAAATATAGTGGCAAGGATTGAAAGGACTACTAGAGGTGGAGTCACAGGATTAGAGATAGATAACATGTTAGAGGACCTCAATATTGATATGCTTAGTTCCTTGAGCTCCCAGTTGGATACAATGTGAATAAAGAATAATAAAGAAGAGGCGGAAGGATCTTTGGCCATGTTTCTTCCAAAATGCAGAATGAAGAACCCATGGAAAGAATGTACATTGAACTAAACTGAGGTTTGTGGAATATGAAGTGAAGACCATGCCACTTGCAACTGTCCATCCTTACCAGGATTGAAATTTATCTATTAGAAATATGAGGAACTAGAGAAACTAAGCATTGTCTCTCAGAAACAACCATGGAAACACAGACCTCAAGGTATGGTTCAAGATAAATATCAATATTTTAATTTGTATTGGACTAACCCTTCCATGCATTATAATTCTCATCCATGGTGTCTGCAAACACAAAAAATGGGTGGCTCCTCCTCCTCCAAACCAGTTATGGAAACAGGGATGGATAAATCCCACTTTAGGAGGCCCTCAACAGGACATAACATAGTCTCCCATGTGACTTTTTCCCCCTCCCTATATGTAGGCACTTATTAGAAACACATTAATTGACCTTTGTTCTACCTGCAACATTATGATGCACAATACGATGGAAAAATTAGGACTCATTGGCCTTAGGGAAACCCAAATTGTACTCCTACTTGCTGACATATTAACTATCAAACCATAGGTAATCTTAGAAGACATAGTGATCTCAGTAGATTTTTGGGATTATCCCACCAACTTTATGATCCTGCAACCCAAAACATCTCTTGGGGGGTATTCTTTAATCTTGGGAAGGCCTTGGATGGCCACTTTTAATGTTTACATTGGTTGTAGGTTAGGTAAAATGACCATTTCCCATGAGACATCTAAAAAACAATTAATCATGTATCCTCCAACCAAACCTAACATATATTTTTAAACACCACTATGGGATGACGAAGCTAGTGATGAATAAGGAGAATATCATCAAGTAATCTCTATAGATCAATAGTTAAGTATCAGAGAGAAAACAATTATGATGAAATAAATGATTTCATAGCCTCTTCTTCTTCGTCCTAAAAAAAATCCCAAGTTATTAAGCATCCTCCACACCTAGAAACATAGGTTTCTCTTTCCTCAAAAATCATATCACATGTAGAACACTAGTCCTCTCCTGAAAAGATCAAGGTTCCCTCATAGAAACTATAGAAGTAAGCCCCGGGAAAACCTTGAACATCATTTGGGGGTTGAATAAAAAAAAAAGAGTGACTGGTTAAAGTACCACAAACTCACAATGATGCCTTCTCCTGGGATTACTCTGATATGAAGGGAATTCATCATGACTTATGCGCACACCATATATACATTAAGGAATGATCTAGACACATCTCCCAGCCCCAACGTTGGATGAATCGAAAACTTAAAGACATAGCTAAGGAGGAGCTCGATAAATTGCTTAAAAGTAACTTTATCTATCCAATTTCTGATAGCCATTGGTTCTCCTCTCTCTTCATGCTACCAAATAAAAATGGTAAATGGAGGACTTATGTGGAATATTGAGAATTGAACAAAGAAAGACACAACGACCATTTCCCACTTCCATTACTTGACCAAGTCCTAGAGACATTAATAGGGAATACATATTTTTCTTTCCTCGATGGATTCAATGGGTATAACCAAATCCAGATCGCACCCAAGGATCAAGATAAAACAATGTTTACCTTCCCATGGGGGACATTTTCCTGTAGTCTTATACCATTCGGGTTATATAACGTCCCCACCACCTTTCAAAAAGTTGTAATTGGTATATTCTCTTATTTAATTCATGATTGTGTGGAAATATATATGGATGACTTTACAACATATGGTAATGAATTTGACGAGGTGTTAGAAAATTTAGAGAAAACATTGATAAGGTGTAAAGAATTGAACATTTCCTTCAACAATAAGAAATGTGAAATGATTTTAATTGATGGGATCATATTATGGAACCGCATCTCAGCTAAAGGAACGCAAGTGGATCTAACAAAAATCAAGGTAATATTAAAATTTCCAACTCCATGTTCACAAAAAGAGGTATGAAGTTTCTTAGGATATGTTGGTTACTACCACCGCTTTATTGCAATTTTTTCACAAATTGATCATCCATTGTTTTCTTTTCTTAACAAATATTTTGAGTTTTTGTGGAAAAAGTATGCCAACATGCGCTCAAAGAACTGAATATTAAGGTGTTTGAGGCTCCTGTTTTGATAGGTCTCGATTGGTCTCTCCCATTTCATATTTATAGGGATGCATCTGACACTGCCATTATAGTTGTTCTAGGACAACTAGAAGGAAAGGATGCATACATAATTTACCATGTTAGCAAAAATCTCTCACCCACATAACTGATTTATATAGAGAAAGAGTTTCTTGCAGTAATACATGTAATTAATAATTTTCAGCATTACATCATTGAATATACAATAATATTGCACAATGAGCATGTTTCCATAAAAAATTTATTGAACAAACCTACCACTAATGGAAAGGTAACTAGGTGGTTTGTTACTATAGGAATATGATATAAGCATCTTGAATAAACAAGGAAAGGATAATATAGTGGTTGATTTTCATTCAAGTCTTACATCTAATGTGAATGAGACACATGTAGAAGGTTCTTTTCCTGATGAGAACCTATTTGTGGTTTATAATAACTCTCCTTGGTTTGTGGATATCGCTAATTACTTGGCTGGAGGTAGAATTTCACATTATTTTTCTCGAGAGTGGAATAATATCATCAAAAAAAGATAGATATTATAATGGATCGACAACTATCTCTTTTACATTGGATTATATCTCATCATAAAGAGATGTATGTGAAAAGACGAGATCTATGAGATATTGAAATCTTACCATGATGGTCCATGTGCGGGCCACTTTGTAGACAAAAGAATTGGGTTCAAGTTACTTCATCAAGGGAACTATTGTCAAACTATCGTCAAATATGCCAAGGAATATGTAAGAAGGTGTGATAGTTTCTAGCACATGGGAAGACCGGTGCAATAAGACGAGATGTCATTACAACTACAATTGGTATTTGAGCCCTTTGATAAATGGGATCTATATTTTGTAGGATCAATTAATCCTCCTTTCCACCATAACTCCTACATCCTAGTATGTACAATTATATCACAAAATGGGTGGAATCTAATGCACTCCCGGTCACGACAGAACAAGCAGTAGTTGTATTTATTCATGAAGAAATATTCACCATATTCAAGATACCTCGAGAAATAGTTACCAATGGAGGGAATCAATTCACTTAAAGACTCATTAGATACTTGAAGTACAAATATAATATAAAACACAGGGTTACCACAGCATATCACCCATAAGCCAATGGACAGGTAGAAGGGACGAACAAAATTCTTGAGGCAATCATCACTAAGACTGTCAGACTCCACCTCAAAGACTAGGATGAATGACTACTTGAAGATCTATGGGCCTACTAGAGGACATGAAATAATACTACTTGTTTCAACCCATATGAATTGGTGTTTGGAAAGAGAGTATTGTAGAGACTCCTCTAGATCACGAACTATATGAACTTCACCAAACTACATTGCACCACATAATAGTAATACAACATCAAAGAGCTCAGTGGATTGATGAGTTCATTAAGAATAAGAAATTAAAACTTGGATATTGGACCATGTTATTTGATTCTAGGTTCAAGGATTTCAGAGGGAAGTTCCACACTGAATGGCTTGGGCCTTATGAGATTAATAATGTATATGACAACTGAGCCATAAAAAATATCACCATTGACGATGAGAAAACTCCTTTGATTAAAAATGGACATAGGCTTCAATTATATCATAGACCCCTATCTAAGGAATCCTTTCTAAATAGGATCACTAGTGGATGGCTAGATAATGATCTAGAGATTATTAACAAGGGGGGAGAACCTGTTGAATGATTCATTCCTATTTTAAAAAAAATGAATAATCCCATGTATGAAAACCCCAAGGAGCATTCTTGGGGGAATGTTTTGTGAAAATTGTCCTTGTTGACGCATGACATGTTAAAAAATAGAAGAAGAGTACTTCCCAGTTTCGTGATGGTTATGTCAGGATCCTTTTGATCATTTTTTTAATAAAGTCTTGTTCTTTTTAATAAATTATTTTTTAGGACATGCAGGGGAGAAGAATGTTGTTGATGCAAATCTGAGTGTTGCAACTCGGGGTGCTACAAATCATGTTGCTACGACTCTTGTTGTTGAAGCTCCTTTCATTGGAACTATGTATAACAATTATACAATTGCATTGCTAAAGTACCAAAACCAACTTGGGAAAATATGACTCTTGTTGAGATACCATGACAAGGCATAGTATTGGCCAACATATTGTTGCTATTGGAGCATTGTGCCAATTTTTCATGACGTTGCTGCAATTCTTCCCATTGCTACAAATTTTCCCAATGTTGTTGCAATTTTGCAACTTTGTCCGATGTTGTTGCAATTTTGCGCATTGGTACAATTCTTCCTGATTTTATTGAAATTATGCATATTAGTGAAACTTTAGAACATTTTCATAACTTTATGCATTATTTTTTCAACTCTACACCTTACTGCAACTCTGTGCACCATTCCTGCAACTCAGTTGCATTGACACTACTACAACTCTACACGAAGTTCCATCTCTAAACCTCAACTGCATTGTTGCAACATGGAAATGTTGATTTTGGCACTCTACCCTTGTTGCAACTCTCAATGCTAATGGACATCCTAGCTGACCCGTGAGTTTGACACACCAACACGGAGGTACAAGACATCATGACAAGGCATGGTAAGTCAGAAATTATGTCTCCTAAACTATGTAATGAATAAGAATTTATTGGTATAATTATGACCTAATCACATCTCTAAAATGTTATCACACACTAATAATATCGTAAACCATGAAATAATTATCCCATCACACCACCATTTCCATCCATACTTCAAAATCACCACCCTTCGAATCATTCATTACAAATTGCAACCATAGCCGCTTGAGTTCTGAGCAAGAAATTGGGAGTCTCATTAAACCGTAGGGAACCCAAAGAGGCCCTATTGATGGAATCATATAAGAATATTAGGGAAATTTTCTAGCAGGGAGATTCGATGGAATACCTAAATAGGCTACGAGGATATGATGATAATGTGGAACTTCAATTCACCTTTAATTTCAGATAAATCAGGATAGAGGTAGCAGGGATAGTCACGTAGGTAAAAAAGGGTGTGATATAAGAAGTGATCGGGCTTCCTTAGATAAGATAATGATGGTATTTTTTCCATAGGAACAAGCATGAAATTCTTGAGTAGTTCCCCAAATCAAGAGAAGATTTAGTCAAGAAGGGAATAGGGTTCAATAGGTCTTCATTACTGAGCACATGGAAATATGTTTCCATTAACATGCAACGATACATCACCTACGAGGGCTGCTATGGGGCCATATACCTACAACATATCCATTTATTTGACCACCAACAACATGGCAGGATGGTCAACATGTCATTTCCCCCTTTGAGGATGCTCCAAATCATGGCCAAACAGGGACAAAAAGTGGATTTCCCAAGGAAATCCTTCTTAGGCCATAGGATAATAAAAATTTTGGTCAAACACACACATCATAAGGAGGGAAGGACATGGAACTAGGTAGCGAGTGCACTAGTCCCCGTTGTAACCTCTCTTAGAAGAGCATCACCCGATGCAAATCCTCCACGAGACAATGGCGTTGCAACTCCAGAAGGTCAGGGAATTGAAATTCCATAAGTTGAGGCCACTGGAAATCTATATATCATGGCTACTACAACTATGGATGCGTTAATTGTTGCATCTTTGCAGGCCGAAAAAGTTTCAACTCGTGAAACTACAGTCATTGAAAAATAAGCCCCCAAGGGTTCTGTTGAGACTCCTCTACAAAATGAGGGTGTCCATGAAAACAACATAGAGGTCATAGGGAAAAAAACCTGCGACCAAAATATTACCAAGGACAAGAAATAGGGAAACGTCTTCGATGACCTGAAAGAAGAAAAAGGCAAGAAACAATGTTGCCACCCGAAAAAGGAAAATTTATATTATTACATAAGAACTAGTAGGGAGGAACAATTTGAAGAAATAGTTGAAGCACACGATATGATGGGGGATGGACAAGGCTTTATAGGTACTAGACATGATGAGTAAATAGGGGCATAAAACCTTACTGTTACATAAGAACCAAGAAGTAAAACCCTAGGATAAGGCCTTGTTGCAATTCTATATGTCTACACTGACAATGAATAAGCTTTGACTATAAAAGAAAATGATGCCATGACTTCCCCAGACCCAACTAAAATCACACAAGATAAATGAGTAAGTATCCATTTTCTTGTGCCCTTGTATTCATCACTTTTAAGAAAGCAATGGGTGCTTGACAAGAAGAAGAGGAAGATTTATACTTCCCTCAATTTGTTAGGGGATGATCTTAGAAAGAACAAGAAGTTGGATAGGTTATACTACCCTACCTAGGTAGAAAGACCCATTACTGCAGATGTGAGTCACCTTGTTGCACCAGCAATGGACATTAACCTTGTTGTCTTAGAAGCCAACCAACTTACTAAAGGGGAAAATGAAATCCACCCTACTACAACGACAGAGAAAATCCACCCTATTGCAATAGAAGAGGGAACTCTCCCTATTGAACCAATAGAAGAAACAAACCATGTTGTCACAGAGGGTATTCATCCTACTGAACCAACAAAGGAAACTCTCCCTACAGAACTAGTAGACGCCGGACACCTTTCTCAGCTAGCAAAGGACACATGTCCAACTCCCACATAATTCAATTTCCCTATTGTCACACAAGAAACAATAGAGGCCCATTTCCCTACTGTCATACACAAACCATCAAAGGTCAATTTCCTTGATGTCACCCAAGAACTAATAGAGGCCCATTTCCCTATTGTCACACAAGAACCAATAGAGGCCAATTTCCTTGTTGTCACATAAGAACCGGTATAGGCTAGTCACTTTGTTGGTACACCAGAATAAACATGGGAAGCATGGGATAGAGAAATAATGTGATCATAGGAAAAGGACCCTACTTCCACACAAGAAACAATAGGGACAACTTTAGGATAATTCCTTCCTACAATCCTACATGATTATGAAGAACAAAAGGACCTTGTTGTTACACAATAACCAACAGGCGCAACTTTAGGTGAAGCCAACAAGGGCGACTTTAGGTGAAGGACTTGTTGCAATTTTGGAAGGCTATCAATATGAGGAAGAATATGCTACTCTTGATTAAGGGCACACAAATGATGGCATCAGCCATCTCCAAGGGAGTCTCACCCTCTAAGAATCAAAGTGACTATTTGGTTGCATGAGGACATGCAATGATTTTGGCTGGGAGGAGATGACGAGTGCTCAAATTGACATCTTTGTAGAACTTGTCCAATACTTTTTGTACACCTTTTTCCCATTTCCATTTCCATATTAATACACCTTTCATCCATAATGATGCATTTTTGGTCAAGGTATAATCACTCACTCAATATTCCATTTCAGTACTTATTCATATGCATTTTTCAAGAGATTATCACCTTTTGTCCTAACAATGTTTTACAAGAACAAAGATGCAGAGATACATTCCCAAAATGAGAGCTGGAATCCATGTTCAAGCATAGTTGTTACAAATTTGGTCTTTGTTGCAACTCTCATTGCTGCAACTCCATTTGTTTCAACTCCCAATGGTGTGACTCTATTCATTGTTGAAACTTTTTCTTTTGCAACCACCAGTGCTACAACTCTCAGTTCTGTGACTCTTGCAGTTCTGTGACTCTCACTACATGACCATTGTTGCAACTTCAAGTTGGTTGTTGTAACCCCTCGTCTACTATAGCAAATCATCAGTCAACCACACAACTATCATCAGGGATCAACCATTCAACCAACAACCACTTAGGAACACGAAAAGGGAAATTGGGTGCCAAATAGGAATGAACAAATCAGACATCACTTGTCATGGCTGATTTAGAAAACACAAACCTGATTTTTTCAGTCTTTCAGAAAATACAATGTAACATGATGATATATCCTAATTCTTTTGGTTGTCCATCGATTTTCCTAGCTCAATTTGGAAGAAGTCATTTTGCATAAATAAACCTATTGTGTTTGAGCCGAGGGGCGAAGGAAAAGAAACATAAATTTTGTAAACCAAAGTTGTATTGATCTACCAAGATGAATTTTTCACTTTGCACCATACACCCTACAATTGTGAGACTAATAAATTGATACTATAAAAAGTAAATACTAAGAATAAAAGGTCATCAGAAAGATGAAAATATTCAATTGATTTTGATGGAGTAGCACTGTAAAAAGTTGTAGACTTCCATGGAGCTACTAGATATTCCTTGAAGCAATCAATTGATAACGTGGAAAAATAAAATTCAGAATTGAAGAGGAGGATAAAAAATTAGAAGTTTCCTTGGTACCGAAACCATTGTTTCCCGAACCTTTGAGTTCAATCCAAATTTCACTTGTGTTAGAGGACACCCTGAAAAGAGCACAAAGTACAAAGGCTCATCAAGCTTATTTCAAGCTATAATAAAATATGTTGGTGACGCCATACATAATAACATTGACATAATCCAATAAATTTGGGATATTTCCCAAAGTATTGCTATCATTTTGTTTGGAATACATAATTTCAAAGAGTACTTACAAAAGGACTTAGAAAATGATGAAGGAATTGTCAAGGAATATGTAAATGTATTTTAATTTAAGGGATGAAGCTTAAATGAATCCCATAGGAAAGAAGAAAAACTTCCT
The DNA here is from genome assembly GCA_009831015.1 of Picea engelmannii. Lineage (NCBI taxonomy): Eukaryota > Viridiplantae > Streptophyta > Pinopsida > Pinales > Pinaceae > Picea > Picea engelmannii. Next base: position 169,773 of record ML780530.1, on the reverse strand, counting down.
TCACCTTACCGGATGAAGAAAATCATCGTATGCTGGTTAATAAGAATCAAAGAATCAAAATAAATAATAAACAAAACTGATGTATTGAGAAATAAAAAGAGTGATTTGTTTCTTAAACTTGTTGGTCTTACTAAAGAATTAAATGGTCCCAATTTATTGATGGATACTAAGATTCTATCAAGAGAATATTTAATGGGACAACTCAATGCATTAGAATTTTCTTAGGAAAATGAATTTACCGAAACTGTAGACTTTTCTGAAGATGAAGTGGAAAAATGTTTATTTGGTATATCAATGGGAATGATGAAGTGGACGACACATTGCATGAACCAGATATGAATCTAAGGGAATTTTAAAATCAATCGTTTGTAATTAAAACTAAGCATGAAATTACCATGGCACCCTTAAGGGAATACATTGAGGAGTGGTTGAAAAATGAATTAATTAGAATTACTAAACGAAAAAATCAAGAAGCAATTACAATGGTTATGCCACCTCAACCACAACATACACCTATCAAGGAATCAGTTGTAAGAAAGTAAAGGTTATGAGTACTTTCTATCACAGTGAGTCAAGCAACAACCTTGTTTCTCTTTTTTGTCTTTTTCTTATACATCACTTATCACATTTCCTTTATTTCCCAATATTCTGTGGAAACCAGGCTCACCCTTGATTTTTTTTCTCTCATCTTATAGGTCTTTTCATTTTATGGTTTGTGGGAGCCAATCCTAGTCCTCTTTGAAGAGTGATGGCACACTTTTTCTTTAAATACATTTAATTTGTATTTAAAGACTTAAAACAATTTTGAGATTCTGAGAGAACTCCTTGGGATACTACATTATGGTATTCTCAAATACTTTTAATTGAAACTTGAGTTTCCAAATGTCTTATCCATCATAATGTTTTTGGTGTTTAATGAAATGATCATTTAAAGTTCTCTTATATGTGTGGTCCATCTTTCTTATCTCTTTATTGTGGATATATTTTTACTGTCTTGATAAATGTAGTGATGAAAATGTTGATCCAGGGGGTCATTCGTCATGAAAGTTACACTGATCCAAATAAAGGAGAAAAATGGCACAATGGCAATGAAGTGGCAATGCAATGCTCAGTTGGGTAAGAATCAAGATTTAACCACATTTACAATGGTCTTGATATATGGTTAAAAAAAAAAATAGAGATAAAATGACTTCAAACTTAACCATACACTATGCTATGTCATATGGTGTGAACAACTAAAACCACCAACCAATATTACAAGGCATGGTGACATTTCTTAACACTTGTAAGATGGGTGCACGGTCAAACATGTGTTGTTCCATTTGGCGGGGTTCACGACTAGAAGTGTGCCCTTTGTAAAGTTTGACGGAGTTCCAATTGGATAGCATTTGACAAAGTAACGTCCGACTCATAGAATTGGATCCATTTCCACGTTTGGAGTATAAATACCCTGTTGTAGTGGTAAGATAATGGTTGCACAATGATTTGGCGGGATATGGATTCTGTTTTAGCATATGTGTTGATAAAACGAATCGAGCCCATGAACTTATCGGTCAATTGAACGTTGTTACATATCGATACTAGCCACGTTCCAGGATGTTCAGCCATGTTTGTAGCACATAGAATCATTATGTTGATTTATGAAAATCGCGCAGGTAGAACAGAGGCCTCAAAATCGGGATTGCATTTTCAACCTGCAGCTTTATATTCCATATGTTTCAGCTAGTGCGAAGGGAGGAGTATTGCTGTAATTTCTTGTTCCAGATACCGGTTCTGTTGAAGTCGACCCTTCTCAGTTATATTTGGTTTTTATTTCTTTGCCAGTTTGTAACTTGTAAGAGAAAATGTCTTGAAGACTGTATACAGAGACAGAGGACAGGGAGAGGGTTATAGCTGTGTATTCCCAGATTGTTGTTCGTATGTAAAGTCGATTACCCTCTGTCATGATTTAGCTTTCTTTGCCTTTTGAAGGCCGAATTGTAATTTCCAGGAGAGAGGAGTCTTGAGGGCTTTGCATAGCATTATGTTCTGTTGCCGAAGTTGATGTTAAGAGATTCCAGGAACATCTTTGTACCATTTTAAAACCATTAATTGGATCGGTACCCATTGGAGAGGGACCCAGAGACGTAGCCCAGTGAAGGGGGTGAACTTCGTTAACAACTTCTATGTTTGTGACTCTCTTCTGCTGTTCTCATCTTTCAGTTGCTATTTTCTCATTTCTGTCCAGTTTGCTTTTCATTTAAGTTTACAGTTGTCATTTAATTATGTTAAATGATACTTTATGTGTTGAGCAAATTGACTATGAGCATTCGTAAAACTTTTTAAATGCACACAAGTTGAGATCCGACAGATCATATTATGGTATCAGAGCTGGTTAACTACTGGTGCTAGTTTGTGAATGCTTACCAGGTCTAAATCTAAGCTTGGTGAAGGAGAACTGGTAGAAGGTAAACCTGAGATTGGCTCGAGGAGGACATTTTCGAGAACCACCATGTCTTCTCCACGAGGGGAATAAGAAGGACATACATGACAGGAAAAGCCTGTTGTTTCCGAAACTGATTTTTTGGAGGCTTTTATCCACATGAAAGCTATGATGGAAATTCTACTCAATGAGCGAGCAGAAAGGAAGAAGAAAGAAGAAGAATCTTCATCCAAAGATGCAGAAGTGAAGAAGGAAGAAAAGGGCAAAGGAGTAGGAGGTGATGGTGATCCTCCTCAAACTAATCAGACTTCCTCTTCTTCTCACACTTCTCATTCGAATAATGCAAATACTAATATGCCATATTTCAAATTGGATGTGAAATTTGAATTACCAATTTACAATGGAGATTTAGATGCTGAAAAGTTAGACAATTGGATCAAGYAGCTTGAAKTCTATTGCAGGGTGYARGGCATTAATGATGACCCTTCMARAATTCAATTGGCCACTTTGAGAATGAGTGGGATGGCTCTTACTTGGTGGGAGAGMAAKATTCARCAAGATCTTCGAAAGAATGGTAAAATTATTTCAGTTTGGAATGAATTCATTGAAGTATTAAGGAAACAATTTTATCCTTTGGGTCATATGCAACAATTAACCATGAGTTGGCAAACCTTTAGACAAGCTAAAGGACAAAGTATTCAAGATTATACTCATGAATTTAGAAAAAGGGCTATTGCATTAAATATTTCATTAGATACACATGAAACTCTTCTTAAGTACATTGGTGGCATGCATTCTTATTTGAGACATACTTTATTGATGTTTAACCCCAACAACTTAGATGATGTATGTGTTCAAGACACACATTTAGAAGCTAGGGTAAAGCATGCTAATGATACTTTTGTGAAGAAATCAACTAAGTTTGACAGCAAATCGAAAGGTCAAGATAAGGGGAAAAAGAAGATGACTACTGTTAAGAAAGAGGGTGAGAAGCCTACATGTTCGCATTGTCAGAACGGACATGATGTCTCTAAGTGTTGGAAGATTCATCCGGAGTTAATTCCAAAGAGATACGGAGAAAACAAAGATAAAGGCAAAGCAAAATCTACTGCAGCAGTTATTCAAGACTTGGGATCCGACTCAGGTGATGAAACAAAGGTTACAGCTGTTGGAATCCAAGGTAAGAATAAAGGTATCTCACTTCCCATTGATGCAAAAGAAAGTTCTTGTGCAAGTACAAATCTGCCATCTACTTCTAAGAATAATGATAAAGCTAGAAGTGCATTGTTTCATGTTCGAGTCATAGCAAATCACACAAATATTGATACATTGTTTGATAGTGGATCACAAGTAAATTTGATATCAGAAGAAGTGGTTAAGAAATTACATTTAGTTACTATGCCTCATGAAAAACCCTATCCTCTTGGTTGGGTTACTAATGATACACGATTGCAAGTTACAAAGAAATGTGTATTGAAGTTTGCAATTACTGAAAAGTTTATGGATGAGGTAGAACTGGATGTAGTGCCACTTGACATTTGTGGAATTGTACTTGGGAGTCCTTATTTGTATGACCGGAAAGCAGTCTTTTATAGAGAGAAGAACAAATATCATCTCTTTAAAGATGATGTGGAATATATTGTACGAGCACATAAGACAAAAACAAATCTAGCAATAGTTTTTGCAGGACAAATGAAGAGACTGGTAAATGCTAGTAAGAATTTTGTGTTAATGATGGTTAAGGTAAAGAATGATGAGATCTCTAAATCTTTTGAAGGGTGTGATCCTAAACATAAAATTGAACTAATTGAAATCATTTCTAAGTATGATGATTTGTTTCATGATCCAAAGGGGTTACCACCTAAGAGAGAGATTCATCATGAGATACATTTGCAGCAGGATGTGCCACTCCCAAACATAGCCATGTATCGGATGTCTGTAATGCAGAATGAGGAAATCAAGAAGCAAGTTCAGGAGCTGATTGAGAAGGGGCTCATTTGGCCAAGTACTTCCCCCTGTGGCTCTCTGATAGTCTTGGTTCCAAAGAAGGACGGGTCTTGGCGCATGTGCATTGACTACAGGGCCCTTAACAAAATCACCATTAAGAACAGGTATCCTCTTCCCCGCATTGATGATTTGTTGGATCAATTAAAACATGCAATTTACTTTACTAAATTAGATCTGCGTAGTGGGTATCATCAAATCCGGGTTGCTGAAAATGATGCTTGGAAAACAACTTTTAAAACGAAACAGGGTTTGTATGAATGGCTTGTAATGCCTTTTGGGTTATGTAACGCACCTGCTACTTTTATGCGGGTCATGAATGATGTTTTTTGACCTTTTATTGATGATTTTGTAATCATTTACCTGGATGATATCCTTGTCTTTAGCAAAACCTGGGCGGAGCACATTTTACATGTAAAGAAAGTCTTAGATATACTGAGGAAAGAGAAGCTTTATGTGAAAATGTCAAAATGTGAATTTGCTAAAACCTCTTTAGTATATCTAGGCCACATAATTGGTGAAGGCCACCTGCGAGTGGACCCAGCCAAGGTTGTTGTCATTGTAAACTGGCCATGGCCTAATACCGTTACTGAAATCAGAATCTTTCTGGGTGTGGTTCAGTATTGGAGGAAATTCATTTCTGGGTTTTCTTCCATTGCTTCCCCATTACATGCGTTGACAAGCATTAAAGAGATTTTCCAGTGGGGAGGCAAGCATCAGAAAGCCTTCGACACTTTGAAAGAAAATATTAGCACAACGCCGGTTCTGACATTGCCAGATTTGCAGCAGCCATTCGAGATCGAAACAGATGCCAGTGGGTTTGCCATGGGAGTCGTTTTGATGCAAGGGAGGAAGCCAGTTTGTTACCATTCAGAAACGTTCTTTACTGTGGTAAGTAACTATCTGACTTATGACAAAGAATTATATGCTTTAGTACAGAGTGTGAAGAAGTGGAAACATTATATCATGGGTAAATAAACAATTATACATACTGATCATCAACCACTTCAGTATTTACAATCTCAAACTAAAGTACAACAAAGAAGACATTTAAGATGGATGGGATTTTTACAGCAGTTTCATCTTGTAATTAAATACAAAAAAGGGATTCATAATAAGGTAGCAGACATGTTATCGAGGCCACCTATAAACGCTTCAATCATTCTTCAGAATAGTTCATTAACACATGAAAGCTATATTGAACAATATGCTGAAGATAAAGACTTTAAGAAAGTATATGCATCACTAATACATGGTAAACAGGAAGAGAACTATTATGTGCATAATCAACTCCTGTATCATCTTGGTAAACTTTGTATTCCAGAAAAAGAGAGAGTACATGTGATCCGAGAAGCACATAGTTCATTGATTGCAGGGCATTTTGGAGTAAGTAAAACATTGTCAGTATTACAAAATCATTGTTATTGGCCTCAGATGCAAGAAACTGTAGCTAAATACATACAAGGATGTGTTATGTGTGCAACAAGAAATCCTAGCAATAGGAAATTGGGTTTGTACACACCTCTTCCAGTTTCTTCTCGTCCCTGGGAAAACATTTCTATAGACTTTGTAGGAGGACTGCCTATGTCTAGAAAAGGACATGATTACCTATATGTTGTTGTGGACAGATTCAACAAAATGTGTATCTTGATGCCATGTAACAAGAATATCACTGCTGAACAAACATCTCATCTTTTCTTTTAGAATATTTGGGTACATTTTGGGCTACCCACCCATGTCTATTGTATCGGATCGGGATTCCCGATTCTTGGGGGAATTTTGGTCAACATTATGGGAGCTTATGGATACTAAACTGAAGAAAAGTACATCTTTTCATCCACAGACTGATGGGAAAATAGAGGTAGTGAACAGGACAGTGGTTTAGCTTCTCAGAGGATATTGTAGTAAACATCCTAAACTTTGGGATGAGCAGTTGCAGTATATACAACATGCTTACAATCATGCAGTTCATTCATCCACGAAAAGATCTTCTTTTGAAACTTGTTTTGGTTATCTGCCAAAAACACCTATGGACTTTTCTTTTGGCAAAGATGCAGTGGATGGACATCATGATGCAGATAAAGATTTAAAGTTCATTCAGAGAATCCAAGTGGTGCAGCAGGCAGTTCAAGAACAGTTGGAGAAGAGCCAGGCAAAGTACAAGGCCAGGCATGACAGGCATCGAGTTGATCATCAATTCCAGGTTGGAGACCGAGTCTGGTTACATATCACCAAAGAACGAATGAAAGGTGAAGGTAAAAAGCTTAATCCTATCAGGTATGGTCCTTTTGATATCTTGGAAAATATTGGTACTAATGATTTTCGCTTGAACTTACCTCCTTACACGAAAATCTATTCAGTTGTCAATGTTGAGAATCTTAAATTGTATGAACCTCCTATGATCATGGATGAGGAAACTAACATGAAGATTCCTTAAGTTGATGATATGGCACCTGAATATATGAATCAGTTGCAAGGTGATGTCATTCTTGACAGAAATGTAAGGACTTCACGAAGGGGGAATGTTGAGTACCTTCGAGTGGGGCTTAAAGGTATGCATCCTAGCAAATCAAGATGGATGGAGATTGGAAAAGTGAGGGAGCTATACCCTCACTTACTTGCAGAGTGATTCAAGCTTTTGGAGGTCCAAAATCTCTCCAATGGGGAGGAATGATCCAGGGGGTCATTCGTCTTGAAAGTTACACTGATCCAAATAAAGGAGAAAAATGGCACAATGCCAGTGAAGTGGCAATGCAATGCTCAGTTGGGTAAGAATCAAGATTTAACCACATTTACAATGGTCTTGATATATGGTTAAAAAACAAAATAGAGATAAAATGACTTCAAACTTAACCATACACTATGTTATGTCATATGGTGCGAACAACTAAAACCACCAACCAATATTACAAGGCATGGTGACATTTCTTAACACTTGTAAGATGGGTGCACGGTCAAACATGTGTTGTTCCATTTGGCGGGGTTCACGACTAGCAGTGCGCCATTTGTAAAGTTTGACGGAGTTCCAATTGGATAGCATTTGACAGAGTAACGTCCGGCTCATAGCATTGGATCCATTGCCACGTTTGGAGTATAAATAGCTTGTTGTAGTGGTAAGATAACGGTTGCACAGTGATTTGGCGGGATATGGATTCAGTTTTAGCATATGTGCTGATAAAACGAATCGAGCCCATGAACTTATCGATCAATTGAACACTGTTACAGATCGATACTAGCCACGTTCCAGGATGTTCATCCATGTTTGTAGCACAGAGCATCATTATGTTGATTTATGAAAATCGCGCAGGTAGAATAGAGGCCTCTAAATCGGGATTGCATTTTCAACCTGCAGCTTTATATTCCATATGTTTCAGCTAGTGCGAAGGGAGGAGTATTGCTGTAATTTCTTGTTCCAGATACCGGTTCTGTTGAAGTCGAACCTTCTCAGTTATATTTGGTTTTTATTTCTTTGCCAGTTTGTAACTTGTAAGAGAAAATGTCTTGAAGACTGTATACAGAGACAGAGGACAGGGAGAGGGTTATAGTTGTGTATTCCCAGATTGTTGTTCGTATGTAAAGTCGATTACCCTCTGTCATGATTTAGCTTTCTTTGCCTTTTGAAGGCTGAATTGTAATTGCCAGGAGAGAGGAGTCTTGAGGGCTTTGCATAGCATTCTGTTTTGTTGCCGAAGTTGATGTTCAGAGATTCCAGGAACATCTTTGTACCATTTTAAAACCATTAATTGGATCGGTACCCATTGGAGAGGTACCCGGAGACGTAGCCCAGTGAAGGGGGTGAACTCTGTTAACAACTTCTGCATTTGTGACTCTCTTCTGTTGTTCTCATCTTTCAGTTGCTATTTTCTCATTTTTGTCCAATTTGCTTTTCATTCCAGTTTACAGCTGTCATTTAATTATGTTAAATGATACTTTACGTGTTGAGAAAATTGACTATGAGCATTTTTAAAACTTTTTAAATGCACACAAGTTGATATCCGACAGATCAAATGTCAACCTTCAATTTATCATACTTTATTTATTTATCCATGTTATAAGATATTGTATATATATGATTTATTTTTAAAAGGTATCTAGTCCCTATCTCAGATATTGTTTTGAATAAGAATGTTAGCTTTTATAAAATATGGTCCTTCTTATTTTTTTTTATTAGTTTATAAGAAAAATATCAGTACCACCTCTCTAAAAATGTAGTGGGATTTACATCCTTGTAAGGTTGACCTTAAGACCATAAAATAGTCTTTTATATCAACACTAGGTTACAACAAAAAATATGATGAATCAATAATCATATCAACATTACAGTGAAAGGGAATTGAAAGTGTGGGATTGGGTATTTATAGGGATACAACCATACAAATATATCTCCCTCAAGAAAAAAAAAAGGAAAACAAATTAGTATCCAAGTACTAAGGTCCCTATCAGGTGTTGCAAAGGATTGAAAGTATGTCTTACAAATTAGATTTTCCTCCATATTCATGTGTAGATCTATTCTTCCATGTTTCTTTCTTAAAGGAGGAAATAAATGACAAGATCCTAGTTCAAACTATTTTAATAAAGATTAATGAATAAGGAAAAATCATACTAGAACTAGAAACAATTATTCAAACAAGGATAAAGAAACTATGAAATTGAGAAATTAGTAAGTACCTCATCAACTGGAAGAACCTACCAGTAGAATATGCAACATGGAAAGATGAGTTCTTCATGTGGAAACATCCGTAATTGATTAAGTGTTGATGGAAACACTTGTTTGAAGGTGAGAGACATATTAATCCCTAGACAAATCCCTAGATATTGAGTTATTACAACTCAATTATTGTATTATTGTGGTCAATTATACCCTTTAATTGTAATTGTACTCTTTGTCTCATATATATACCAAAGAGACATATTTTTATAAATCAGCTCATCTTGTAAAAGGAGGTTGCCCCCTCAAAGAGGCTTCACATTCATTCTTCTCTCTTATTCTCAGGGTGTGGAGTTCCTTTTCTTTCTCTTTTTATGTTAGTTTAGGTGTTTGGTGTATAACAAGTAGAGTTACATTTTTTTAAGTAGCAAGTAAATGTTTATGTGAGTAAACTAAGCATTGTTATTTTTTTGAGAATATCATAGTTAATGTTCAATCGTGTTCATGGTAGTGATCCCATTGAGTATATCAACCATGATGTGGAGTTACTTTCTATGTCAAGAAATTTGAAGGAAGAATTCTTTAAAATTTTCTCCCTGATGTATTGTTTATATTTATGTAAATTGAGAAAGATACTATGTGTAAGTAAGGCATAGAAATGTTGTTGAAATGTAAGAGAGTAAAAAATACATATATAGAATATATATTTCTTAGAAGACATATTGAGGGATGATGTGTGGTAGAATGCACATGTAGATAGCTTGAGCATATGTGTGGTATTGTGTATTGGTTGAATATGATATTTTTTCACATATGAAATATGGCATCATGTCTAATGTGGTTGTTGGTTTGTTGTATAACTAGGAAGGTCTGAAGATGTTGATGAAGTAGCTATATATGAAAATCAACCTCATAATAAAGAATGAGGACATGGGATTTATTATCAAGAGGTTGATGAAGGGATAATGCGAGTTCACCTGAAACACCAAATGATTAGGTATCAATTGTTGATGGAAATCATATAGGCACGAATTGGTCATGCAAATATTGCAGGTGTTCTAAACAGAATTGGGTAAAAATTCTTTGAGACATGTTTTTTAGATAATAATTAATATGTTTTATGAAAATTCAATGCATATTTGTGATTTATACCTAGGTATGGTTTTGGTAAAGCCAAGAATATTATATATGTCAATATGTTTATAATATTTTAATGAATTTATATAAGAAAATATCATGTTGAGTTGGTTAAGATATAGAAGGGTTTCCCTAGTGAATTTTGAGTAGTGAAAGGAGAGGCCTTATAGTACTCCTAAGGGAATATTAATTATGGAAGAGAGTACTTTCCTTATGTTATGATTGACTGAAGAGGAAGGAATGATGTGTTAAAGAGTTGAGATAATCTTCCTATTAGTCAAAGTGGAATTATGACATGGGAGACATGTTGATGGTGATAGTAGATGTATGTATAGGTGCATGGAAGATGTATAATATTTATAATATGTGAAGATGATAAACATGATAATATATCATAATATGTATAAGCCAAGATACATATAGAAAGATAAATGCATATGGAATATAATATAGGATGACATTCAATGTTTTACAAGGGTGTAGTGAGCAAGTGTGGTGAATTTGAAAGGGCGTAAATGTGCATGAGTAGACTATGTAGTTGTGTGAAGTGTGGTTGTGTATCCATGATTATTGTAACATATGTTTGAATTCATTTTTTTAATGCATACTTGTGATGATAATGTATAAATAGAAGATGATATTTCAGTGCATTTAATATGTTGATAGATGAAAGTAATTGAACTATTGGTGGGTAAAATCATGAATGGGGGTGTCTATTTTCCTTTTTTTTGAGAAAATAAATTATATTTTCATTCTTCATGAGTTTTTCAACTTCCAGTAAACAATTTTTTTTTTTTTTTTAGAATTTCACTTTATAGTAAAAACAAAACTTGTCAATAATTTTGTTAGCCTTCTATTGGTTATTTTTTGAAAAAACAATATTGGCATTCGATATGTCAATTCAATAATTGTTTGACAGTGTGTTCCTTAAAAATGAAGGGAATGATAATGAGTTATGTTTTTGGTTGTCGATGTACTCATTGTAAAAGTTTTGTTTATGAAAAACAATATACTGCAACAATCTAAGTAGACTCTATTAATTTATGAATATAGTTTTAGATTTAACAAATAAATGTTATAATTATTACAATTTTTTGAATTTGAACAATCTGAAAAGGTTTCATATTTTAAACACATTTAGTATCACACCATGTATCTTCCTTAATTTTTATTTGAAAATAAACTCTGAAAATAACCTTTTTAAGATGGCAATGAAAGGTTGGGTAATAGAAATTTTCCACAATTTTCCACTGTGTATTATTGAAGATATTGATTTTTCATTTCACTGAATCGAAATGTCATCTAAAAATAATATGTGAACTTTTTTATAAAATTAATTAGAATTTCTAAAAAAAATCAAATTGAATACAAATTGTATCAAATGAAGTTAGATTCAATTCTATAAATGTTGGTAAAAGTTGTGAAGCTAGACACATAGTATTTTAGGGAGTCTACTCCTTTGAATGTTGGAGTAAGCTAGAGAGAACTCGTGGTTTTTTGAACACTGTCATAGTTGCAAGTTTTTGACTAAACTAACAATTTGGATGAAAGTTAGTTTTTTTTCGGTTGAAAATTGGTTTTAACTAAATGACTAGTTTTTTGCTGAAAAACTATTTTCGACCAAAAAGTTGAAAATACAAACATAAATTGTACGAAAAAAAAGGGGACACATTGATTGGGCATGGAAAGATATAAACACTTTCCTTTGAAATGCTATTAACACATTCATGTAACAAGCTCATCCTACATTTTCACTTTTTTCTCTTTTTTGGGGCAACTTTTTCTTTGCATTCTACAATTTTACATTGGGACAACATTTTCTTCGCATTCTACACTTTCAAGTGTTTTTTTGAGCAACATTTTCTAAATTCAAGGTTTTCTTCAAGAACATTTTCGAAAGTGGAGGTTTTCATAAGGAATTTATTACTATATCAAAGATAAAAAAATTTGAAGGCAAGTTTTCTTAAACAATTCCTTTTAGAGTCAATATTTTTTTGAATAATTTTTGTTAAGTGAAGTTTTTCTCAGGCAATTTTTTTCAAGATCAAAGTTTTTTTTAACTTTTGTTTAAAATCAAATTTTTTCCCAAAATTTCTCATAAAGAAACTTGGTTTATTAATAATTTTTTTCCAAGATTTTTAAGATATGATTATAAAATTAATTTTTTATTTCTTTTAAAATAAAGATTTTGAGCTATAAAGTTTGATGTTTGAAATTCTATTTCTAATTATAAAATATTGAATTTTTTAAAAACCTTCACAGATTGAATAATCATGGGAAAGAAAGGGAATGACAAGAGAAAATATGATCACACTCGGGATGATAGTCGCCATAAAGAACAAGCGGAAGAGTATTAAATAAGAAAGAAAGAAGAATGTGCAACTGTTGAAGGAAGAAGTGATGATAATGTAAATAGATGTTTGCATCTTGATGTTCAACAAGAATAAATCAAACCATGTATGCATACATATTATAGATTATTTTTAAAATTCAAAAAATTATTGTCTAATATAATTGATTGTAATTTGGAAAATATTTTGCAAAAAACAAAAATACATTTGTCATTGATTTATCACAACTCTGTCACTGTCATTGGTTGTCATTGATGTCAACCCTTGGAGAATGATGTCAACCCTTGAAGAAATCTTGGAGAATGGTGTCAACCCTTGAAGAATTTTGGTAGCCCCCAACAATGTGGATTTGGTACCCAAAGTTGAATGAGTAATATTGACATGAAGGATAGTATAAATACAAGAATGACCCTCATAAATGGATAGTACTTGTTGTTCCATTTCCAGTGATAGGTGGAACACCATGTACTTCCTCATTGTTAGGGAGTTATCACCGTGTAAAGTTGGAAGCCCCAAAGTGTGTTTAAGAAGCCCTAGTTGGTTATAAGTCAACTAGTCAAAGAGGTAATGTTTTTGTAACAAGAAAACCCTAGAAGCCCCAAAGTAAGGAAGGGAGTTACCTAGCATTGGTATAAATACATCTCAAGGATTCATTCATTTGTACACATTCACACACTTATTCATTGATAATCTAACTTGAGATATAGTGAAATTGTTATGGTATAGTGAATTTTTATGCTATATCTTGGTATTTTTGTGAATTCTATGATCAGTCTGAGGGAGCAAAGAAAGTATGAGAAAAGAGCAAGAGTTTCAAAGTTGCATAAGACTAGGGTTTTTGAAAAAATCTAATTTAGGAGGCACTCGCCTGTTGCACTATACCTGACTAGAGAGGCACTCACTTGTTGCTCTATACCTGTCAAGTGAGGCCCTCACAGGTTTTCCCATGTCTATCTAGCGAGGCACTAGTAAATTGGGGTAAATGTTAGGACCATATCCCTGAAGTATGAAGTAAGTACATAGATCACATTCTATAGGTTCAAGTTGACTACATAAGTTGTGGTATGGTTATATGTTGTTTTGATGGTTAATTTTTCATATGATGCGGTGAATGATTGAGGCATTCTTGCTATTTTTGGTCTTGTACTTGCATATTGTATATGAGTGAGCAACACTCATATGTATGTTATAGGTTCAAGTTGACTACATAAGTTGTGGTATGGTTATATGTTGTTTTGATGGTTAATTTTTCATATGATGCGGTGAATGATTGAGGCATTCTTGCTATTTTTGGTCTTGTACTTGCATATTGTATATGAGTGAGCAACACTCATATGTATGTTACAACATTGATATGGTTATTATAGATCACATATTTGAGTTGCTTGTACATGGTTGAGGGATATTCATGTTGTATGGTGATGTATGTGTGAGGGGCATGCATAGGTTCTTTGAGATGCTTCATTGATGAAATGGTACATATTTGCATATGGTTGATGATATGGTATACGAAACAGGTTGGATATGGGTGATGCTCTAGTTCATGATTCACTATTCATTGTTGATGTATCTTTTGGTTCATGATTGATGCATGATATAGTATTTATAATGTATACACTTGATGCATGGTATTGTACAGGTTTAGATACAGGTTGATGAGATAGTGATAGAATTGTGATAGTGAAAATAATATAGTTGTGACAGTGGCATAGATAGTGACACTGAGGTATTTGTGACAATGACAAAAATAGTGATAGTGACATAGTAGTGGCAGTGACATAGTTGTGATAGTGCCATTAATAATGACATAGTTGTGGTAGTGACAGAGCTATGACAATGATATAGTTTGTGGTAGAGACAGTGGAAACCTCTGTGATATTTGGTCTACATTTATATTTCAAGGTGGAAGGACAGGCAAGGATAGGTGCTTGTATCCACCTTTTGATTAGATCCGAAGAACTCAGGTGGTTGTAGCCTCCTTCAGGTTGGAGCCAGAGAATTTAGTGAGTTCTATATTCCTTTAGGTTAGATCTTGAGACTAGGGGGTTTTAGCATCCTTCCAGTTGTAGGTGGAGAATTGGAAGTTGGTATTTCCAATGAATGTATTCTTTTGATATATAAGAAAATAATTATGTGGTTTTCTCCCATTTGGGTTTCCACGTAAATTCTGGTGTACCGTGTATCTATTGTGATGAGATATTGTTTATGATTATACTGTTGATGATATACTGAATTATAATAATAAACTTTTGAATATTGTTGAAGAATAAACTATGGCTAAAAGTATTATAATTTCTCATTATAGATTCACCCCCCCTCTTAGTAATCCAATAATCAGTATCATAGCAGGATTTTCAAGAAGTAGTCTAACCACTAGAAGGAGATCATGGATCATTCTAGGATTGGGGTACCACATTTTGATGGTGAGAATTAAGAATTCTGGAGAAAAAGAATGAAAACGTATATATAATGATAAGGATTGGATGTTTTGCGATCAATAATAGATGGATACAAAGCACCCACCACTCCCCCAACAGATAAAGATGGAAAGAATCTCAAAGAAAATGATTCAATATATAGAAATGCTATCGAAAATGGTGTGACCCAAGTGATACATACCAATGTTATGCACTATGATTCTGCAAAAGAAATGTGGGATAAACTGAAGACTATCTACGAAGGAGATACGAAAGTTAAGGAAGATAAACTTGAAATTTACAAATCCAAGTTCAAACAATTGAAGATGAATGAAGATGAAAACATTGCAACCTACTTGATACGAGTCGACGAGATAGTAAACAATATCAAAGCCTTAGGATATGAGATAAAGGAACATTTCATTGTTAAAAATGCATTAAGATCTCTACCAGTGACATTTGATCCAAAAATTTCAGCTCTAGAAGAAAGAGTGGACCTAGCTACAATGACCATGGATGAATTGCATGGAATACTCACAACTTATGAGATGAGGAAAGAGGAATACAATCCAGTCATGAAGGAAGAAATATTCAAGGAATACAAGAAGGTGATGAAGAAATATAAACAAAATCCAAAGTCAGACTATAGTTGCAACGATGATTCAAAAGAAGATGAAGAGGTGGCTAACTTCATCAGAATACTAAAAAAGGGAACTGAAAAATAAAAAGGTATGCTTCCATTGATTTGTTTTAATTGTGATGGTGTTGGTAATTTTTCTAATAAATGTCCTTATAAGAAAAGGAAAGGAATGAATAAGAATATGACCCTAAAAATAAAAATAAAAACAAATTCAAAAGGGTAGAAGAAACCAAAAAAAAAATCAAGAAAAATATTTGCTCCAAGGAAGATAGTTCCTCATTAGATGAAGAAGAAGTCAAAAAATTGATGCCGAAAGGGTACTATTCATGGAAATATAAGACTCTGATGAAGAAGTCTTTAAAGAAAAATATGAAGAGGTAGAAGTCAATTATAGAGAAGAATTGTTGAGTGCCAAAGAATTTATTAAAAGGGACAAGAAGAAAAACAAGTCACTCTAGGACGAACTAACTCAAAACTCCATAGAAGTTGAGAAGATAATCACAAAGATAAAAATGCGGGAAGAAGAATAAAAGAGAATTAAAGAAGCACTGAGATGGAATTTATAAGAAAGAGACAAGACCATTGAAGGCTCGGAAGATAATATAGTCACTCTAAGAAATTATCTTCAGAAGAAGGACATGCAACAAAACAACACCAAGATATTGGATAATATCATTAACAATCAAATACCTTAGTATGACAGATCTAGATTGGGATACAATCAAACATATATAGAGAAAGGTTCAAGTTCCAAAATGACAAAGAAAGAAGTAGAACCAAGAAGTTATGCAGAAGCTGTCAAATGTCTCTCAAAATATGAATACAGGAAAAATCAAGGGGAATATTATAGATACATTGCACCACCTAGAAGATTCATATGTCAATAATAGTAGCAACTAGCTATAGAAAGAGCTTAAGAAGAATAAGGATTCATAAGAGAGGCACCATTCATAATATATTCCACTCCTCGGTATCAAACTATTTTTCTTGGTTCATGTTACTCATGTTATAATTTTGGGCAAAAAGATGCAAATTGTATATCCAATACCAAGAAAAAAAGCAATGATGATGGTTATACAAGAAATAGTTATCCAAGAAAATCTCATGAAGAACATAATAGAAGCTACAATATATTTGGATGATTAAGTGATGAGTTAGAATGATACAAGTGAAACAACTTTGGACATATAGCTAGATATTGTTGACTCACTATTCCTCTAATGGAACTAAAGAAGAATATCAAAAATCATAATCAGGAACCAAAAAGGATATGGATAAGAAAGCATGATCAATTCAATACTGAATAATTCAATCTTTCTCTACAAGCTCAACACAAGAAACGTGGATGGTATGTTGACAGTGGATGTTGAAAGCACATGACAGGTGATAAAGACACGTTTCTATCATTGAAGAAGGAAATACATGGATTGGTTTCATTTGGGAATGAAAACTCAACCAATATCATTGGAAAGGGAAGAATCAAGCTTAGAAGTAAGGATGCCACAACATAAAATGTTTTACTAGTCGAGGACATGAAACACAATTTTCTAAGTGTAAGTCGAATGTGTGATTCAAAGAAGTGTGAGATAAGGAAATCACAATCAAGAAAGTTGGTAGCTACAACTGTAAGTACTCCAAGCAACATATATGTTCTAAATGAAATAGAAAGGAAAGATGTTGCTTAGGAAAGGACGATGAAAGTTGGATCTGGAACAAAACAATGGGTCACATGAATTTTGATAATCTTGTCAAAGTTAGGAAAAAGGAAGTAGTAAGGAGAAATGAACAAGATATCGAAGCCAACAAACATTATATATAAGAATTTTCTATAGGGAAAATAGACCAAGAAAAAGTTCAATTCAAAGGAATATTGTACAACCAAACCACTGGAAATTGCACATATTGATGTGGTTGGACCGACAAGAAGAAAAGGATTGAAAAGTGAACAATAATTCATGCTATTAGTTGATGACTACAAAAGAATGACTACAGTTTGTTTTCTAAAGAAGAATTCAGTGGCATTCAAAAACTTCAAGACATACAAAGATATGGTTGAAACTAAGACAAAGTTGATAATCAAGTGTTTGAGATCAGATAATGGAGGATAATTTAAATCAAAGGAATTCATGGAATTTTGCAGCAACCATGGGATAAAGAGGAAATTCTCAGTAGCCAATACACCTCAACAAGATGGAGTTGTTGAAAGGAAGAACAAAACGGTACAAGAAATGGCTAGAACCATGTTAAATGGATTCCAAGTTGACAAATGTCTTTTGGGTAGAAGCAATGCATAAAACAATTCACATTCAAAATAGAGGTATACTCATAAATAAACATGATAAGACTCCATACGATTTATGGAAAGGAAGACAAACAAATGTGAATCACTTCATAGTATTCTGAATCAAATGATACATCAAAAGAGAATATGGAAGAATTGGAAAATTTGATTCTCGAGTTGATAACATAATATTGGTTGGGTAATCAAGAAAAAGGAAATCATACAAATGTTTCAATCTAAGAATCAACATAATAGTAGAAAGCATAAATGTGAATATTGATGAGACAGATGGACAAAAGATAAAATAAAGTAGAAAAGATTTAGTGGAATAGGATCACGAAGAAGATGTGAAAGAAGAAAATCTACATGAAGAATAAGAGAAACCAGAAGTAGAGCACGAACAACAGGATCTTCAAGAACCTCCAAAGAAAAATCATCCAAAGAAAAATCATCCACCAAAACAAATTATTGGGAATAAACATCCAGGAGTTGAAACCAGAAGAATAATTCATTCAATTGAACAATAGCACCTAGCACTACTATCTACTATTGAGACAAGAAGTTTTTAAGAATCCAACAAAGATGAATTTTTGATCAAAGCTATGGATGAAGAGTTATACTAAGTAGAAAATAATGACACTTGGGAATTGGTTCCAAGGCCGAAGAACAAGAATGTAATCGGTACAAAGTGGGTCTTTAGGAACAAATATAATGCAAATAAACATGTTACTAGGAACAAAGAATACGTGTATGCAAATGATACTATCTAGTTGAAGTATATA
The DNA here is from genome assembly GCA_009831015.1 of Picea engelmannii. Lineage (NCBI taxonomy): Eukaryota > Viridiplantae > Streptophyta > Pinopsida > Pinales > Pinaceae > Picea > Picea engelmannii. The sequence goes on along the minus strand of ML780530.1, from coordinate 151,091 downwards.
TTTTGAAGAGACATTTTCCCCAGTTTCGAGGATGGAAGAAATTAGACTGATACTAAATTATGCATGCTCCAATAATATTAATGTGTATAAGATAGATGTGAAATCAACATTCCTGAATGAATATCTAGAGGAAAAATATTACATTGAGAAGCTCAAAGGATTTCAGTTGATAGAAAATGAAGGATATGTCTGGAAGTTGAATAAATCACTATATGGACTCAAGAAGGAACCTATAGCATGGTATTATAGAATGGACAAATATCTACAACAAAAAGGATTCAGGAAAGGAAATGCAGACAACAATCTCTACATAAAGTTTGATCAAGACAATATATTAATCATTGAATTTTATGTAGATGATATCATCTTCAGAAGTGACGATGAAAAAATGAGTCACGGTATTTCCAAAGACATGCAACATGAGTTTGATATGTCATTTCTTTGAGAGTTAGATATATTCTTAGGAATTCAGATATGTCAAAGTAACAAAGGTATATTCATCTCTTAGATAAAATATATTAGAGAAATGTTGAAGAAGTTTGGAATGACAAATTGCAAATCAGTGAATAATCCTATGCAAACAAGTTGCAACTTAAGTAAGGATGATTATTCCAATGATGCATATTAGAGGCAATACATATCGACAATTGGAAACTTACTCTATCTGACAGCTTCCAGACCAGTTGTGATGTGGGCAGTTGAATAGGTTGCAAGGTTTCAAGCAACACCAAAGGAATCACATGTTTTGGCAGTAAATAGAATATTAGATATCACAAAGGTACATAAGAGCTTGGTTTATGGTATCTAAGAGGAAAATACCTATTTCTTGTGGCCTACATAGATGCAGATTGGGAAGGTTGCATTGATGATAGAAGAAGTACAAGTGGAGAATATTTCTACTTAGGCGACTGTCTAGTATCATGGATAAAAAAGAAATAGTCATGAATATATTTGTCCATAGTAGAGGCAGAATAAATTGCAGCAACAACTTGTTGTACTCAGGTTCTTTGGATGAAGCAAAAATTACAGGATATGCAAGTAAAGTATGATGAGACTATTTTAATACTTTGTGACAACAACAGTGCCATCAATATTTCAAAGAATCTATTGATGTGCTCTAAGATGAAGCACATTCCAATAAAGTATCACTTCTTATAGGAATAGGATATAGAGAAGAACATCAAGCTAGAGTATGTCAAGACAAAGGAACATATTGCAGATATATTCACTAAATCGCTTGTAAGGGAACCTTTCGAGTATCTCATGTGACAGAAACTTGGAGTAGTTTCTGCCCCATACTGATCCACTCAACATCAATCTTCACTTGACAGGGGGAGAAAAACAAAATTCTTTAAGAAGTTCAAGTAACAAAACTTTTGAATTATTTTCATATATACATCAAAGAATTACATGAGGAAGCACCATGAAGAGAAAAGTTGCAGATTTAGTAGAGGATTCTATATAGGGGGAGAATTTCATGATGAGGAGTACCCTTTTCCATTGATGT
>ML780530.1:118514-136092 GCA_009831015.1 Picea engelmannii | reverse complement strand
GAATAGTAACGCATCAATCATCTGTCAATCACATCATAATCAGATATATAAGGTCCAACATCAAAAAGGGTCCAGATCACTTGCGAGCAAGTGTCCTCAAAGAATAAGTGGTCTCAGTGCGCCAGAGCGGGATGTTACAGGAAAGTTATTAGAAGCATGTTTATAAGAGCATGTACTTGTACGATGAAATTTCATAATTATAGGATTTGAGGAATCATCAAATTTGATTTTTCAAAAAGATCAGAGATTGAAAACTTTCATAAAATATATTGCAATAAGATACAAAAAGGATCCTCTAAAAAAAACAACTAGGATATGGACTTTGTGTCAAAATCAATAGGTGTTAGAAGGTAAGTACATTTGTGTAGCATCTTGGAAATTCTAGTTTGCCTCACTTCATGTAGTTCGAATGAATTATCACTTTATGAATATCTCTCATCTAGGATGCCAAGGGAAAGGATTTTCCATATTTTGAGCATGAACAATAGTTAACAACTAGAATGCCTAAAGTATCTTGAACAGAACCCCTTTTCTTTGTAATTATATTCAAGATAACTTCATGCATGCAATTTATCATTTTTGTACTTCAATAGTACATTAGATTTTGTACATGTTCATTAGTATAAAGTATAATGTTTGATTAGGTTTAAGAGAATTGCGTGAGGGATATAAAAAGTGGTGGCATTAAAATTTTCTTACCATATGGATGATAATCATGATTAGTTTGACTAGATGCACAATAAGATGATCTAAATATTGGTTTTGAATTGTGATTTAAGGTGAAATTATGCTAGAAAAGGAGGGAGGCAAGAGAATTTGTATATGATCCCATTCAAAATCATTGATATGATGTGCAATGATTTTATAATATATAGTTCATGTGGATTAGCTAATGTACTTAAGAATTGTGTTATAAGGTTGTAACTTGTGTGATTTGGATATTTATTATGAATCTAGAATCTAGATATTAAATGATTTGAGTAATTTATGTTAGAATATTTGTAAGTGTCTGCTAAAGTTGCATATTATAACTTATAATTGCGTAATAAATGTTGTAATGTTTTTAATCCTCACAAGGATATTACTAGTAATTGATTATGTGTACCTTGTTTATAATCATAGGGTGTCCACTCAGTGAACCTATAACATAGCACGTGTGTTCATGGGATATTAAATAATACCCCTAATTTCACTAGATATTGAGAAATATATCCAAATCTCTTTTTTCAACCCCCCCTCCCAATACATCTTTCCAATTAAAAAATCCCTATTTTTACCATATGCTACTTTTTATACCCCCCAATACTTATAAATGTCCTCATATACCACACCCCTCACAATACCTACAATATATTGACCCTATTTTTCACAATTAAAAACCCCCCCTTTATGAATGAATGTGATAAGATATTGGTAAACAAGATGAATCCCCCTATGTTTATAATCAATGCAATTTCAGATGTAGAAAGCATCCTAAGATTAAATTTTGCATGCAAGGACTATGTTGATTCTATTTTTCTATCATACATTATTATTCTTTTATATGGTTCTATACTTTGTTGTCTTAGCTAGCACAATATGTTAAACCATTATTCTTCTATTCATTTGTAGTGTTCAATTTTGAAACAAATGTTGATGGAAATATATCGTTAACAGCAATTTGAGTGCTTGTTGCATTCAGGGACCCTGTATATCCTTATATATACATAAATGGAGTTGATAACTAACACCTCAATGCTACAAAATAAAAACTATTAATACTTATATTTTAATAATATGACCACTACTTCGGCATACTATATTGGTATTCTTTACATGGTGAAGATTAGACAACACTATTCCCTTTCTCATAAGGTATGAATCTATATCTACCTTATGAGAAAGAACACAATTTTCTAATGTAACATGAATTATGTACGTTGGTGAGTGTTAATTCTATGAATGAATTCTTTAACAAATGTTGTTTGAATCAAACAGTGCAATCAATTTAGTGCCTTAACTAAGATGTTGGTCTTTAAACAGAAAATTAGTGAAACGTTTGGAGTGCTAGTTTTAAATGTATTTATAGATATTTGGAAATATGTTAAAGGAAAATTCAAGAGGATGTTGGGTGTTTCATGCATGTTTTCATAGAACCCCATAACCTTTTATTATATTCCTAAACATTAAATAGGTTTTATTATTTAGAAAAAGTAGGAAATATAAAAATCATTTCTATTTGGAGTCAAGGGTGTAAAGAAGCTAATATATTTGGAATTAAAGGAGTGGAAGTCGAGGTATGGACAACAGTTTGTACAGAGGTTAACAAACTTTTGTAATGTTAAAAGAGATAGATGATTGGTTATGGTGGTCCAAAAATATCTCATGAGGGGTTGAGAGTACTAGTACGAGCTAGTAAGAGAGGACTTATAAAAGGAATTTAGATTGGAAAATATCTTTTCTTGACACACTTGATATTTGTAGATGATACCATATTATTTGGAACAAACATTGTAAGAGAAGCAACTAATAGCAAGGAAATATTGCACTTTAATTGCAAAGAAACAAAGATGGAGGTAAAGCAAAATAAATCCAATATCTTTTCCAATAAAATACAGGAAGATTAGGAAGGTATAATTATTCAAAGACTTCCCCTTAAGGTTACCCTTTTGAATATCGAGTCAAGTACCTAGGTTTCTAGATAAATATAAATGATTGCATATTTAAGGACTAGATTGGGATTTATAAAAAAGTGAAAAATAGGGTGACAAATTGGTGCTACAAATGGATTTCTAGAGGAGATAGATTCACATTGGGGGAAGTCAATGTTAGAGGTAATTTACGTGCATTGGAAAATCATTGTCTTACATCCCTAAATGAATCTAGGAAGAACTAAAAAATAAGTTCTTCAACTTTTTATAGTGTTGGGACAAGGGCAGACCCAGGGTTCAATGCTTCAACAACGTACCAAAAAAACCCTAACTACCGGCCCTTTCGGCAACACCTACAAAGTATATGAAGTCTCACCCGAGGTAGAGGTAGGGGTGGTTGCAGGACTTAAATGTATACAACCTAGCTGGGACACGGATCTGTGATCACACCACTCTAACAAAGCACTTAGCAGTTAACATTCATCAATATTTAACCTTTATTCACATCGCAGATCCAAACCCTATTTATAGAGCAATGCAGTATTCAACAAGATCTAACACATTCAAGCACTTAACATGAAGATATAGATAAGATCTAACATTCATTCACCTTACCAAGCACTAAGATATTATACTAGATGCATCATACATAAAGATATTGGCACTAAGCATAAATCACATCATCAACATACAACCATAATGCACAAAGCAACCATAACACAGGATATTCGTGGTTCACCCCAGTGTGGGGCTACATCCACCAACTCTTCGTCTTCTTTATTATATTTTGTTAATATCCTTACATGCACAAAGCCTCAGAACCCACTCTGCATAGGACAGGAGATCTACGTGCACCTCACCAGGTCCTCCTTCCCCGAGCTAGGTTTAAGCACAAGTCCTTCTTACATTCTATATACAAGCTTCTTACAATCACTTGCACTTAGCTCTGCAAGTTCTTAACACATAGCATGCACAAAGCATCCACAACTATTCTCACTTAGCACATTCGCCAAGCATCCACAACTATTCACACTTAGCACATTCGCCTCTTCCTACATCACCTAGATATCCATTTATACATTACAAAATGGGCCTAAACATGGGTAAACCCATGGGATGACATCTCATACCCGTTATATAAATCCTAATCCCAAAAACTACCCTAAAAAGGGGTTGATATCCCGCGATCTCTGCTTCAACTTGCGATCCACCTTTGACCAGCCTGTCGAAGTCCCAAAAGAGGTCAAACATGACCAGGGATCTCCAAAGATTGTTCAAGGGCCAACATAAGGATAGAAAAAAATGAGAGAGAAGATGTTCCTTTAGTGAAATGGAAGAATATAGATAAACCCAAAGAAGTTGGGAGATCCTGGCTAAATTTATATTATCACTTCGATGAACCTTTAGAAGAATTTTTTTATGTAGGTTAATTGAGGAAGAATGTATGAGGAAGGAAGTCATACTCAAGAAATGCATTTCTCCACAATCCATGGAGGAATGTATATGAAATCCATAAAAAATATCAATAGGAGGGCCTATTATGTGGAAGGGACTCCTGAGAGTTCTTCCAATAGTAGGTAACTAATGGAATGTATATCAATAATACTTTATAATATGTCTTTCACGTGCCTTTTTAAAAAACATTATTACTAAAATCCATCAATCAACAAGGGAACAAAGACCAACATGGAACGTAAAGGAAAATTTGGAACATTCACCTCTAATTTCACACTTCATATTGTGTTCATATCATAATTATATATCATCAATACTTTATAGTATGTATTTCACACGCCTTTATAAAAAAAAATATTACTGAACTTTATCAATCAACAAGGTAACAAAGATCAACAAAGATTTAAAAAAACAGATAAAAATGCAACATGTGTATATCTATAATGTAACCCATAAAGTTATAAAGAAATCATATTCTAAAGTTCTCATGAAAACAAACTATAGTAGAATGCAACATATATGATATATGCAATATCATATATGGGAACATCCTTCTTTTCCACTCTCTCCTCCAAGTTGGCCTATAACACATTTGAAATGCATATAGACATGATTGTAAGTACTTACTTATATTGAAAAAAAACTAATAATTACAATTAAATTATGTTGCATCAAATCATAGTTACAAACTTTCAAAAATGCTTGATACCTGTGAATCACCAACGAAAACATCTTCAAGGATGGAAGAATAATATTTCCCCATACCCAAGGTCCCATCTTGGCTCCCCTATAATACATACATACATACATATAGAATTTTTTTAAATAATTTAATGAATTAAAATTAAATGATTGACACTTGAAATCATAGTTTTAAACATTCAAACATGCAATACCTATGAGTTTCCAACCATAACATCTCCCAATATGCAAGACGAGTGTTTCCCCATACCCAAGTTCCACGGATACATGAGGCTACCCGAACCACCATGAGATTTGAAATTTTGAATTGTAAGACATTTCATTTTTAAATTAAAATTTTAAATGACACTGTAGTTTTTATAACTAAAAAAGTTTTGAACATGCAATTATACCTGTGAATTCCCAACCTCTGGAACATCTCCCAGGATAGAAGACAAATTCCCCATGCCTAGTAATGTGTTAGGAAATGTGATGGGAATATGTGAACAAAAAAAAAATGAATTTTAGAAAATTTTCTTCGCATTAATGGAAAGATATAAATTTGTTGGATTCATTGTTTAACAAGGTGTTAAGTGTCAAATTTGTAACAACCATATAATTTTAACTCAATTTAAATCCAAGAATAATTTTATTTTTATAAGAATGGAACCATAGACTCTCAATTCTTAAATACATATAATGATACAAAAATAAATGCACAAATAAATGAGTTACCATCATCAAAGGGAGTTGATTGTCGATTGAATATTGGCACGCAAATGTCAATCATCGATTGTGATGACTTTTCCACAATTTCCTCAATCTTCTCCAATCTTACCAATCCGCTAAAGGACTCACCTGATGCCTCTCTACCCAAAAAATAGGTACTCTTCTTCCCCTTATCCCCTCAAGCCGTAGTGAGGCTATACAAAACAACTAAAAAGCTAACTGTGAAGTTCCCACTCACAAGTGAGAGGATCCCACCACTTAACACACTTCAGTGTCCAACTCATAATAGAAATGCTCAAAGGTCACTGGTCATTACAATCTCCATCCAACTGTAGAATACCCTCCCCTTCAACCTTCTCCTCTCTTTATTTTATAGATAAAATTCAGTTTGACACCCTGTCCCTCATGCCTAATTGGCTAATTAACGAAATTAATTAAATGTAATATTCACCCATCGACATACCAATCTCATGCAAGATTGCACCTAAAATTACCCCATTTTAATTTTATTTAAAAATTAATTTTCCCTCACCCACTTTTGATTTTCTTTTTTTTTCTCCTAGTTGTCCCCTAGATATCCTTCACTAATCTACATGAGATATTTTATTATCTTGAACTAATTGATGAAATCCTATTAAATCTAGAGCCACCACTAATTTTGGTATTTACACAATGGGTTACGATTTTTCCTAATTAATCCCCTTATATCAATATTTCTCATGAAATTGATAATTGTTATTTATTTATTCACTTTTAATATTATCATGCACATCTTTAGTTCCCTTCTATTGTAGGGATTTTATACCTTGCATGAGTTGATCTCCCCTAGGTTCTTCCTATACCTAAGACAGGAACAAAAATATGAACAAAGGATTCTTCTAAACTTGATAATATGTCATATTCTACAAATATATCAATTCTCAACCAATGACCAGACAAACTGAAATGAAAAATCGTTTAACTTACATGAAAAATCGTTTAGAGGGAAACATATAGCATATATTCTATTAATGAAGTAAGCATTATTACAACTTATAGGTGTAAACTGAAGAGATATATTTTTTCCAAGATCCTTGCCCAAGCCTTAGCACCAAAATTCCAGAGTAACTTTGCTAGTTCTTTCTCCTCTTTCCCATGGAAATGGATTGGTTCTTATAGGGATTTAGAGATAAGGCCATATGGTTAATAGGATAATATCCTTAGGCTTATAATGGAATCCTTCTCGAGACTAAACCCTTATAAATTAGAGTAAGGTTTCATCCATTGCAACAAAATATAGAAAAAGAAGCTTATAGGCTTGGTTGTGACCTAATTAGCACACAGATAGAGCGACCTCGATGCGACTTGAAAGTCCAAAAATTAGGCTAGAAACTCAGTGGGAAGATGATGAAAATGCGTGAATTGGGTAGGTGACCTCTAGGAGATGATTTCCCAAGGGTTAGGGGTTTAATAACGCTATAACATATTCCCCTTAAAGTGTGAGGTTAGAAGAGGTGTCTGATGGCCGAAATACTTTACCAATAAAAGCCATAGAGTTGTGGGCAAGGAAGTTTGGAGAAGAGCATCACCAATCCTATAGAAAAAGATCATCGAAGAAGGAATTCCCATGCTTGGTAAGACAGATGATATCATAGCCGCCATAAATACATTGTGGATCTATTCATGATGCAAATGATGGCCACAACAGAGTACACCATGGATCCATCAAGAAACTAACATGACTCAATTCATGTCCATGAAAGTAGAGATTGTGGATCCATAAAAGACACAAGTGAAAGCATAGCCACGACCAAGTACAAATGTGGATCTATTTGACATCACATGAAGCAGTGAGCAATAGGTGAAGTGGTCATAAATTATCTCCATCTCATCTTGGGAAAGAATATCGTTGAATAGGAGAGTAATATTCCCCAAGTTCTTCATTCATAATCCAAATGGTATGATTCTATTACATGTGAATAAAGGAGTTGAATTCGATAATGGTAGAAACCATCTGATTACCAGTCATTAATATATAAAGTTATCGAATGCAAAGGAGTCCATTAATGATGATGATGGAACCCAAGATACCAAGTAGAATCTATGAAGTGTGAATAAAGGAGTTGAAGTCGAACACTCGTAGATTCATTTGAAAAGATTCAATGATGTAAACTCATTGTCCAAACGCAAGGAGACCTACCACTAATGTCTGCAAGTCCTAGGGTACTGGTGGGTTTCTAGATTTCAATTCTGGATAATGAGCTGAATTCGATAGAATGAAATCTGTCGAAGAAGGGCCTTTATGCATCCCCTATCAATCGACGTGAAAACAAAAATATGGATGGTGTGAAAATGATAATAATGGAGCATGAATGACATAGGGATGACGGTGATAAAAAATAATAAAGGGATGATAGTTGGTTGACATATGTAGAACTTCCCTTGAACAAGTATGCATGAAAAATGGCTTGACTCAGCAGCATTAACTCAAGTGAAGACCATAATAAAATTTCATTGACCGGTGATGGGAACGTGACACAATGATGGGAATGGCGGTCAAATAGGAGAAAATGGATAACCCAACTGTTGTATGGGGTAATATAATAGGTGAATTGTTCAAGGGACACACAAATTAAATTCAACTGCCCGATACTAAAGATAACAAGACGAGAAAAAAACCTCTAAAAGTTCCCCACCATGATCGGTGAGTACCTCTTTCTAGTTTTATGAGCTAGAGGAGGATAACAAATGCTCATTACGGCTTATTTTACAATGAGTCCCTCGAAATATTATTAATGAACCTCAGGAAGGAGGGTTTTGGTCCCATGAATGGGTCCTTCGAAGTAAATTTTAACAAGTCCAAAGAAGGGGAAATCGATGGCCTTTTCCTATTTAAAGATTCTGAAAAGGTCATAAAGAAAACTTCATATACTTACCTATGGATTTTTCATGAGCCCGGGTAGGTTTTTTCTCATTGGTGTCTTCAGTTTTAGGGAGTTTGAAAAACTTAAAGAAGACTCCAGGGGGGTACTTCTATGGTAAAGTTTAGTCCCTTGGGACCAAAAAATTTTAAAACAATGGTAAGGAGAACTCTCCTAACCACAAGGGATAGGGTGTTCCTTTTTTGTAAATAGTATGTCTGGACCAAAAAAGGGGAAACCTATACCAGGTGGATGTCTTTTCAAATCTATGCTACGAGCGTGAAAATACAATCATAGTCGACGATCTTTTCTTTTTTAAGGAGTCAAAAAATAGCTTAAAAAAAAATCCATAGAATGGTTCCATAGCTTATGTTGATAGTGTTCCTAACGAAAATGGGGTTAGTATATGGTTCCACAAGCAATAAAAAATTATAAATAGCAAAAAATGAAGAAAAAGAGCTATTTATATTGTGAACAAGGTTAAAATGAAGCTATATGTGGGTTAAAAAATAGTGTTTTTACCTCATTTTACCCATTTATCTTGGTGAAAGTTTGGAGAGCCCTTTTCTTGTTCAAATTTGGAGTGGTGATTGCGGAGCATGGAACCACATATCATGTACCTTTCATCCATAAAAGAATAGGTTGGACCTCAACTTAAAAAACCCATCTTGTATTTTTGTATTTCATGCATTTATTTGTTAATGACAAGACTCGAAATTTTTGAGTCTGCGTGGTCATAAATCGCCTCCTTGTGGGGAATGACCGAATGGTTCGGTCTCTCTGTGTGAATAAGGAAATCGCGATCAGTCACATCCAGGGTAGATTTGAGGGGAGACCGACTAGTATGGTCGTGATCGGTTGCACCGTCAACCAAAGTAGGGTGTGACCAAACAAAGTGGTTGTGACCGGTTGCCCTGTTTTCTCATGAGGATCGCGACTGAATGTGTCTTTGAAATTTTTGCTAAAAATAATTATGAGTATTGTATATGAATGGGTCCTAAAAAAAATTTGGTACTTGTGGCAGGTGTGAGAAACAATGTTGGAGTGGAGTGAACGAGAACATGAAGTGAATGATAATGATGCGATGGATGATCCTCCCACTCTAGATGCATTGATAAATTGTGGGTTACAGAAAATTATCCTTTGTCAAAATATGCGAGCTCATCCTGCCATGTTACAAAAGTTAGTCGACATATGGGATGCAGATCAACAACACTTTGTGGTACGAGACCAGGTATTAACCTTGGATATGGAGGATATATACTTTGTGATGGGATTGTCTCATCGTGGTGCCATCATGGTATTGGTAGGTGGAAAGAGGGGTGGTGTAGAGTGGGTGGATGACTATGTGGCATGCTACTGTCACCCGAGTACACAAAAGAGCAGCAATAAGGTGTCAATTAGTCAAGTACTAGAATTTAACTTATGCACCATTTTACTCACCATTATATGAGTGACATGGACTACTATGTTGCACTTGCCTTTGAGGAACCAAGTAGATTATGTAGTGATGAGTTTGTCCCCTACAATATATAACTGGTGTGTTGCAGTGTTTGAAAACATGAAGGACCAGTTGATGAAGTGCAGGTTGGGTCGACAAAATAAATTTTTTCATGGATCCATTTTATTATATTTCTTATCAGAGCGAGTACCTTCATCAAGTCCATGGGATGTGGTTTCAGATGTTGGGGATAGAGAACCGACTATGAAGAAACGGATAGATCTGTTGTCACGACTCCGGGGGGGGACACAATTCCATTTTGATGCAAAACAAAATTGATATTGGGATCGCTAGATAGTGGTGATAGATGATTATTCATATCAAGATGTGGAATATTGTGATGATCCATATATGGTTCTCCTCGAGGGGGAAAGATTCAGTTATGAGTTCGGTAAGAAATATAAATTTTCAGTATATATATATTTTTGTTTTGTATTTTTAATGCTTTTGGGATTTTATGATGTATAAATGTTACTGTGTGTAACTTAACAGATAATTTTTGATGGGAAGATTGTGCTCCAACACGTCCAGTGGGTATGTCGCCACTGAATAGGAGAGGTGAAAAACTCGGTATTGGTAGAGGACCGCATGGTGGGAGAGTAGATGCAAAGCTCTTGGAAGATCTCAAGGAGAATCTCGAGTGTTTGACAGTGGGCATTCCAGTGCCACATATGAACAATATACCTCTGCATATGCAGAGGAACATAGTAGGTGTGGGGAGCTAGTTTGGGCACCTTTTACGGAAGGTCGTGTGAGAAGTCATTTTCTATAATGACTAGAGCGCTCCTCGTGACGACTAATTCTCTTTAGTATGATGGACTTTTGGTGCATTTTATGTTGCGGATATATGGGCAACAAGCCAAATTTTGTTATGTTATACCAGTTTTGGATTTTTTTTGGAAACACTTTATATATATGGACATATGTCTTTGTGATTTCTACTTATATATATGTGATTAAATGGTTTATACAATGAATGTTTAATGTAATTCTTTTTTAATGAAGTAGATGCCAATTCAACACAAAATTTGCTAGTGAGTTAGCTAAAGAATTGAATTGTCTTGGTATATGTTCATAAGTGATAAAATGAAATGATCGTTCCAAGAGTCGTACCCTTAAATATTTCCAAAAAAGGATAGGATATCGAATAGAATAAGTCATGTTGAGGTGTGAAACAACGAGCTCAAAATCTAGGCATACTATCAGGTGACATTTTCCCAAAGAAAATGCTTCAGTGAAAATTTCAATGACGACATTATATTATGCAACACTGTTCGTTGTTGGTCTTATATAGATGCCCCCAAAGGTAAATAAATCATTGGTGGGTGAAAGAATCACCTAGGTAGCAGAAGCGATATTCCGGGAGGTGCGACTAGATCCATTAATGTATCAAAAATAGGGTGAGGGAAACAACGACATTTGCATCTCAAGAATTTAAGTAGGATAAGCATATTGAAAAATACTATCACATAAAAGGAAGATAAAAACAACCATATCATTCTATAATACATATGGTACAAAAGCACTAGATAGTGTGAGTCTTATGCATAGTAATTTTTCAAGTAGAGCCCATTACAGGGCTCCAGAAGGATATTTCATTTGCAATCAACTAACTCATAGGATCCTTTTTGAATAGCATGTTTGAAAACATAGGGGCCATGCCACAAGGGTTAGAATTTTCTTGTGCCTAGTTTATCACAGTCTTGGTCGTAGATCAACACCAAGTCACCTTCTAAAAATGTTTGAGGGCGAACTTTTCGATCATATTGTGACTTTACTCTCTTTTGGTGGGATTCATTATCCATTATGGCCTTGTGACTTCGCTTATCAAGACGAGATAAGTATAGTAGTCATTTTTCTTTAGTGGAGGTACCGGGAAAGAGTTCGATAGCTAGATTAAGAGAAGGAATTTCACATTCAATGGGTAGTACTGCCTCCAAGCCATACACAATTTGGAAGGGTGTGAAGCTCGTAGAAGTCTTGGCAGAGGTTCAATATGCCCATAAGGCTGAGAATAAAATTTTATGCCGATTGGATTTATGTTTTCCATTCATCCTTTGGAGCATTGTTTTTAGTACCTTGTTAATGGACTCAACTTGACCATTTGCTTGTGGATAGTAAGGAGAAGAGTTCTCTTGGTAAAAATGCAAAAGGGTAGATAACTTAGTCATCATGCTATTACAAAAATGTGATCCATGATCGGTCACAATAGACTTGGGTGCATCGAATCTTGCAATAATATGATTGAATACAAATAATATTGCAGTTTTGGCATCATTAAGGTATGTGGGCATGGATTCTTCCCATTTAGTGAAATAATGGACGACCACAATTATGTAATTATGACCGGCAGTAGAAGGGGGTTTACATATGGTAAAATTAATTCCTCATTTAGAAAAAGGGCCAATTGCAACAACGAGATGTAAGCACATTTTATTAGAAAAAAATTGGCATGGGTGGAATTTTTAAATATTGTGCGCCAAAAATACCATGTGCGTAATATTTTCTGGGCAGTGGATAACCCAGAAACATGGTTGCCACATTCTCTAGAGTGGCATTCATTAAGAATTTTTTCTGCTTCTGAATGGATGACACATTGGCGTAACATTGTATCTACCCCATGATGGAAAAGTGTATCACCAATGATGAGATAGTGTCAGGATCGATAGTGTATGCGGCGACGATCGTCTTTGTACATATGAGGGTGGAAGCATTGGGTCTAGAGATAAATAAGGATGCCTCCATACAAGGGGTCAGAAGAGTCGATGAGGAACACAGATTCAATAGGTAATAAATCTTGGACCACTTATTCGTCAATGACTGGGGGAAGATCGATCATTAATTATGCAAAGACTAAGGATTTCTTTTATTTGGGGGTAGATAACTCAAGGTAAAATTCTTGTAATAATACAATCCATTTCAAGTAGCGACCTCCCAATATCTGTCGTGACAATATATATTGCATAAGATTGGCATCAAATATAATGGTAGTAGTTCGAAGTAGAATGTAATGTCGTAATCATTGGACAACAAAAATTGTTTCCAGTGGCAACTTCTCTACATAAGGATAATGAAGTTCAACATCAACCAAGCCTTTACTGAGGTATTAAATAAAATGTTCATTATGGTATTCATTAGTTTGGACTAAGACTATTCCTATAGTAGTACTGGATGTCGCAAGATACAAGATAAAATATTGATTATAATTTGGGGGCTTCAATAGCGGAGTGGATGTAAGAATGTGCTTTAGTCGATCAAAAGAATGTTGATCTTGTTCATCCCAAATGCATGGGATGCCCGTTTTAAGTAATCACATGAAACCCTTGGTAATCTATGCATAGTTGACGATGAAATGTCTTAATAAATTTGCTTGTCCTTGCAATTTTTGAATTTGGTTAATAGTAACGAAAGGAGGAAAATTGATAATGGCCTAAACTTAAAGGGGATTGAATACGATCCCAAGCCTGGATATAATAAAATCAAGGAGATGACTAGATTCTAGAAAAAAAATACATTTGTGTGGATTAAGACGGATGTTGTAATGTCGGCAATGAATAAATATTTGTCATAGATGATCGATATGATCATGTCGTTTTGGAGATATGAGAGGTAGGTCATCTAGATAAGGTTATATGATATGTTTAATGTCGTGGAAATCATAAGACATGGCATGTTTGAAAGTGGCGCCAACATTTTTGAGACCAAAGGGTAACTTTCGATAAGAAAAAGTGCCCCATGGGCATATAAAGGTGATTTTGGGTTGGTCCTCCCATATGATTTCAATTTGATTATAACTAGATAAGTCATCCATGAATGCGAAGACTTTGTATCCAACACAATCATCGATGATCTGATCAATGAAGGGGGTGGGGAAATTGTCCTAAGGACAAGCCTTGTTAAGGTCCCTATAATCAACACATACTCGGATTGTGCCTTGTTTCTTGGCTATCGATAAGATATTGGAGACCCATTCTGTAAGGGGCATGGGATAGATAAAAATAGCGTTCAATAATTTTTGAACTTTGGACTTAATTGCTGCATATTTTCATGGGTGAAATGAACAAAGTCGTTGTCGAACGGGATGGGCTCTAGAATATGTCTTAATTTCATGAAAAAATATATGTGGGTCAATTCCTGGAATTTATTTTTATGACTAGGAAAAAATATCGTAGAACTCTTTAAAGAGGGAAGTGTAATGTGTTCTTGGAAATGTGCACCTATTTGGATGTGTTTCGTGATCCCAAGTTTAACTAAAATATCGATTGAGATAGTCTTAGAAATATTTCCCAAGTTTCCTTCTGATGGAGAAGAATATGACGTGGAGGGTAACAAGGATGGGTCTTGGTAGTCAATAGAAATGAGGGTTTGAATATGTGTTTCTATCCTCTCTGGATTTGGGAGGAAAGAGGATCGGTGGTGATGGTCTTCCTAGGGTCAGTCTTGAAGAGGCATGACTTCCATTATAGATTCATCAGATGGGAAGATGAAATCTAGGAAGTCATCCTTGAAATGTTCAGGGGTAACCCAATAAGCAGAGGAACATTGATTTGGCTCCTCATCTAGTAGGATTTTAGAATCTGTGTTAGAATATTCCTCTTTTTTCTTGATTGACGAATATGATAATTCAGCTGGGGATAAAGGCATGGAATCTCTAAAGGATTCGGTATTGGAAGAGTGGGGAATTACCCAAGGGTCAAAAGAACCAAGGGATTTACCAAAAAGGGCAGAGATCATATTGATTAGAGATATTTGAGAGGTATTGGGTGCAGGTAAAGGGAACGTTCCCATAAGGGTTGGATAGAGGTCTACACCTATAATCTAATATTCAAGTGTTGACTCTTCGACGAATGGTACATTTGTGTTAGGGTTAAGTCGCACTGTAGGTGTACAATAATCAAGTTGGTCTATTGTCACTATCTTTTCTTGGTGGGGAAAGTGGATAATTCAGAAGACAAGGATTATCCTGCCTTCATAGAATAAAACCAAGTATGTCCTAAAAGGATATTGTAGTCGAAATTTATCATCGATTACTTCTACTTCGACGGAGGAGGTTTTACCAGCTAGTTCGATTGGTAGGGAGGGAAATGTAACATGAGGTTTGAAAAAATGTCTATAAAGTGCCTCTAATATGGTTTCTGATGTAGTAAGTCATGGAGAGCCTAAGGATTTCCAACAATTCATTGACATAATACAAGTGGTCACACCTTCATCGATCACCGTTCGAAAAACATTTTTGTTAAGTGAAAAAATGGTGATTTGTAATGAAATTTGGTGTGAAAGGAGGGGTTCACTTTGGTCAACATTAAAAGAGATAATTTTTTTACTCTAAGGAATCAATTCCCCCAATGGTTGTTAATAAATATTTTCGTTGGGTCGGACAACTTTTCAATACTTCAAGAGTGGAAATGGCACATGGGGCTTGAGTGAGATCCTCCACTATACTATAGTGTTGGGTTTCTCGAGCATTAGATTTATGTGTCATTCGATGAAGTACCCCTTTTGGGGGAGAAAAGAGAGTTTTATACTTGGTTTCTCGAGAGTGAAAGGGTCATTGGGTGAGGTTGGAGCTAGAGAATATTTTGATGGAGGATTCCCCTCCTGAGAGTCATAATTCTTAGTTCTGGTGGATAACGTCGTGGATTTAACCATCAAGATATTAGTGGTTGAGGTCTTGGGGTTACCCTAATGTAGGGGTGGATGTGTTTGTAAAACTAGTTGTTTTTGTTCGGGGGGGGAGGTTTTGTTAACACTGCAAGTGTAGAAGAGGACGGGCCTCATTCGAGATATTGAATGATTTCAGCGAGATGAGGACAATCTTTGGTGAAATAATCGTCTTTACAAATCATGCAGGGATATTTGGCCTTTCGTTTAGGTTTACCCTCAACATTGTTTTCATGTGTCTTGGGGCCCGACTTCTCAGAAGAGTTTTCCTTTTTCTTATTATTGTTACCCTTCTTTTTTCCTCCAGATGGTTGTGGGTTTTTGGGTGCAATTGACTGCACTGAATTAACCTCAGAGGTTTGGGCATGGCATTTCGTTGGATTTCTTGTGTGGACAAATGAACTAGGATTGGTAGCTTTATTTAATGGGTTGTGTTTCCTAGTCATCTTACCATATGAATCAGTAGAAACATGACCGATCATACCATTAGAATGGGGTCATGTTGATAGTTTGGTTGGGTCGTTCGATGGTCGAGGAACATGAGGAATAAAGTTGTATAATGTCTAGACTAATAATTTACTAAATCTAGATATTGGGCAGAAGATATGTATTGTTCCTCAGTAATGACGCCTCCCATGGTGAAATCTCGAGCGATAGGTGGCAAACGATACTTGGTAAACCAATCAGTTAATAGTTGGTCTAGGATTATGGCTTTAATTAGTCATTGTCTACATATCCACTCATGATTGTGATCAAATATATGGTTGGAGGTCGATTGGCGTAACGAGGTTAAAATATCAGTACAAGTTTCATATTTGATTGGTAATTGGAAGTGTGTCAAAAATGCCATAGAAAGGGAATTGAAGTCGTCAAAGGAGTTCTACAGCAACTTTATATACCATTTGCATGTGGATCATGTAAGAGTGCACTGGAAAAGTAGTAATCTAAGGAATCGTCAATCAAGGAGTTTGAAGAACACCATAGGTGTAAAGTCATCACATGATTGTTTTGATCTTCTCCACGCTTTCCATCGAACTTGGGAATATCAGAAGGGATTTTGGAAGGAATGGGGGGCCAAAAAGGGGAGTGTCATATGGGATTATTAATCAACCTTGAAATATTAGCGAATCTAAAGTTGCCAATAATGAGAGTTGTTTGTTGACCTGTGGTGGTGGGTTATGTGGTCCTCCTCCATATCAGTGTTGTTCTATAGGTCCTCCTCCATAATTTTGTCCACCATGGGGTCCTCCACCATAAGGTGGTCCTACAGGGGGTCCTCCTGCATAAGGTGGTCCCCTCAAAGGTCCTCCTCCATAAGGTGGTCCTCTAGAATAGCCTCCTCCATAGGGTGGTCCTCCAGGAGGTCCTCCTCCATAAGGTGGTCCTCCAGGAAGCCCTCCTCCATAGGGTGGTCCCTAAGGGGGGCATCCCTCATGGGGTGGTCCTCCAGGGGGTTCACTTCAATAGGTTGGTCTCCCTCCACCATGGGGTGGTCCACAAGGGGATCCACGAGGAGGTCATCCACCATAGGGTGGTCCTCCAGGGGGTCCTCCTGGTTGAGTAGCAATTGTGGGATTGGTGAGTTGTGGAGATTGGTTCCATACGGTATTATATATTCCTTGGTATTGGTGCACATACATTAGGCTAGTGGTATAGGGAATAGTCTGGCCCCGTGATGGGTGTTGTTCGGTAGCCGAGGGTTTCCCCCTAGTTGATTGTTTCCCACAGAGAGAATATGGCCCTAAATCTAGGGGTTTCCCCCAATTAGATAATGGTTGGTTACCACTAGTAGGAAATTCCCCTATTAAAAAGCATTTGGAAGTTGAGGGTTGCCCCCCGAAAAGATGTTGATTATACATTTGTCCTAGGTACAGGGGTTTTTGTAACATCCCGCTCTGGCGCACTTACCTAACTTATTCTTTGAGGACACTTGCTCGCAAGTGATCTGGATTTATATGATAAAAATTTTCTTTCATTATGATGCATTGAGTTATATGACAGGATGTTTTTACTACCTTGGT
>ML780530.1:88230-110360 GCA_009831015.1 Picea engelmannii | reverse complement strand
AAAAAAAAAAAAAAAAAAATTGCACCTGTATACTAGAATAGTTGTCGTAACGAGGCGGTCGTTACAGTTTTCCCCCAGTGAAAGGTTGGGTCATGGATATTTGTTGGCCAAAACCCATTAGTTGACTTCCTTGGGAGGTAATCCTCCCGTTGAAGGTTGTTGTCCAAAGAGGTTTGGATATCCTCCTAAGAACAATGGGGTAAAGAAAGGATTCACACAGTGGGGGGTGTAGAAGGTTATGTTCTTGAAGGTGGTGGTAAAATTGTGGGGACTACATATGATACATATGTAACTTTTGATGTTTGGGTTGTGGCGACGTTCGACTGAGATGGTTGTGGTGTCGAGTAAATGGGGGAGGAACGGGGGAAATAATTTTTAAATATATGGGAGATACCAAATATGGGAGGGTGAGGGGTGCGTAAAGAATCATGTAATTATCCTTGTTGCAATATTTTGAAAGCAGAGTCTATGGTTGTATCTACTATAGAGATGATATCGTGGGGTTTTTCAGTAGTTTGCATAGGGTTAGATGGACCTGAAACCCTTGGTGGCATGTTGTAACCTTCAGATAAATGGATCTGATGGGTTTCCATTCTCACGACATCTTCACAAGGTATAAGAGGTAGACACGAGTAATCGGTACCAAGTTCAGGTTCTCTAGTAAAGTTTACCTGAAAAAGGATGGGACTGAAAGGGTCAATCGAGGGTGGATTTGTAGGGAGTACAAATCCCTCTCGAAATTTATCTCCTTCTAGGTGTTCAAGAAAAGGGGTAACAAGACTTCTATCTTTGGAGTGGTTTTCATCATGGAATTCCTCTCGAAGGTGATCTTCAGGTGAGTTGGGAAGTAAAAGTTCATAATTTAGTGGAGGAAAACCTAGAATTCTCTGAGACCTATGCAATTTTTGACCGAATAGGATTGAGATATGACAATGACAGTCTTAAATCCAACTAAATAAAATAAGCAACACGTGCTAAAAAATCTAGAAATGAAACAAACAAACCAAAGCTTCTTGTTATGATCTCACTAGTTGGTGATGAAATCCAACATCGTGGGAACATGTGAGAAGGGGAAGGGATAAGTGGGTGGATTAGTTATGTTGGAAACCTTCTTAAAATACTTACACCTTGGTGCAAGCTTCCCAAAGATCTATCTGTGGGTTTCCCTCCAAGGAACCTGAGTGAGTTTGACCAACGTCTGATCCAGGTACATCGAAGACTCCCCTTCACCATCACCTTGTGTAAGAGTCCTAAATATTATTTCAACTAAGGTTATGAACCTGTAGTCATCCTCTAGGTGGGTACAGTCGATAGTCAATTTCGACAGTATGGGCAGGATATCAAGTCCAAATTTCCTCTAGAGGATTGAGAACAAGAGGACCGAAAAAATCTTTTGTGGATCCCAAACTAATTCAGAATTCATGAAGTTCCAAGACCAGATGGAAACAACTGATTCTCAAGAAGAATCCCTAATATACTATCATTCCACTATGTATGGTTAAGCCTCAGAGGGGTAATCTTTGTTTACGAGCCGTATGTGACGTCGTGTGTATCCCCTGTGTGAGAGGGGGTTCTCGGATATGCGTACATGAAAGTTGGGTTTAATAAATTTTTAGTATTATATGGTTTGTGTTCGTGGTCTTGGAAAATTTACTCACTTATCTTAATCCAAACACCCTATACTTGGAATATTGTTGGTGTTCTTAGAAAATAAAAAGTCTATTTAATTTTATTAACACATGTTCATTTTTAAGGTTGTTCTTTAGTCAAAAGGTTGTGTGGAAGTGAAACTTATGATGTGAAAAAACCCGACTCCAAAAGGATGAAAAGGGATGAAATTTGAACAATTTTCCTTTGGATGAATTTGTAATATTCCAGATATAAAAAGTATGCATGACAAAAATAAAATGCTAGAAATGGAAGATAAACAACAGTATAACCAGAAAAACACCACAATAACACTGAAATGATATAAAAATAACACTAGAAAGAGCACTTTTATTCTGAGAGAAATGTTCACGGGCCTCTTCGAGGGGGAAACCTCCAATTGAGAAGATCTCTATTACAATAGTATCCAGTCTAGGGTTCTCATACCCTTAACTCCTATTTATACTAAATATGTCTATCAAAAGAACCATATAGAGGAAGATCCATCTAGAAGCAGAAGCTTCTATTAGATATTCTTACATTTGACTTATTCTACTTTATTACGAGGCTTTATTAATATTGACCTTTATTACATCCAAATATATTGTTCTACCTATGTGCGGGTTAGGTCCCTAACATGTCCTCCCCCTTAAAAACAACCTTGTACTCATTGCTTGAGATGTGGAAATTGTTGTAGAATGGTAGATGGTTCCCAAGTGGTATCTGCTAGAGTTGTATCTTTCCACTGAACTAACACTTCCTTGGTGGTTCGCTGAAGCAGGTGACGCTCACCCTGGTCAAAAAATTCATGTGGTTGTAGTCAAATGGATCCTTCTTCATCCAACTCGGGAAGGTTGGTTTGAATTTGGCACTTAGTTCCAATCACCTTCTTTAAGCATGAAACATGAAAAACAGGATGTAGCTTAGAATGACTGGGCAAAGATAACTAATAGGCCACATGTCCCACACGCTTGAGAATGGTATAAGGACCATAAAATTTGGGTGCCAGCTTCTCACAATGCTCACCCATGAGGGAATTTTGCTTGTAAGGTTGCAGTCAAAGAAACACCTGATCCCCTTATGCAAATTGACGTTCAGAGTGACCTTGATCTTCTTGTTGCTTCATGTGATTTTGTGCCATGACCAAATTCTCTTTGAGGGTACGAAGAATAGCCTCTCGAACTGTAAGCGTTTGGTCAACCTCTTGGACCTTTGAGATACCAGGTAAGTATGAGAGAATTGAAGGTGGATTTTGTCCATATACTGCTTCAAAAGGAGTCATGCATGTAGTTGTATGGTATGAAGTGTTGTACCACCATTCAGCTAGGGGTAACCATTGAGCCCATTGATTTTTCTTTTCCAAGGAAAAACACCTCAAATATGTTTCCAAACACTTGTTGACAACTTCAGTTTGACCATCAGTATGGGGATGATAATCTTTGCTTAGATGAAATTGGGTGCCTTGAAGCTTGAACAGTTCTTGCCAAAAATTGATGGTGAAAGTTGGGTCACGATCAAAAACAATAGAATGGGGCATGCCATGAAGCTTGAAGACCTGATCCATGAAAATTTGAGCCACAATGGATGTTGTACATGGGTGTTGAAGAGAAAATAAATGAGCATACTTGGAAAGACGATCAAAAACCACCATGATGATTGATTTATTTCCCGATTTGGGTAAGCCTATAATAAATCCATAGAGATATCCTTCCAAATAGTAGGTGGAATCGGAAGTGGTTGTAGTGAGCCAAGAGATTTGACTGCTTCGTCCTTGTTGCGTTGACACACATCATATTTAGTGACAAAATTACGAATGTCTTGTTTCATACCATATGAGAAAAAAGAACGTTTGACCCTATCATAGGTTTTGGTAAACCAAGAGTGCCCAACTGTTGGTGTAGCATGAAGCTCGGAAAGTACCGGGGATTTAAGTTTTGATTGTTTACTTAAATAAAAACGGCCTTTGTATTGAATCTCATCATGGAGCCAAGAGTACCCTGGGGAAACTGGAGCATTAGACTGCAATTGTTGTATCATATGCAAAATTTTGGGATTGTGTAGCTATTCCTGGCGAACAGCTTGGATCTAATTTAGTACAATGAAGAAGAGAGAAAAAAGAGGTCATTCATCTTCATATTTTTGGGAAAGTTCATCCGCAACCACATTTTCTTTTCCTTTCTTGTAAATGATCTCATAATCATATCCAAAGAGATTAGTCACCCATTTTTTTTCTTTGGGGAGGAAATGCATTGTTCCAGAAAATACTTGAAGGTTTGATGGTCTATATTAATTTGGAAGCATTACCCCAATAGATAAGGGAGACACAGATCAACGACATGTATAATAGCCAACATTTCATTTCCATAGATTGATTTGCCCAAATTTCATTCAGACAGTTGATTGCTGGTAAAGGCCAAAGGTCAACCGTATTGCATAAGGACAAAACCAATTCCTTTCCCTGAAGCATCACATTCCAGGACAAAGATTTTTGTGAAATCAGGAAGGGTGAGGACTGTAGTGGTACACATGGACATATTCAAGGTTTGAAAATCTTGAGCAGCTTCTTAAGTCCAAGTGAAAGAGTTCTTTATTTGGAGTTCAGTAAGAGGTGCTGCAATCTTTCCATAATTGTTAACAAACTTTCGATAATAACCTGTTAAGCCTAGAAATTCATGCAAGATTTTGAGATTCTTTGGGTGAGGACAGTATTTCATAGCTTCAATCTTTTTTGGATCCACCTTGATGCTGTCCTTGCCAACCAGATGACCCAAGTACTCGACTTCTGAGGCGCCAAAAGCACATTTAGACTGTTTCAGGAAATGTTGGTGCTGAGAGAGTAGATGGAGAACTTGATCCACATGAGCAAGATGGTCTATCCAGGTTTTTCTATAGATGAGGATATCATCAAAGTAAACTAAGACAAAATGACGGAGAAAAGGATGGAAGACATGATTCATGAGGATTTGTAAGGTGGAGGGGGAATTACACAAGCCAAAAGGCATGACCAAAAACTCATAGTGGCCCTCATGAATTCTAAAGACAGTCTTATGAATGTCTTCCTCTTTCATACGTATCTGGTGGTAGGTATAATGAAGAACAAGTTTAGTAAATAAATGGGCCCCACTCAATTCATCCAAGAGCTCATCAATGACAGGAATGGGAAATTTGTCTTTAATGGTATGTTTGTTGAGGGCACAAAAGTCAGGACACATTCTCCAAGAAATTTTTTTCTTCAAGACCATGACCACAGGAGAAGAGTAGGGGCTTGTACTAGAGAAGATAACGCATGCGTTAAGGAGTTCCTGAACCATTTTCTCAATTTCATTTTTTGGGAAAAGGGGTGACGATGCAGATGGATATTGGGAGGAAGGCTTCCTGGTACAAGGGGAATGGAATGATCATGAACACCACGATAAGGAGGGAGTCCCCGAGGAGTAAAAAATACCACTTGATGTTTAGAGAGGATGGATTGGAGGTATTGCGGCACCAAGGGTGTCTTTGTTGCTTGTATGGCATGGAGTTGGGTAGTAATTCCAGAATGACCTTTTTTTATCATCTTTTCCATGCGATGGGAACTAATGATCTCAGGTGAACTGGTGGTAATCCCTTGGAACTTATATTTTTGGCCCTCCTGGTCAAATTGCATGGTTAATTCCTTAAAATCCATTAGAATGGGATCCAAAGTCCTTAGCCAGCCTGCACCCAACACAATGTCACAACCACCATGTCGATAGAAAACATATGAGATTTCAGGTGGTAGTCACCATTTTGGAGACACACATTTTCACAACGCCCTCCACATTTGATGGAGCCACCATTAGCAATCATGATTTGGAAATTATTGACTGCATGGATATAACAATGAGTTTCTTGGGCAATGCGGTGATGAATAAAATTATGGGTGCTTCCACTATCAACAAGAATGATGACCTTCCTATTCTTGATGTAACTGATTAGCTTGATGGTTTGGGGAGCAGAGAATCTAGTCAGAGCATTTAGGGAAATGACCAGTTCTACTTCAGGAGGGTCTGAGGGAGGGGTTATGTCAGTGGTTTTAGGTGACTCAGACACAAGGGGAGTTTCAACATCCTCTTCTGAAATATCCTCCGAGATGGCCATAAAAAGATTTTGTTCCTTACACTTGTGGCCTAGAAAACATTTGTCATCACAATTATAACAAAGGCCTTTGAGTTGGCATTAATCCATTTCAGCCTTGGTCAATTTTTGGATCTTTAGTGGAGCAGAGGGAGTAGCGGGATTTACTGGTTTAGTGCAAGGGATAAAGCAGTGTTTCCGGTTTTGAGAAGATACAACCTGTTGTGATTCTTCATCTCTTTTAGTAGCCTCCACCCAACTCTAAGGCCAAGCCATGAGGACATGGGCACAAATATCATCCTTGAGGCCACTGATAAATCATTCTCAAAAAATGCATCAGATATGCCCTCTGTCTGAAAATCCAGGTGCTCAAAAGAAGCTATAAAGTCTTCCACTGTTCCAGATTGTTTCAAGTTGTCAAACGGACTAAATGGTTGGTGTCAGTGTCAATGCATTCATAAATCTCTTCGACAAAGTGTGTCCAAGCAATATACCCTTGAAGAGAAGTTTTTCTCCACTACCACCATTGCCAACGTTCTTGATCTAGATGGAGAACACCATACCAAAGTTTGGCCAAGTCATATGTAATGTCATATAAAGAAAAATAATGTTCCATTTGGGTTACCCAACTAGTGGGATCTGAGCCATCAAATTTGGTCACATCCATCCATGGAAGGCATAGGTCACGTTGAAAGTGATGGGGCTGAAAATTATGGCAATGAGAGGAAGTTTCAGCTTCAGTATGTGGAGGTGGGTTAGATAAAGGGTTATCTGCAGGGATATGTAGCATGGTGCATATCATCGAAACGAAAGATTCAATATGGGTAGTCATGTCTTGTTTGAGTTCCTCGATTGAGGCAACGATGGAGGACTGCATGGTTGTATTGATGGAGACAACATTGGCACTGAGTTGTTTCACTTCTTATTGGCTCTTTGTTAAATTAGATTGCAAGGTATTGAAACAAGCTTCCAAGTCTTGGCTATGGGTATGGGCCATGATGACGAGGGAACCTAAATGGGGCGAGTGGGATCCAAATTTTTTCTTAAGAATGATATGAATGAATGTGATAAGGGAGAAGAGATCAATCCAATGGAATAGGTCTCAAATAATGGTGCAAAAAATTCTAGACCTTTTTTTTTTTTACACCTACGGAGTTTTACTCTAGTCTGAAAAATACTAAAGTGATGAAATGCCCAAATTCTAAACCAGGAAGAAATGTGTCATGATTTGGCAACCCGAACATAATTTCACGACAATAGATCTTGTCTGTTTTAATTTATTTATTTTTATTTCCATCCCCGAGGGTTAGGTATTCAAGGGTTCTACAGACAAGGGTTTTCCTTGTGTTATAGCTCTCTGATATACGTGTGGGGTCCAATGGTACTACTCGGCCCAATATCTCAGGGAACCAACTAAGGAGTCTAGATCGTTCCCTTAGCCATACTACCCGACTACCTAGGTACTAGAGAGTATATTCCTGAGTGTTTTTATCGGTGGCACTATAGCAGTCATGCGGAAGATTGGTTTATCTAAAGAGGGCTTCAAGTAATCTAGGTTGATCCATACACAGGTGTTTTCTAATGCACTACCACTCGAAGGGGTACCAACAGGGGTTACAAGGGTGAACAACAGATGTGCGCTTAAGTACCACTTGTATTTCCTGTGTGTATGAATCCCTCAACCACAGGTTTATGCACGTAACGACAGATCTTTGTGGCTTAAAGACACTGGAATACATCTCTACCCTGAAAAAAAGATTTAACCCACAATTTCTTCCGAGGAAAGTGCTTTGATACCACTTGTAATATTCCAGATATAAAAAGTATGCAGAACATAAATAAAATGCTAGAAATGGCAGATAAACAACAATATAACTAGAACAACACCACAATAACACTGAAATGATATCAAAATAACACCAGAAAGAGCACTTTGATTCTGAGAGAAATTTTCATGGCTCTCTTCAAGGGGGAAACCTCCAGTCGAGTAGAGATCTATTACAATAATATCTCAGCTAGGGTTCTCATACCCTCGACTCCTATTTATACTAAATATTTCTATCAAAATAACCATCTAGAGGAAGATCCTTCTAGAAGCAGAAGCTTCTATTAGGTATTCTTACATTCGACTTATTCTACTTTATTGAAAGGCCTTATTAATATTGACCTTTATTACATCTAAATATATTGTTCTACCTATGTGTGAGTTAGGTCCCTAACAAAATCCTATTTACGAGAGGGAGAAGAATATTTCTTTTTCTTTTCTTTTTATGGAAGAAAACACCCTAATCCATACTGATTTCTATGTATTCTTGCAAATGAGACAAAAGGACATTTTTTTAAACCAAAACCACAGACTGATTTACGAAATTCCCAACCAAGCATAAATGGTTTCAATGATATTTTAAAGCACTTTAAATGAAATGTTTTTTTTTTTTGTTTGTCAAATTACATGAAAATGGGAAAAACAAATCTTCTTCAGCCTTTTCTTTCAATCGACAATGTTTGGAAATGAATGAAAAATATGGAAGAAAAAACCAAGCATCCAAATTAAAAGCACATCAAAATATTTTAAGTCTAAACAATAGTTTGAAAATTTGGGAAAAGACAAACATTCAAACTAATGAAAGAGAGACTTGTATAATGAAATGGTAGACTTTGGAATAAAAATCTTCTCACAAAGATATGAATAACCTTCTACTGGAGTGAAAGGGTTAAATTAGGTGATTTTGTTTGTACCTGTTAGCACAGGGGAAGACCCATGGTTCAATGCTTCAATCAACGCACCAATGAAAACCTAACTACCAGCCCTTTCCGCCACACCTGCGAAGCAGATGAAGTCTCACCTGAGGTAGAGGCAGGGGGGTTGCAGGACTCAAGTGTCTACAACCTAGCTGGGAAACGAATCTGTGATGACAATACTTAACAGAGAACTTATAAATTATCATTCATTAGTATTTTGACCCTTATTCCCATCGCAGGTAAAAACCCTAATTGCATAATAACGCAGTATTCAATAAGATCTAAGAATATCTAACCATCTAGCACATAGCATCAAACAGATCTAGCATTCATTCATGCTATTAGACACTAAGATACTACATCAGATGCATCTAACATACATAAAGATTCGACACTAAGCATAAATCAAATCAATAACACAAAGAAATCACAAGATAGGATATGTGTGGTTCACCCCCGGGGTGGGGCTATGTCCACCAACTCTTCGTATTCATTATTATCTTCTTTCAATCTTCTTACATGTACAGAGACACAAAACCAACTCCGCATAGGACAAGAGATATGTGCGCACCTCTCCAGATCCTCCTCCACGAATTTGGCACCACATAGAGCCTTCTTACAATCACTTGCACTTAACTCTACAAGTTCTCAACACATAGCATGCATGAAGCCTTTACAACTAGTCACACTTAGCAACCTTTACATATATTGCACAAAGTCAACTTAGATCTGATGTTGATACTTCTTAAAATGTCTAGCTACTTATTTATACATTATAAATGGGGCCTAAGCATGGGTATACCCATGGGCCTACATCCCATACCCGTTACATAAGCCCTAAACCCAAAAATCCCACAAAAAGGGGGCGAGATGCCACGATCTCCACTTCCCCTGGGTGCTTTGTCTTCAACTCACCTGTCGAAGTCCCAAAAGTGGTCAAACACGACCAAGGTTCTCCAAAACATGGTCGAGAGACAACAATGCCTATCAATTACATAAGATGGCCACGAAAAGAAGATAATTTCATAAATTTCAAAAAAATATTCACGCAAAATCAATGAGATAGACTTAATACAGGTCTGCGATATTGAAGGAAACTAGTCTAAAAGGGTCTGGCTGAGTTTTTTGAAGGATGAATCTTCAAAAATGTAGGTTTAAGGGGTCGATCACTCCTTGCAGAGGGAAATAGTGCAACTAGGTCGCGACCCAACAAGAGAAACAATGTGACCGAAGGGTATGGTCGCTCCTAGTAGACTTAGGAGTAGAGATGGTTATTGCTACAAAGGCAGAAATCCGTGACTATCAAGGATTTGGTCACTCTGTGTGGATGGGGAATTCACTCCCAATGCATAGAACAAAGAAAAAGTATATCTAGGATAATATCTATTAGATCCAAGATAGTGGTTTCTTCAACTGAACTCAAGAAAGGGAACAACAAATTATGGCAATTGGATCATTACAATTTAATGGGTAAATATCTTAGAAAGAAAGCATGTAAAGAAGGAAGAAAAGTGAATGAGAGGCAATCTCTCCTGTATGGTCTTCAGTCTGTTATACGGGTTTTATAACCTACAAGAGTTGAGATCCCTTAGGTTATTCCTATATCTAAGACAGGAACAAAGATACGAACAAAGGATACTTATAAGCTTGATAATATGTCATAATCTACAAATATATCAATTCTCAACCAACGAACACACAAACTTACATGAAAAATCGTTTAGAGGGAAACACCAAACATATCTTCTATTAATCTAGTAAGAAATATTACAACTTACGGGTGTAAACTAAAGAGATATCTTTCTTCCAAGCTCCTTGCCCAAGCCTTGCCACCAAAATTCCAGAGTACCTTTTCTAGTTCTTTCTCCCCTTTCCCATGGAAATGGATTGGTTCTTATAGGTATTTAGAGATAATACCATATGGTTAATAGGATAAGGTCCTCATGCTTATAATGGAAGCCTTATCGAGACTAAACCCTGAGAAATTAGAGTAAGGTTTCATCCATTGCAACCAAATCCACAAAAGGGAGCTTCTGGGCTCGGTCGTGACCTAAGAACAAATACAGAGCGACCCAGTCGTGACTTGGCAGTCCATAAAGGGCGTCTGACCCTTTTGGTCGCAGGATTGAGAAAGGACAAGGGTGAGCGAAGGGAGATTAGGATAGAAACTCAATGGGAATATAATGAAAATGGGTGAATTGTGTAGGTGACCTCTAGGAGATGATGTCCCAAGGATTAGGGAGTTCATAACACTATAACACCTTCCAAGTTGTTTGTTTTCTATATTTAATTACATTATGATTAAATTCTAAAATTCCATTATCCATGAACTCTTTGGATAATTTAATTTTTCTTGACCATCTAACCCCTTCACATAAAGTTGATTTCCAAAGTTTTCTAGCATGACTCTATCATCTATTTTATTACTTTTCCTTAGTTAACTTACATGTTTCCTTGTATACTAAAAATTTAATTGAAAGAAAGGATAAGGGTGCCATGAACTCCATACCCTTCAGGATGTACGGATGTACTCCAAGGGTGCCATGCAACATGCCCTTCAATCACTTTTGACCTTGAAAAATAGGGTAAGGGTGCCATGAATTCCATGTATTCCAGGATGTACATATGTACTCCAAGAGTGCCATGCATCATTCCCTTCAAGCACTTTTGACCTTGAGAATGGGGAATATGGAAAAATTGGCAAAGATCTTATTACCCCTATAGTTTCCCCTATTATGAGACTATTGTACATTAAGGAATAAGGAATCTTCCTTACTTCATGCCCCTTAGTATACCTTACAAGTGACTAAGACCCATTCTACCCTTACGACATTGTTCAACCCTCTGAGAAAGAGTTTCCCTCACTCTTCAAATATGGCCACGACATGAGTGCTAGCAGGTGAAATCAGGGACATTGTTCCACCCCTCCCTATGTTGGTCTTGTTTTGTATGGCCTGACTACTCCTTTTGTGAGTTGGATTGAAAAGTATGATCCATGTGCTTGCATCCACTAACAATTTTTTATTAGAAATGTCCATAATCAATTTTATTCAATTATCAAAAATTAAACAACACATTTACTCCCTGACTCAATCTGGAGTCCCAGGTTCTTGTTGACGATACTCGCGTCAACTAGTCATTGAGCTTCCTGTACACTCAAAAACTCATTATTAATATATGTACAATAATGATCATCCATAAATTTTATTCCACTTAATCAATTTCACATTTTACATTCTGACAATTTCATAACAAATTTAATATTCATCAAGTATTAATTAACTGGTTCATTTTCGAGCAACCCCCTCAAAGAATATGCTTTTCATCTAAAATAGTCAGATGAAATGGGGCATTACATACACCCCCTATTATTTCAAACTTTGTCCCGAAGTTTCATGAAAATTTCTAAAAGTAAATAAAAATAAATGTGGAAATTGTTGACACATCTCCTCTACATCCTCCTACGTAGCATAATTAGGACTATACTATCCCTTTATAATTTAAAGACATTATACCAATAATATTAGAACTGGATAATACTACGATCATGTATTCCTATTGGGTTGGTTGAAAACTGATCCGTATTTATGAGTGGAACGAAATAAATAACAGATTGAATGCAATAACACAAAGATACAAAGAACAACAATAGATATCCAATGAACAATAACTTCTATTGAATAAATAAAACAGGATGAAACTATAAAATTGTAGAACTAAAAACAAATTTCTCGAATGGTGGTAGATATATCTAAGACAATATGTGGCTGCTACGTGCATACGTCTAAGAATAATGATTACAATGAGGCTCCAAAGGCATTTTTAACATTACTCATGAATGCCAAAACCCTAGACATCCAAAAATCTAACCCTAGGAGATGAAACGCCAAAAGTTATGTGGGCCTCGATGGGTAAGTTGGTACCTCAACTTCCCAGGGTCATACATTTTTCATGCAACCTTCTTTTTATGCACATGATATCCTCTTGGAATGGTATTTTTGAGAAATACACATCATGCCATCAAATTTCACTCCATCTACAGTTTGACTGTGGCAAGCCAAAAAAGAATTGTTTAGGGCCCCAAAATGGTCGTGGAAGTACATAAATATGTACTAATAGGAAAAATTCAAAAATAAGCCAGTTGGATTAAGTGTGTGGCCACCAATCTCCACCTTGAAGTTGTGTAAGTATGACAACCTCGGAACTATAGAACCCACAATTATAAAGAATTACAGAAAAACATGTTGAACTAAAAAATTGTCAAGAGGAGCTAGTTGGAATACGTGGGTGGTCACCAATATCCACTTGGATCATTCCTCCCCCCTTAGGAAGAAATGGTCTCCATTTCATTGAGTTCCCCCATTAGGTGAGGAAATTTCTGATGAATTTAGCTTCGGGTGAGCCACTTTCCTTGCTGCAGGAGTTTCCCTACCTTGACGACCTGATAAAGTTGGATCATCTGTTGGCAAGTGCCATTGATCATTGTGTCCACTATATAATCAGTGGATGCATGTTCCATGCATTCAGGGTTGAGCTCTATTGGTGTGAACTGTTATTTGATCTCTGAGGTGTCCAATAATGGTGGAAAATATGGCCGAAGGAGGTCCACATTGAACACTAGGTTCAAGCCAAGGAAGGGGGGAGTGTTGAGCTCAAAAGAATTGTTACCCATAGCCTTTGTGATAGTATAAGGCCCATATAGAAGTGGATGGATCTTACGATGGGTCCCTGTAAGGCATTCTTTTTGCAATTGTAACTAGACCTTGCCTCCCACGTGAAACTTGTGTGGTACCCGGTGTTGATCATGGCATTGCTTGTACTTAGAATTGGCTTTCTGCAAAATCTCATGGACCTGTTGGCAGATGTGCTGAATCTGTTCAATGAATTTGGTGGATTTGTGGGCCTTAGACTAAACACGGGAAGAATATGTATGTTTGGTTGCAAGAGGTAATGCAACATCAACGGGACCCAAGGATTGGAATCCTAGCCTCACCTGAAAGCGGCTATGGCCAGTGGAGATATGGAGAGCCATGTTTTAGATGTGTTAAACATAGGGAAGTCTCTCATCCCATGTGCGCAGATGCTTAGATTTATACATGCATAGGATCTTCACAATCATCCGATTGACAACATCTGTTTGGACATCATTTTGAGAGTAGAAGGCAGTGGGTTTAGTGAGATTGGTTTCCAATAGTGACCTAAGATTCGACCAAAATGTGTTGAGGAACCTGTTTTCCCCATCAGAGATGATGTTTTGTGGTATCCCAAAATGGAACCACACTCATTTGAAGAAGATCTTGGCAGTATCTACCATTGTGATGCTCTTCTTCCAGGCTATGAGAATGGCCATCTTCGAAAACTTATCAACCACCACAAATACAAAATCATTTCCTCGATATGGATTCCCAAGGCCTCTTGGGAGTAGGAAGAGGGGTTTATAATCATTTCCTCTTGATGGCTAGCTTGGCAATGGCATAGGAAGTGCAAGATATGATATACTTGTTGATGTCCTGTCGAAGTTTTGGCCAATAAAAATGTTTCTGTAGAACTACCAGAGTTTTCTCCATGCCAAAATTTCCTGCCATCCAATTGTAGTGAGCCTCCCAAATCATATTTTCACGCTCGATTAAAGGAACACATAGATGGACCAAATGGCATAACAATCCATCCTAAATGTTAAAATCCATGAAATTCACACCTGTACCCAAGAGCTAATAGGTGGTGGTGAAGTTCGGATCTTGGTGATAAAGTTGGGGCCACTCATATGCCTCATTCCCACAAGAATGGAGCATGGCAGTGAGTGCATCCATGAGAGGTAGAATGAGGAAATCAATGACATGATTTATGCTCCATGTCTTATACTTGATGTTGATATGGAATTTCTACAGGTAGGTGGACCACTTCTGATGGCGGTCATTCTGCAACTTCCCCTGTGTCTATATGAAATGAAAAGGCTTCTGATCAATGTGGATTATTGTCTCCTTTCCCAAAATGTAATTTTTCCATTGATGGCAAGAGTGTACAATGGAATACATTTCTTTGTCATAGGTGGGGTATTTCCAAACAGTATCTGAGAGTGTCTCACTATGGTATGCTACCAAATGACTCTGTTGAGTGATAAATTCACCTACATCATAGTCGGATGCATCAATATCAATATTGAATGGTTTTTTCATATCAGGTAAGGAGAGTGCTAGAGCTGAGCATAAGAAATGCTTTAGATCATCAAATTCTCATTGTTGTTCCTTTCCCCATGTGAACATTTCCTTGACACCACCCTTGATCACTTGGTTGATATCCCATGTGATATGGGAGAATCCCAACACGAACTGTCGATAGAAGTTGGAAAGTCCCAAGAAGATCTAGAGATCTTTTGTTGGGCCTGGCTAGTCACGAATGAATTGGATCGTAGTTGGATCCCTATGTACCCATGTTCATCAACAATGCAGCCCAAGTATTGGAACATGTTCATGCCAAAGGAGCATTTTTCCAAGTTGGCATATAGCTTCTGTTGTCGTAGAGTGATCAAGACCTGATGAATATAATGCATGTGCTCCTCCCAAGTTTTGTTGAAGATGAGGATGTCATACAGATATACCACCAAAAATGAGTTGGTGAAGTGTCTCAATACATCATCCATCAACCTCATGAAAGTTGTTGGTGCATTTGTTAGGCCAAAGGCAATGACCATTCATTCGAAGAGACCTTATTTAGATTTGAAAGTTGTCTTCCATACATCATTCAGTTCGATGGGAACCTGGTTGTAGCCAGACTTTAGGTCAATATTGCTGAAGAAATTGCCCCCCTTGAGTTAGTCAAGAAGGTCATCAATTCGGGGAATTGGGTACCGGTTCTTGACTGTGATTTTTTTTAATGCTCTATAATCAATGCAGAGCTACCAGGTCTCGTCTTTATTTTGCACCAGTACAATTGATCTTCCACAAGGGGAGGAGTTGGTTTTGATGTGCCCCTTTTGATGCAACTCTTGGATATGAAGTTTTATTTCTTCATTTTCCATCAGCGAGAGACGATAAACTAGTCCATTAGGCAGAGATGCACTCACGTTTAGATCAATTGGATGCTTAGAAGAGATTAAATAAATAGAGGTAGGTTGTGCTACCTCTAGTATTATGTACAATTGTCTACCCAAAGTAATAATAACAGTGCAGGGTCTAGACTCATGCACAACATGTCACTTCCACAAATATGGTTGTCCTAAAATAACATCACAAAATTCAAGGGGATAAATATCACTCAATAGCTCATCTTTGAAGGGTTTGATGTCGTAGGGAAGACGACACTATTGGCTACGCAAAGATCTATTTCTTGGAAAATCCAGCCAATGGTGTAGGGTTGTGGTTGCAATGTCACCGGCAGGTCAAGATGCTTGAATACCTCTGTTGAGATCAAGTTCTTCTGACTGCCGCTATCGATAATGAAATGAATCGAATCCCCCTTTACCCACATCTATGAGTAAAAGAGGCATTCCCCTTCCTCTGGTTCTTTTAGTTTTCTTGGATGGAATTTGGTGGTAGCGACAATGGATTTGGGTTCGGTATCGATAATCTACTTCTCACCTTTTGGATTTGATTCGAAGTCATAATCTTCCTTAGACTCGAAATCTTTCATCTCCGCCACTAGTGAATTCTTGGAGTGACAATCTTTGGTGTTGTGAAATGGGATTTTATGGTATTCACACCACTTTACTGTGTCCTTTTTCGACTTCTCATTACCCTTCTTGTGTTGTGGCTTGGACTGGTTGTCCTCAGAGTGGACATCTTTTCTCTGTCCCTTGTTTTGTGGGTTGGGGCTCCCTTTTCCTTGCTTCGGCTATGAGGAGTTTACAGATCCAAACTCTTGCCTCTTCTACTTAAATTTATGCTCGATCTTGACAACATATCTATAATTCATACCCAATGATGCGATGTCCAAAACTCCAGTTATGCTTGATTGTATCTATGCAGACAACCACGTTATTCGAGCACCAGATGTTGTTCAGAGTCTTTGATACCCAATTTGGTGCATAGGGTATAGAATATATTGGTGAAATATGGTACTGTTTGGTCCCTTTCCTGATGCAGGGTGGTCCATGTTGTGTACCAGTCCTCGTAGGTTCCAACAAGGTAGTATTGTTAATTAATGACATCCCTGAAGGAATCCCATGTGGGGGAGATATCAAATATTGCAGATTCCTCTATATCCCTTTTCTCAGAGTAAGTATCCCACCAATCCTTAACATGCAGAATGGCCTCAAGGAGTGCAAAAGTAATCTTTTCCCTATTGGAAAACTTGTCGACCGAAAAATACCATTCGAGCAGATTCATCTTTTTATCTACAACATCTGCATCTATCAGTGCTTCAAATAATGGAATATCAAAATTTACTTATACCTTGAAGGGGGTTTCATGGTCACTTGATGAAGATGTGTCTCCTATGGGAAGCCACCAAAGGATCTGTGCAAATTTGTCCATCATTTTTTTCCTTTGTCGCGCAAGAGATTCCTCTAGTAACAATTTAAAAGGATATCCTACTCCATCATCTTTCTTCTCGTACCCCATGAGTTTTGGTCGGGCTCGATGTGACCAATCTTGCAAAGCCTTGACCGGTTCGAGTCCCAACTTCTTGTACCTAGATCTTATTAGGGACATGCATGAAGAAAAATAAGTGAAGAGACGACTGCTCTGATATCACAGATCCAGATTTACGAGACAAACGAAACAAATAATAGAATGAATACAATAACACAAAGATACATAGAACAACAACATATATCCAATGAACAATAACTTCTATTGAATAAATAAAATAGGTTGAAACTGTAAAATTGTAGTATTGAAAATAATTTGCTCAAATGGTGGTAGCTATATTTGAGAAGAGATGTGGCTTCTATGAACATCCATATGAGCATAATGATTACAATGTGGATATAGAGGCCTTTTTAACATTACTCATGAATGTCAAAACTCTAGACATCCAAAAACCTAACCCTAAGAGATGAAACACCAAAAGTTATGTGGGCCCCGATGGGTAAGTTCAGACCTCAACTTCCTAGGGTCATAACTTTTGCATACAACCTTCGTTTTAGGCACATGATAGCCCGTTAGAAAGGTCTTTTCGAGAAATACACATTATGCCATCATGATTGACTCCATCTATAGTTTAACTATGGCAAGCCAAAAAAACATTGTTTATGGCCCCAAAACGACCCTAGAAGTACAAAAAGATGTATTGACATGAAAACTTCCAAAATAAGCCAGTTGGATTAGGTGGGAGGCCAACAATCGCCACCTAGAATCTGTGTAGGTATTCAGATAGCCCCAAAATTATAGAACCCACAATTACAAAGAATTATAGAAGAACATGTAGAACTAAAAAACAATCAAGAGGAGCCAATTGGAATAGGTGGGTGGCCACCAATATCCACTTGGATAAAAAAATTGGTTATCATCTAACCTTTGAAAAATCACTTAGCTTATTTCCATAATAGGATTTTGAAATATAATGGAAGACAATCATGAAACATCTCTTGGTCTCCTTTTCCCTCCAACAATCATCAATATATTTATTTTTTATGCATCAACCCAATTGTTGGTGGCATCATAACATATTTGAAAAATCATACATAATACCCCACATGCTTAGGATCTCGCAAAACAAAAATTTCCTTACCACTCAATCTTCTATCTCAAAGTTTCTCTGGTTTTTATAAACACCAAGAAAGGTACCCCTTTACATCGCTATCAAGTTCTACTAGCCTCTTTTATTTCCACAAGAAAGTTGACAATTTACGAGGTAGGTGTATCCACCCTATCCATATGCTAAAGTTTTCATATATTTTTGCTATCTGAATACACTGTTGACTTTTATATAAATCTCGTCCTCTATAGCCACAATACCTAGTCATGTATTCTTTCCCCCGATAATGCAATTTGTTGAATTCAATACTAAAAAAAAAATTGTTGGTTTGACTAGCATGCCTAAAATCATCAAAATTCAAATTATCAACATCGTAGATCTTTTAATCATTACCCAAGGTTCTTATGTGACTCACATATTTTTTTTATTCATTCAAGCACTGTTATACCCAATAACATGCAAAGACTATATCATCGTTATTTTTGTTAATATCGTTAACTTTTGGAAAGATTGGTTTTCCTAATCTGAATACATAACTTTTTATAGGCATAGCCGCTTATTACTCATTAATACTCAATCTATCACATGATCTAAATCCTTTGTCTTCGAATACTTAGAAGCAAAGAAGTGGGTAGCTATTATATTTTGAACATTCAAACACTTAAACCTTTTTCCAAGTCTATCACTTTCCATTCTTTGCCAATCGCGATTGTTCTAGTTCATATCTTCGTAACTTGACACTTTAAATTATATAGGTCATCATGATGACCCTTACCAAAAAACCTTAGTTGTCATTCATGTTGCTCAATCCACTCATCAATATCATTAAGATAGCTTGCCATTAAAGAGCGAGACTCTGTCATCCTTCTCGTATAAATTTTCCCTAGTCTTTATGACATTTTCATATCTCCCCTAGCACTTCAATGCTATCATTTAGGTATACACCTTAAACCCTAACAATTCCATGGATCGATATACAAATTGCTTCCAGTTTTGACTTCATTGATGTGTACAATCTGATACTTGTACAACTAGTTTCTCAAGTTGATCAATTCCTTGTGTTACCTTTCTCTCCCCCTTGAGAGGCAATGTTCTTGGAGCAAGACAACCAAATAATCACCATGAAACCATCTTAAAAGGTTTCAGTCATTAACATCCTATTATTACTAAATTTATTTATTGGTTACTCCTTATTAGACTAAGGTCATTCTCTTAAAAGAAATATATGAAATGAAAAGATTAATCACCCAGAATTTATGTCACATGTAAATAAGTCATTTACCAATCTTTTCCAAATAACTTGATATATCAAATTTCAAATGGTCATTTCTTATATATATTCTACATTTGTTTAAATTTATTTCATAGTTTATTACCTTTATTACCTCCTTTATAATACTTAGTCAATTATTATATATATGTTAACATATATATAGATACTAACTTTTTAAATTTTTAGAATTAATTACATGTACATAAATAAGTTTATCAAAGAAACCAAAATATAAGAAAGGTAATATAACATAAAAACTAAAAAACAAATTCACCCACTTCCTATGCAAGGCTAAATTAAATATAATGCCATCTAATCTATAGTAAACTATATATTACCACGTGCTCACTTGTCTTTATTCTTGTTTGTTTGTTCTTTAAAAATCAGAAACTCTCTCATCCATGCTTAATATATGGTGATTCGGAATTGAGTTACCGAGCTTATCATATAAATGGAATCAATAACAGACATGAGAACTCCTAGAAATAGATAAAACAAAATAGCCACATTAAAATAATTTATTGCATTTCATGAAGCAAGATGTAGTTGACATTCTCTGTTGAGGTCGCGATAATTATTGCTGTTGTAATGAATGCAACTCTGTTCTATCTGAGTTTTGATCGGTTAACAAAACCATATAAACCACCGTGTTGACCTTTTATTTTTTTAAAGTTATTTTAAATTGATGATTTACCATATATCATGTGAATCTAGCTTGACTCCCAGCTACGTCTCTTTTTTAACATTATTAGATCAACACATGAGATAAAGTAATGAAGATTATGCTAATCCAACACTAATTTCATCAATGCCACAATGTCGCATAAAGTTATGCGTTGATTTCATCAACATAGTACGAAGATACGCGAACTATTAAATAACATCAAACAATATTATTGTTTTATATTTATAAAAAATAATAAAATATTTTATCCACATGACAAATTTGGATGCATAACTTTATTTCAGAAAATATCTTAAATTTAATATGATGATGATGATTAGTGTCCAATAAGATCGAATTGGTTTATCGGAGTTTAAAAGGGTAAGTGATTACTTGTGATTCTTTAGAATTTTGTTTCTATGCTCGAAAAACATTAAGAAAAGCTTTCCAAGATCACCATATTTTTGTTGAGTTAAGAGGTTAAGAAGGTTGGCAGTGTGACAAATATTTTGAAAATGAGATCTAATATGGGTATAGGCTGGACAATCTAAGAGAAGTGATTTTCATCTTCAACCTTCTTAGTGTCACAAAGGTGACACACTCTTTCATTCCATGGTGTTTTAGGAATTGACCAACGCCTAGTTTCACTATAGAACTTGTGAATATTTGTTCTTATCTTAGCAACGATTATTTTTTTCTTTACACTTGGCAAAATAGATAAATAATTTTGATCTTCTAGAATAGGGCTGATTACATCCTTTTAATACCTTAATTTTCTTTTTTCCTCTAACTCTTTGTCACACCACATTTTCTCCTTAAATTTTGATTTGACGGTTTTTTAATAGTATATTTATTCTCTAAAATGGTGTCTTCCATGATTCCCCAATAGTTTATCCAAGACTGGACATCTTTATGTTATCCTTATTTGAGTCGATGGTGGTTATGACTCGATTTTGAATCAATTTTAGGAAGCCTCTTGTCTTCCATGTTGTTTAACTTGTTCTTATACATTAGGTATCTAGTCATAGCCATGCTCTCAATGGGGGAGAGGCTTGTTTCTAAGAGGATGGGATAGGGCATATTTCTTTTAATTTTGAGATTATAGGTTATAAAATTATTTTGTATTTTCTCTATCTTTCTCTAGGATTCACAAGAGATACTACAGTCATAGACTTCACATCCATAAAGAATAACAGGTGTAACAAGAATCTCAAAGAGAAGTTTCTTCTTATCCCAACTCCAAAGATTAGTTGATTTACAATTGTTTTCAAGCCCATAATAAACTTTCCATCCACCAATAATCCTTTTTTCAATGCTATAATTCCAATTGAGCTTGTGGTGAATATGAATTCCAAGATTATTGTATGAAGTCACTTCCTCCAAGTTGTTGTTGTCATATATGAAAGTATCATAATCGATCTTATTGGATTTAATAATCATGACCTTAGTCTTATCAGTATTAATAGTCATACCCATATTGGAGAAAAAATCCTTGAGGATTCTTAGTTGGTTTTCAAGATCATGGTGAATCCTTTCCATAAGAACGATAGCATCGGCATAAAGAAGAAGATTGATGACTATACCATTGAGAGTAGGGCCGACACAACCTGTTTTTTCCAAGCAATCTTCTAACTTGTCAATGTATATGCCAAAAAGGGTAGGGGACAAGGGGCAACCTTTTTTGACACTGATATTGCAGTTAATGTCTTTTGACCAACCCTCAATGCTTTTAAAATTAAAAAAAAATGTTCTCATAGATCTTTATTGCAGCAACCCTCAACTCGAGAGACACTTTTATCTCTTCCAACCTAATCCAAAGGTTTTTCATAGGAACCATGTCAAAAGATTTTCTAAAGTCAACAAAACAACAAAAAAGATTGGTTTTAGTATTGCGGAACTCCTCTACAATGATCCTAAAGGTAACAAGATGGTCTACAACTGAATGATATCTCCTAAACCCCTCCTGGCATTTAGATTTTTTACCGTGACTTTTTAGCCAAAGGCTAATCTTGTTTTCCAAAATAATTCCATAAAGCTTGACTAAAATCGGGCTAATCATAATGGTCCTATAAT
>ML780530.1:31291-88178 GCA_009831015.1 Picea engelmannii | reverse complement strand
TAAAAAAAAAAAAAAAACAATAAAGCTTTGTGTCGAGGGTTTAGAGAAGCCCTACCCCACAACGAAAGTCTACGAAGGTATACATACCCTACCCCCCTCTGGATTTGAACCTGTGACCTCTTAAGAGGAAACACATGTTCTTAACCATTAGGCCCACTCAGGCTGTATAGACTTAAAAGAATACACTTAGTATTAATTTAATGAATAATTATTTTTTTCTAATTATTGGTTATATATCATAGTTGCCCAAGAACCACTTTGGGCATTTCCATGTTAACATTTCTGAAATTAGTTCTCTAGTTTGGAGACTTGGTTGTTGTTTTGAGAACTTGGGAACCTCAACATCAAACAAATGGGAGTTTGGGAATTAGTTTCCCAAATAGAGATCTTTAAATTAAAATGATATTAAATTAAAATATTGTTATTTTTATTCCATTATTACAAATATATATTTTATTATAAATAATTTGGTTATATTTAAAAATAAAAATTATTTAAGTAAAAACCTTTTAATGTATGTATGTTTTCTTTCAATCCAAGACTAAACATGAAAGTCCAATAAATATGAAAGTCCAATAAATGAGTACCCTATCCATGGAAACTATTTGCTCCATTTTGTTGTTGTTATCAACGAACCATATCAATGACTTTTATTGTATTTTCATTTTACAAAAGTAGT
This sequence comes from Picea engelmannii, assembly GCA_009831015.1. Taxonomy (NCBI): domain Eukaryota; kingdom Viridiplantae; phylum Streptophyta; class Pinopsida; order Pinales; family Pinaceae; genus Picea; species Picea engelmannii. The sequence continues at coordinate 87,499 of ML780530.1, read as the reverse complement.
ACTATTTATCTTTTTCCAATTAGAACAAGAATAATGCTTCAAATTTACAAAGATGTTTGAAGTTTATATATGTAAAGTTTAATTTTAAAAAGATGTTAAAATTTTATATAAGCAGTTTCAATTTTGTTTCTCATTTTCTAATCAAATCTTTATAGATATTAAAGTTTCAATATTATGTTAAATATATTCATATAATTGTTCCCTAGGTGTAGGACAATGGGTGACTGAGTGTGTTGTTAAGGCACTCCGTGATGTTAAGTCACCGGTTCAAAACTTACCGCGACAAAAAATCCAGTCAATCCAGCCATGTTAAGGGTTGGTGTGGCTTAAGCCGATGTTAAGGGTTGGTGTGGCTTAGGCCGGGTGCATCCCCGAATATTAAGGTTGTCCTCCATTAACCTTCAATTTTATTGAAATAAAATTTAAAATATATCATTATCTTGATACATTGTAATCTAAAATATTTTTTATTTTAAGGAAACTTCTATTTGTTTTATATATAAAATCTATTTGTTTTATATATAAAATCCAATTGCATTGTTTTTTATTACATATTTCAAATTTCAAACAAGATTATCTAATTAACCTGAGTAAATGCACAGTTACTATAATGCATTATATATTTTAAGGTCGGTCAACATTCTTTAATAAATGCACCGTTAATAAGAATTTTCTTTTTGTATTACATCACCATATTCACGATACGGTAACGAGCAGTAAAAGAGTAAACTACAGTAAATTCATTAAAACTTAATCAATTATTAGTCTCTCAATATCAAGTTTCTTATTCGGGATAAAGAAAATATAACTATCTTGGTATCTTACTCGGAGTTAAATATATACTAGTAAAAGAGTAAACTACAATAAATTCATTAAAACTTAATCAATTATTAGTCTCTCAATATCAAGTTTCTTATTCGGGATAAAGAAAATATAACTATCTTGGTAATTTACTCGGAGTTAAAAATATACTAAAAGCATTTATTTACTATTGTAGGCTATTACAACTTAATCAATTAATAGACTTTGAAAATAACTTTTACACGGTTGGTACAAGAACTCAATACCACTATTAATTGACAGTTAAATAGAATCAGTGTGATGAAGATGCCCGCACAAATCAAAGCATTGCTAGAAGGAGAAATGAAGGCTGCCAGTTAAATAGAATCAGTGTGATGGAGATACCCGCACAAATCAAAGCATTGCTAGAAGGAGAAATGAAGGCTGCCAGTTAAATAGAATCAGTGTGATGGAGATACCCGCACAAATCAAAGCATTGCTAGAAGGAGAAATGAAGGCTGCACTTTTAGATTCATTTCTAAAAACCATGGTAGAAGCTCAACAACCATTAATAGCCACAAACTCAGGGAAGAACCGCCATTGTTTATAGATACTTCTTTTGAAAGGAATATCAAGTCATTTATTAGACAAAACCAAGATGAGACCTTTGACTATAAATGATTGGGGGAAAGAAATAAATATTCTTAAGAAGGAAGTTGCAGAAATTGAGAATGTATACAAAGTTGATTCATGGGCTAGACAAGAAATAAAATAGTTATTACCACAAATCCAGGCTGTGCAATTCATGCCTTCTCTAGAAGAATTTCCTCAAAATGCAAATACCAACATTAGTACATTTGAAACAAATTCTACAAAAGGTTTGAATTCTATGAGAATAATGGCCATCCAACATCAACAATAATCCATTTTTGGTTGTTGTTGATCTAGATGGTTCTGAAAAAATACCATATGGAAAATCTCGATATTTTATTATAATAGCAAGGAGAAAAATTGTGCTCCCATTTGTATCGGTCCCTAAGTTGTCCACAATGGGCCAAATGTCTTAGACTCTTATACAGAAAGATAAAAATATTCAAGAACTCCAACAAATGAAGAGAAACCAAAGAATTGATCAACAACTCAAGGAGCTAAAAATTCAAGACAAGATTAGTCAACTTCAAAAAAGATTTGACGATCAGGTATGCTCAGAACTCTGCTCAGAACTCCCAACTACATTTTGGGAAAGAAAAACTCATTTTGTTGAATTACCATACAAACATAGCTACGACCGAAAACCTTATACAAGAAGATCAATACCTATGAATTCTAAATCTCAGAAATTTTGTTTTGAAGAAAATCCAAGGATTATTGAAAAAAGAAATGATGAAAGAATCCATTAGCCCATGGAATTTCTATGGATTCTATGTTAATGAACATTCTAAGTAGATTCGAGGAGTCCCAAGATTGGTAGTAAACTATACTCCTTTAAATTCAGTCCTAGTTGAAGATACTTATCCTATACCCCACAAATCCAATATGGTCAATAGAATAGCAAATGCAAAGATATTCTCAAAGTTTGATTTAAAATCTGGATTTTAGCAAGTGGCTATAAAGGAGAAAGACAAAATTCAAAACTACATTTAGTGTTCCTGCAGGTCACTATGAATGAAATGTTATGTCCTTTGGTCTTAAGAATGCTCTAACAAAATTTCAAAGGGTTATGGATGACACTTTAAAGGCATATTTTGATTGGCTAATTGTCTACATAAATGATATATTAGTCTTCTAGGATTCCATAGACCAACATTTCAAGCATTAGGAGATGTTTTTAAAGGTCATCAAGGAGTCTGGTCTAGTTATTTCTAAAAAGAAAATGGAGCTCTTTACAATCTCTCTCAAATTTCTAGGTCACACAATTTCAAATAGCCAAATTTCTCTTCAGACTCATGCAGTGGAATTTGCAGAAAATTTTCCACACAAAATAACTGATAAGATCCCACTCCAACGCTTTCTAGGAAGTTTGAACTATGTTAGTCATTTTTATAAAGATTGTGATAAAGATAGAAAAATTATGAATGACAAGATCAAAAAGGATCCTATACCTTGGACTGAAGCACACACTGAGGCTATGGGAAAAATAAAATCTAAAGTCGGGCACTTGCCAATATTGCATGTTGTAAGTGATGAACTCTTTAAAATTATTGAGTCTGATGTCAATGACCAAGGATGGGGAGCAGTTCTTAAACATGTTAAGGTGGGTAAATCAAAGCCACATGAAGAGATTATACAATTTGCTTCAGGGACCTTGCTTGACAAGGAAAAGAACTATGCAAAAATTGAAAAAGAAATAAAGCATGGATGATTTTAGGGACTAAATTTCGCTCATGGACTAATTTTCCATGGTTTTTCCAAAAACAAGATTCGTTATTTTAAAAATGATTTGCCCAAATTCTATAGGATAAAATTATTTTACCTTAAAAATGGCCAAAATTTTATAAAATCTATATAAAATCCTTATAAATTTGAATATTTTTACAAAACTATTGCCAAACATTTATAGTTGGCATATGAAGGATTAGTAAGATTCGCCAAGGTTTCTACATTTAAAAAAAAAAATCCATCCTTAAAATCATCCATGAAATAAAGGCGTCTCTCAATGCAATCAATAAGTTTGAAATACATCTCATCAATAAAAAAATTCTTCTCAAAACTGATGATGTTGCAATGAACAAGGTGTTACATAAGAAAATCACTTAAAGCAAGTAAAGAAAAATTTGCAAGATGGCAAAGCTAGTGTGTGCAAGCAAGCGAGGACAAACAAATGTGGTTACAAAACAAGAAAGATAAAATGCAGAAAGCCATTGTCTAGTCATTGTTAATGAATGGAAAAATAGAGGTGAAAAAATAAGGAATATCCCAAGTAATGAAGATTGGGAAGTATATGCCCAATTATAGAAACCTACATGGCAACTCAGAAGAAGTGAAGTTTTCTATATAAATTTGCAACCAATTCATCCCCTACCAAATTATGTCCCATAACTCAGAAGAATCCCATTTTATACTATAAACATTCCATACATGCTTTATGACAGATTGACCATAGCTGCATCCCATTTTATACTAGAAACATTCCATACATGCTTTATGACAGATTGACCATAGCTCCGGATGGTGTTACTTCAACTTTATGCTATACCTTCAAACATATAAACTTGATTTGATAATAGTCTAATAATAATATAGAATTATGTCATCAATATTTTTCATTTTTCGATAAGCCTCCGAACAGACTTGAATTACAGTGAATACAAAAATGCATGGTGAAATTTATTTTCTCGAAACAAAATAGGAATAAGACATATTTCACATTATTGAAATTTGGAAGTGTATATACTAGTATGTATGAGGGGATTATATCATGTTTGGTTGTCAGATTGGACTTAGGAATCAACAAAAGAGCAATGGACCCTGCATACTTAAATATAGAATGCACAGCCAAAGATATTCCAATAATGCACAACCAAATGCACAGCGATCAGTCTACAGCAGTATCACATTAATTCGATCAGAAGTTGAACGATGCCACTTAAAATACTATCTACCAACATGATACGGCTGATGGAAACGGAAACAGCAAGATTTAAACCTACGGATTCTCTTGTTGTAATTAATCTCATTTAAATTACAATTTCTTCGTTGATAAACAGATCGGTTATCAACCGAATCTTGGCAGCAAGCACCGGAATCCCAACAATACAAAGTAACGGTATCAAACTGAATTAAGAAGAGTGAACTACAACCGACCGAATCTAATGGTGGCATACTTCAGAATGGTTCCATTCACTTCATTAAACTCAGGAGAACTTCGAATAACAGATTAGTGACCTTGAAGAATACAAGGTGGATACTAACAGAATTACAGGCCCCATTCGAATTGCAACCATTTACGTAAGCACGGGACACCAGAAGCAGAGATTTGCTGGCGTTAAGGGTTAACTAAAGGCACACAGTTATGGTTAATATAAGTTATATACTTCCTTTAATACTTAATAGCATAATAGTGTTTTGGGTGAAGTAAATTGCATGGCATTGAAAACAAACTCCCTATTGTAACACGTAGATCCATAGGCCATGCATGGAGTCTCAAAACCGAACTGACCAGAGAACTGAATTGGAAACTAACAAAAACAACACCGGAACAGCTAAGCACGCAAATTAGAAATCACGGAGTGTTGGAAAACTGATATAGGGCAGCACAGATGGCTTTAACATCAAATTTGTGCCACAGTATTATCGAATCCTCGAATAGTGGCGCGGTTCAGAGTCGGGAATAACCCTAGCCGATCTAAGCTAGAAGTATACGATTAAAATGTTGCGTCATGCGTGCAAGTATTCAACTTCCACATTGAGTAGCTATCTAATTCACAATTAGCAATCAGTACTCACAGTTGTAATAGACTTGAGTTGAATGATAACGACTTAATATTATCTCCATTAAGCGCAGATATTGACATTCAACTTAATATTATCTCCAGTAAGCCCAGATATTGATCAATTATAGAGGAGAATAGTCATGACTTCCATAATCTCATGTACTTCACGGCAAGGTTCTAATCCATATTACTTAATATAATTTAATAATGAAGTCCTACTACATAATACTCAATTAATTAATATTGTACATGAAATTTGTTCTACAATAATTAGGTTTAAAACAATCCCTTTTTAATCCGCTTTGATACCATATGTAAAGTCCATCTAATTTTAACTCAATTTAAATTCAAGAAGCATTTTTTTTTATAAGAGTGGAATTATAGACTCTCAATTCTTAAATACATATAAGGATACAAAAATCAATGCACAAATAAAAGAGTTATCGTCACAAGAAGGAGTCACTTTTTGATTGAAGCCTAGCGCCCAAATGTCGATCGCCGACTATGCCGACTTTGCTGCAATTTCGTCAATCTGATCCATTTTTTTCAATTCACTGAAGGACTCACCAAATGCCTCCCTGCGAATGCAACAGGTATTCTTCTTTCTGCTTGCCCCCCAGCCATAACGGGGTTATACAAAACCAACCACAAATCTAGTTGTGAAGTGTCCATTCGTAAGTAAAAGGATCCCACCTCTTAACACACTTCAATCATCGTCCAACCATAGGATACCCTCCCCTCCAACCTTCTACTCTTTATTTTATAGGTAAACTTCACTTTGACATCCAGTCCCTCATGCCTAATTAGCTAATTTAGGAAATAACTTAAATGTAATATTTACCCATCCACATGTCAATCTCATGCAAGTTCGCACCTAAAATTACCCCATTTCATTTTTATTTAAAAATCATTTTTCCCTCATCCACCTTTCATTTCCCTAATTTTTCTCCTAGGGTATCATGCATCATGTCTTTCAAATGCTTTTGACCTTGAAGCAAGGGCTAAGGGTGGCATGAACGCGATGCGCTTCAATATGTACAAATGTACTCCAAGGGTGTCATGCATTATTCCCTTCAAGCGCTTTTGAACTTGAGCATTAGGAATATGGCACGATTGACAAAGATACTATTACTCTTGTAGTTTCCCCTATCACGAGACTATTGGATGCTAAGGAATAATGCCTCTTCCTTACTAATGCAGATTTTATGAGCAGAACGAGATGAATACAAATTTATATTATTAACACAGAAATACAATGAACAATAACATAGATACAGTAAAAATTGGCTTCTATTCAATAAAGAAATATGTTAAAACTATAAAATGCAAATTGAAACAAGCTTGCTAGAATGGTGGTGGCTTATCTCTGAGAAGAGATGTGACAGCTACGCTCATTTGCAAGAAGTTGAATACAATGAGTTTCCAAAGGCCTTTTTAAATCAAACATAAATTTCAAAACCATAGACATCCAAAAAACTAACCCTAGGAGATGAAGCGCAAAATGTCATGTGGGCCCCGTTGGGGTAAGTTGGTACATCAACTTCCCAGGGTCGTAAGTTTTTGCGTACAATATCTCATTGGAAATGTCTATCTGAGAACTACACATTATGTCGTCACACTGTGACTCGGTCTATAGAGTGATTGTGGCGGGTCCAAAAAACGTTGTTTAGGGCCTCAAAAGGATCCTGGAAGTTTAGGACGCAAAAATCTAGAAAAAAAACTGCCAAAATGAAAACTGAAACTACGACGATGAAATTTTTATGTGAGCAAGTTGGATGAATCCTTCCTCCTTAGGAAGAAATGGTCTCCATTGCGTTGAGTTCCCCCATCAGATGAGAAAATTTCTACTGAATTTGGCCTGAGGTGAGCCACTTTCCTTGGTGCAGTAGTTTCCCTGCTTTGACAAGCCGATAAAGCTAGATATTTTGTTGGCAAATTCCCTTGACCTGTGTGTCCATGATCTGATTAGTAGATGCATGTTCCATGCAGTCGGGGTTGAGCTCTGTCGGTTTCAATTGTTCTACTACCTATGAGGTGTCCAATAATGGTGGAAAGTACGACTGAAGGAGTTTCACATTAAACAATGGGTGCAATCCAAGGAAGGGGGGAATGTTGAACTCAAAAGTATTGTCACTCACATCCTTGGTGATGGTATAAGGTCCATAGCAGAGTCGATGAATTTTTCGATGGGGTAATGTAAAGAATTCTTTTTGCAAGTGCAACCAAAATTTTTCTCCCACCTGAAACTTGTGTGTCACTCATTGTTGATCAGGATATTGCTTGTACATGGTATTGGACTTCTGTAAAATATCCTGAACTTTTTGGTGGATGTGTTCAATCTACTCAATGAATCGGGTAGCTTTGTCGAATTTAGTTTTACCATGGGATGAATCTTCCTAGGTGGCCACAAGGGGGTAGTGCAATAGCCATGGGACCCAATGGTTGAAATCCCAACCCTACCTAAAAGGAATTATGGGTGGTTGAGCTATGTATTCCTTTGTTGTAACTGTGCTAAACATAGGGAAGACTCTCATCCCATTTGTGGGGATGCTTGAAATTGTACATGCACAATATATGCACAATCATCTAGTTGACGATCTTAGTTTGGCCATTTGTATGGGGGTGGAAGGAAGTGGATTTGGTGAGATTGGTGTCTAGAAGTGACTAGAGGCTCGACCAAAATGTGATAAGAAACTGATTGTCCCAATTTGAGATGATGGTTTTTGGTATCCAAAAATGTACCCACACTCATTCAAAGAAGAGCTTGGCAATGGCCTCTGTTGTGATTCTTTTCTTGCAGGTGACCAAAATCTCTATTTTAGAAAAACAATCAATCACCACAAAACAAATTCATTTCCCCGCTTGGTTGATGGAAGGCCCGACATGTTGTCCATAGAGATGGATTCCTAGGGCCTTTTAGGAGTAGGAAGAGGGATATACATGGATTTTTTCTTAATGGCCAGTTTGGAAAGGACGCAAGCACTGTAGGACCTGATATACTTGCTGACATCTTGTCGAATTTTTGGCCAATAGAAATGTTGTTGCAGCACTGGCACTGTATTTTCTACGTTGAAGTGTCCTTCCACTCGACTTTCGTGGGCTTTCAAAATCAACTTTGCTCCCTCTCTTGATAGAACACAGAGATAGCCTAGATGGCACAACAGTATGTCCCAAAGATGGAAATCAATGACACATGTGTTTGCTCCTAGTATCTGGTAGGTGGCGGCTAAGTGAGGATCTCTCTTAGGTCCATCTGGAGGTCTAATGGCTGAAGGAGTTTAGCACCGTGGTGAGTGATGCAACTCGAGGGTGGATGAGGAAATCAACAATGTGGTTGGTGCTTCTTATATTTTACTTGATGATGAGATCGAACAGCTGCAAGTAAGTGGACCACTTTTGATGGTGGTCATTCTACAATTTTCCTTGTGTTTACATCAACTATAGCGGCTTATTATCGGTGTGGATGACTGTCTCCTTTCCGAGAATGTAGTTCCTCCACTACTTCAATAATGGAGTACATTTCTTTTTCAAAAGTAGGGTATTTACGGATGACATCTGATAGTGTCTCTCTATGATATGACATGGGGTGTCCATGTTTAGTGAGAATTGTGCCCACAACATAGTCTGAAGCATATGTATCGATCTCAAAGGGTTGTTGCAGGTCGGCTAATGAAAGCACTAGGGTTGAGCACAAGTGCTTATCTAAATCATAGAATGCTTACTATTGTGATATCCCCACATGAACGTTTCCTTACCACCACCCCTGGTTACTTGGTCGAGGGCCCATGTAATATGGGAGAACCCCAACATGAACCTGCAATAGAAATTGACAAGTCCTAAAAATCTTCGAAGCTCAATGAGTGTGGTTGGGGCTGGCCAGTCAAGAATGACTTGGATATTGGATGGATCCACATGCACCCCATGGTCATCAATAATTTAGCCTAGGTATTGGACCGTGTCCATGCCAAAGGAGAATATTTCCAAATTTACATATAGCTTGTGTTGTCGTAGAGTGTGAAAAAATTGTTCAATATGCTGCAAGTGTTTCACCCAGATGTTGTTGTAGATGACGATGCCATCTAGATATATCACCATAAACGAATTGGTGAAACTACGCAAGATATCATCCATCATCCTCATGAAAGTTGTTGTGAAATTCGTTAAACCAAATGGCATGACCAACCATTCAAAAATACCTTCTTTGGAATTCAAGGTAGTTTTCCATACATTTGTCTACTCTATTGGGATCTGATGGTAGCCAAACTTCATATCAATCTTACTGAATTATCTTTCCCCCTTGAGTTGGTTAAGGAGATCTTTGATTCGTGGAATTAGGTACTAGTTCCTCACTTTGATTTTATTTAGGGCTTGGTAATCGATTCAGAGTTGCCAGGTCCCATCCTTCTTATACACAAGCATGATTGGGCTTCCAAACGATGATGAGTTGGTTCGGATGTTCCCCTTTTGGGGAAGTTCTTGGGTCTAATGCTTGATATCCTCATTTTCTAATAGAGAGAGACAATAGACCAGCTCATTGGGTAGCAATGCACCGGGGGTTAGATCGATTAAATGCTTGACCTAACAGTACAGAGGTACCCAAGTGGGTGAGGATAATATGTATTTGTATTCTTCCATGACCTTATCCTCTTTCTTATGTTGCATGGAGATATCATTTGTGTGGGCCATGGATGTGGTTACAAGCTTCTGCTCACTTTGAGAGAAAATCACGAAGAAGAAAAATTTCCCAGTCAGAGAGATGACTTTACTGCATTTCTTGGATGAGATCAAGGAAATGGAAGTAGGGAGGATTGCCTCGAGTATCCTATACAATTTCCTATCCAAAGTAATTATAACACTGCGAGGCCTAGACTCATATACACCATGATGTTTCCATAAACAAGGTTCACCCAAAAGAACATCACAAACTTCAAGGGGAGCAACATCACAAAATACCTCATCTTTGAAGGGCTTGATGGCGAAGCCACCCAATGGTGTATGGATGTAAGTGCGGCATTGTCGGTAGGTCCACCCCCTAATATAAGGTTATTTTGACTACCCCTATCAACAATGAAGTGCATTGTAGTACCCTTCACCCACATATGTGAATGAAAGAGGAAATATCCTTCCTTTGGCTAACCAGGTTCACCACACTAGATCTTGGTGGTAGAAATGGTGGCACTGGGTTCCATGTCACTAATCCATCTCCCCTTTTCTCATTTTGACTCAGAGTTGGAACCCAAATATGATTTATAGGATTTTAACTCAACCACCAATGACTTCTTTGAACGAAAATCAACATTGTTATACTAGGGCCTCTTATGTAAGTCACACCACTTCCCGATGTCCTTCATCGTCTTTCCATTGTCCTTCTTTTTTTGTGGCTTAGAATGGTTATCATAAGGATTTCCATCTTTGCTCTGTCGTTTTTTCTATGGGTTGGGGATGCCCTTTCCCTGTTTCTATTGTGAGGGGTTCCTGGACCTAAACTGTCACGTCTTTTGTTTAAGCATCTTCTCGATTTTGACAACATATTGATAGGTCTCTCCCAAGGACAAAATGTCCAAAAACTCCATTTTTTTCTGGATGTATCTATGTAGATTGCCGCAGTACTTGAGAACCATATGTCTCTCAAAATATTTGATACCCAACTTGGTGCGCAAGGTATGGAAGATATTTGTGAACTTTGACACTGTTTGGTCCTTGTCCTGTCGTAGTGTGGTCCATCTTTTATACAAGTCACTATAACTTCTGACAGGATAGTATTGTTCCTTAATCGTATCCCTAAAGGAATCCTAGGTGAGTGCGACAGTAAATAATGAGGGTTCCTCTATTTCATTTTTCTCACAAAAATTCTTCGACCAATCTCTGACATGGGGGATGGCTTTGAGGAGCACAAATGTAATATTTTCTCTATTGAAAACGTTGTGCACATAAAAATACCCTTCTATAAGGTTCAACCATTTTTCTACAGCATTTGTGTCTATTTGACCTTCAAATATAGGATTATCAAAGTTGATATGTACCTTGAATGGGGTGATGCCTCTGCTCAAGGAAGATGCATCACCTATTGGTAGTCGTCGAAGGATTTGCACAAAACTATCCATCATCGCGTTCCTCTGTTTCGTGATGGCATCATCAAGCAATAGTTCGAAAGGATCGCATGTCCTATCATATTTATTTTCTCCCTCCATGGAAGTTCTCTTGGGCATGTAATAGATCTTGTCCTCAAGAGAAACAAGATTGAGATCCAACTCTTTGTACCCTGACCTCATCGGGGACATGCATTAAGAATGACAAGGAGCATACTGCTCTGATACCACTGATCCGGATTTTATGAGAAGAATGAAATGAATACAGATTTATATTATTAACATAGAGATATAGTGAACAATAATAGAGATACAGTAAAACTTGGCTTCTATTCAATAAAGAAATATGTTGTAACTGTAAAATGCAGACTTAAACAAGCTTGGTAGAATGCTAGCAGATTATCTTCGAGAAGAGATGTAATGACTATGCTCATTTGCAAGAAGATGAGTACAATGAGGCTCCAAAGGCCATTTTACATCAAACATGAATTCCAAAAACCTAGAAATCAAAAAAACCTAACCCTAGGAGATGAAGCATCAAAATTCATGTGGGCCCTGTTGGGGTAAGTTGGAACATCAACTTCCCGGGTGCATACAATCTTCGTTTTAGGCACACGATAGCCCGTCGGAAAGGTCTATCTGAGGAATACAAATTATGACATCAAAGTCTAACTCAAACCATATTGTGACTATGGCAGACCCATAAAACATTATTTAGGGCCTCATAACGACCCCAGAAGCTTAGGACTTGAAAAGTTAGAAAAACACTGCCGAGATGAAAGATGAAATATGTATGTGATCCAGTTGGAATATGTAACACATCCATGACGGGGCATAAAAAATTTCTCTTTTCTTAAAGGACAAAATCTTCATTCATGGTTTCTAATCTGGAAAGTCGGGGAACCAGTCTGACCTCCTGGTCAAGGATCTCTGATTCTAAAGCCAAGAAACTCTCTGAGACCTTGATGGTATCATTTTGTAATTAAACACAGAACCTTTCAACTTTGTGGTGTAGGTTTAAGGGCACTCGCGACCTTCCCTTTCGCTCCCCAGCGAAATCTCAGAGTACTGGGCGTTGGTTCCTTTTTTGGATAATCCCCCTCTTGATGTGACCTTGGGGGATGACCTTAGGAGACCGTGTGATTGTGGATGCAGCCAAAGGAGGTTTAAATCAAAATGATTTTTGTCCCACAATCCTCCTCGAGCTTCCACATGTCCTCTTTTCAAATCCATGGTTTGAATTGCGACCTTCCCTCAACTTTTTAACTTCTGTGAAAATCCCATCCCCGCAATGATACGTGACCGTTGATCTCCTGATATTGACAGTAATTCAAAACTGGATTTTTAGATCTACCCCTCTTAGACCTACCGATCAGATCTGACCTCTTGAAAAATCAACAGATGAGATCTCCTTCATGATTTTTGGTTTCGAGAGTTTCAACTCTCAAAACCCTGCTCTCTTTCGTACTTCAATATTTCGAGTTGACGATATGCAAACACCTTTCCTCCTAATAAACGATCTTGTATTTACTTCGGGCGGTTGACCTTTCAACTAGATCAACGGTCATGTGGTCCTCTTCTTGATCAACGGTCAAGATCTCCTTTGGGTTTCAGACTTCTGAGATATCAAATCTCAAACTTCACTCTTTTTCCCAATGGATTTTATCTGAAGGATATAATCCACTAACGCATGTCCTCTTGACCTGATGATCGAGGATTAACTTGGGTCTTTACCCAAAGTCCACATATTTTCTCCACATCTCCCTTAGATCAAAAGACTACGAAATTACTTCGGATATTTATCTGTAGTTCTCATATTTTTGCCACGCCTCCCTTGGATCTGACGGCTATGAATTAATTTAGATATTTATCTAAAGTTATCATATTTTCACCACGTCTCCCTTGGATCTAATGGCTAGTATTCACTTCGGGTGATTTGACACTTGATATTCACTTCAGACGATCTGACGACTCAGCTTCGGTTCGACTGATCAAATGGTTGAGATTTACTTTGGATTTCCAGAAGTTCGGACTTCAGAATTCTCAACTCTCAAAACTTTCCTTCTCTTGAATGGGAAGTATCTGAAAGCTCATATTCACCTTGGCGATCCAACGGTTGATATTTACTTCATATTATATGACGACTCAAATATGCTTCGGTTGATCAGACGATTAGGATTCACTTTGGATTTCTGGAACTTCGGACATTGCGAATCTCAAATCTCAACTGAGAAAATCTCGAAGGGATTTCTCGAAGCTGTTGATCTGACGGCTCAAATTCAGTTTGGCAATCCAACGCTTGAAGTTTACTTCGTGGGATCTGACAGTTCATATATACTTCGGGCAATCTGACAATCAACATTTACTTCGAGCCTTTACCCAGAATCCACAGATTCACGACACCTGTCCTCTGGATATGACACTCCAGATCTCCTCAGCTCTTCGGATCTTCAACCCTTCGACACTTCGGTGCTTCGACCCTTTGGCACTTTGGTGTTTCAGCGCTTCAGGCTTCGGGCTTCAAGAGTTTCAACTCTCAATATGAAACTCTTGAAGTCATTTATCTGAAGTCTATGATCTATCGTCGCGTGTCCCTCTGGATCTGAAGGTTTAGATCTCCTTCGAGTCTCTAGGAATCGAGAACCTCAAATATCAAAGTTTACCTTCACCGGAGGACAATGAATCTCCACCACGTGTCCCTTTCGATCTAACGATTCAGATTTACTTCTGGGCTCCAGCTCTCCGAGCTTCATGAGCTTCAACTCTAAATCAGAAACTCTCAAAGTGAATTTTCTGGAGTTACTCATCTGCTGACGCATGTCCCCTGGCGATCAATGGCCAGGATTTACTCTGGGTATTTGTCCTCCTCCTTTTCCAAAATCCTCCGAATTTGTGGATCCTATGCCATCTATCCTCCTTGATGATGGATGGTTCCAATTTACTTCAGGACTTCAGAACTTTGACAAGTCCACTCTTCTACACACATAAGGATTAAGTATCATGCATTTACTTCTGGATCCAATGGTTATTGGTCCTTCGCACTCATATCCAATAGATGGGATTTTTTCCTCTCCTCTGTGCTTCCTTTGTTCATTGAACACTCATCTAATGGTCTAGGCTCCTCTCCATAATGGATCTAATGGTTGTTGTCTCTCCTCCTCCTAAGCTTTCGACTTCCTCTAGATTAGAGTATTTTCTAAGTATTCAAAGTCATCGTCCTTTGTTCCCCCTACGATTCCATCTCTTAGACCTCGTCTGCACTTCTAAAAGTCTACTTATCTCTTCTGAGGTCCCTTTTATTCCTTAAAGGAATATCTATGCTCTCCTGGAAACTTTTTCTCAAGCACTACTTACTGAGCTGCAGAGTGTTCGACAACTTTGGGACTATCTCCTAAGTGCTCTATAACTTCACCTTCGGGGTTTTGGTCACTCCAACATGTGACTCTCCCGAAGCAGGAATTTTGAATCTCATAGATTAGATGGTCGAGAAGGATCCCGACGAATCCGGAGATCCATGGTCCAGATTAACTTCGGGACTTTGAGACTTCGGAGATTTTTACTTCCCTTACGATGAACTCACAGTTCGTCAACCTCAGGAATTCAAGAGGACTCAAGGGATTAAATCCTGCACTCCTTTCAATATCCAACGGTGAGAATGGACATTGTCTCTTTCTGAATAGTTTCTCATTTGTTCATCATCCGAACAAAGGATCCCTCCCTTTTGATACTTCAATATCGCTATTATTCCTGATCTTGGTTGGCTTTGAAAGGCTTAAGATCCTTGTGCTCTTTCTCTAGAACGTAACACTTGGAAGAATCCTTCAGCGCACCCCTTACGTTCATTCCTTAACTCTAGAACTTAAGTGGTTCTCAGTCTCTGTTTTCCTCGCAGAGAGCTTGTTCATACATTCACTATCTCTCTTGAGATTTAACAGACTCCATCCTACAATGGACTCATAATGACTAGGAGGATCGACACTTGTACATGAAACTATGCCCAAGGTTGACGAACTCACAGGTCATGGCTCTAGCTTAAGCCCCCACAGGACGCAAGCATTTACTAGTATTAAACATATCCCATCCATATAATTTCCTATTTTCCTAATTATACAATCAAGACGACACCAAAATGGGATACAGTATAAATCATTAATAAAACATATATATCCATGAAACATTCATAGGATATCCAATTTTAATTCACAGTACCACTTAAATACACAAGATATTCGATTACTTATCTATTACAGGTGGTATCCAACTAACTGAATGTGGGTGTTATCCATTCCACCCGACCATAGGCTCAGAGGCATTCATTCTTAGCACTCTCACCACCCCCGTACCAAGCCATGATATCACCAGGGAACTCTTGCAGTTCTCAAGGACTCTTTCTATGTTTCATCTTTTTCTCGGGTTCTATTCTCTGCAAACTTTCAGAGATTTCCTTTTCTGTTATGGCCTCGACGAGGTTTATCAGATGCTCACTCAGCGTCGAGATCGCGACCATATTTTCATTATCCCCTGGAGAGATCTACGCATTCTCCTTATCGATTTGTATATCTTTCTTCCAGGATGGTTCTCAACCCGTCATGTTCCTTCTTTCAGAAGGGAGCTCTAGTCATCTTGTTCTGCTATACCCAGTGGTACTTCGAGCTGACATTCTATAGTTTTTGGCCATGCTTCCATTTATGGGAGTGGTTGATAATTCATCCACTAGTCCTTTCTTCATTAATTGATTTCTCTCTTTGGGATCCGAAGGAGGTTTATTATCCTCATCAAGGGAATTTGGCATTATTTGATATAATGACCCTCCTGTATAGTTTTCACATTCTTTCCTTTGGTGATATTATGACCAGTACTTTCAAGGATTCACCCTTCTAGTCAGTTATTGACAACTCAAACAATAATACATTTACAATGTCCACATGCCTTAGCATGGTAATCCTATTTTATGATTAATTACAATATGGGGGAAACATGGGTGTTACAATTCCCTCCCCCCTTAAAGGAACGTCATCCTTGATGTTCTTTCTCAAAACACATGTCATGCCTTTCTCATTCAGTTATTTCAGAAATCTTGATCCTTCTTCCTCTGTCAGGTCCTTTTTCATATATTTAATCTTGGTCACCTGCTTTCAATAATTCTTGGACAAAAAGAACGTTAATCATAAGCTTATGAAAAAACATTGCATAAAAAAAAGCTTTCTAGGAAAATTTCATAATCTTAGCACAATAATTATCTGCGCAGTTTGTGGATTTTTATCCACATGGTTGTTTTGTTATATAGGCTCATTTTTTTTCTTTGACATACCCATTGGCTGTATGATACCAATTCAATAATTTACAAGAACTATCATGGTTTCATCTTCCTTGGGGTCACTCACCCTCCAGGCCCAGGTCTAGGATCAAGCATCCCCTTCTCTGTTATACAGTCCCTCGGGTGATCCATCTTGCCTTGCCAAGGTTTTCTTGCACAGGAAGAACTACCCATCATTTGCATGATCCTGACCAATAGTTTAAAGGAAATATTAACGTCTCCTCTTCCTTGCAGTCACTCACCCTCCAGGCCTAGGCTCAGGCATCCCATTATCTAATATACAATCACTCAGGTGATCCATATTGCCTTGTTAAGGTTTTCTTGCACCGAAATAATTCTAGAGACTCTATTGAGTCTTACAATCGAGGCGTCCCTCAGACTTTATCTGCCGAGGCATTCCTCCAGCTTGTGTTACCTCAACACAATATATTCTAGGTGATCATGGCTTACCACGGGGTTCTCATGGCTCAACAATAGCCATTTTTCATGCTTTTACAGCTTGATAGCCTTCCGACTCAGCTAAAGTTAGGGACAAAGGTTACTCTCCTTCTCTCGATTCAATCATAGATAGGGACGAAGGTTACTCTCCTTCTCCCGAGTCAATCTTTATTTCATGCGATCGGATTATACTCTTTCTCACCCATATCACAGGCATATACAAATTCATGAGACATCATCATAAATTTTAAATTCAAATTTTTCTTGTAAATCAGTGACCCATGGATATCCAAATTCCACATTTTTTTTTCATATTTGTTTCGCATAGGAAACAGATTCATAATTATGGGACTTTCCTTCCCATAATGGTTTGACTCAGTGGGAAATTGGTATTCCTTATGTCTTAAAACACTACTATATTCAAAACTCCTTTTCTTCCTGCACTTTCAACTTCAATCAACCAAACAAATTTTTATTTTTCATGTACATACATTTTATTGCACCTTTATAACGTCATCACAAACAATTTCATAATTGTGCATACTAACAATGAAATTTACTTTCTCAAAAAGGAAACACCAGTCCTTGTAGTTTGTCTCAGTAGACAATTGATCTTCCTTATGGGCTTACAATATTGCCATATCCAAGACTCATTTCCTCCTGCAATTTCAACATTCCTCGGGCAAACAAATTGTTAGTTTTCATGCACATTACCTTTTCAAAATCAAGCATACTAACATTCCAATTCATTTTCATCTATTCAAGGATACCAAGAAAAAATGATACATCATCCCTTACCTATGCATCATTTCATCCTACCAAATTTTTCAGAATGTCATTCAGATATGAATTGACCTTAATGAATGTGCCAACATTCGTGGCCACATTCATACCCAATGCACCTTTGCATTGATTTTAAGTTTCCCACACTTTAGTACAAGTACTTAGTCTTGGTGCATTGGATCTTAGCCAAGATTTTCACCATATGGGTTATTCATCCCCATTCATTTTTGCAACAGGACTATGCTTCTGGCTACATGATGATCATGATTCCAATTCAGTACACATGAAACTACAAGTTTCACACGAATGACTTTAAGCATTCCTTCTTCATTAATAACTGGGGTACCAACACTCATGGCCACCCAAATTTGGTTTTCTCTAACACATATACAATAGAAATAGAAATGTTGGAAGGCCCTCCTTCCTCAATGGAAATCCATTGTCTATCCTTTATGCAAACATGTATTTCCTGGAAGAAATTCCATGCAACGTTCTATCTATGAGAACTTTTGTTTCCAATCGTTCCTTGATTGGTCCATGTATTCATGACATATCAGTTCATGAATTATTCCAAGGATTATATTTAGTCTTTACTACCAGAGGTTCACACCTCCATCATTTAGGTTCTCCATCCCGAATCATACCCTAATTGGTTATCCAAGGCATACAACTGCCTTTAAATGTTCCATACATAACATTAAGACCGTAAAATACTTCAGAAGGGATTCTTACCAAATCCCTTCATGCCTTGTGCCACATAGGCATGAAAATTTTTATACATGTTTTGGCTTTTAGCACCGTCTTTGATATTATTCCAACAATTGTGCTCCATTGGGACTTTTAAAGTCCTTTCAACAATCTCTCACCAAGAACCTTCTCATAGTCATCCTCTAATTGAGGTTTTTTCATTATTGGAAACTGTCTTTCTCAATGGTTCCAATTTATTTCTTTCTACACGTGACATACATCATAACCACATTAGTCTTCATGTAAATTAAAAATGCAAGTACCATAGCATTCAAATTAGTAAAACATTTTCAGACATGTCCTAACATATATTTATGCACTTCATCACATTATCCTTAATGTTTTCATGAGTGTAACACAACAGTTCTCAATTGTTTATACAGTAATACAACCATCATCATTATGGTGTCAAAACATTTACATTCATCATCGTACTAGCTTTCTCATCCCAGAGAAAAACATAATACATAGTAAGAAAATAATTGAGAGCTCTCCCCTTCTTCAAATTCTTTCTACATTGTCTGGGACTTTCCAGTCCATCTGATTTATTTCTAAGGCCTCAGTGCCTTTTCTCTTCTTTTGCAATTTACTCCTTGTTGGGATCTTCCTTCTCTTTTCCTTGAGCAACCTTGGTGAGGCCTTTCCCTAACCTTTTTTTAATACAACAGCATGCTTTAATAACAAAAAAAATTGTTCATAATGGGTCATGAACCTGTGCATCATGTACGTTACCATTAGGTTATCAGAATTGTCAATATTCATTTATTAGTCTTCTATTTCTTATATGATTTTTTTCAAAATGTAATCCAGTATTCTGGTATATATATATATATAATCTTGTGGCTCACTACTTAATTCTCAGTAGTCATTAAGGTTTTGACTTTGTTTTTCCGATAGAGTCTTCACACAGTTCCTCCACAGGGAAATCCTTTAACATGCAACTTCCTTATTGCATATCCATCACTATTTGTGATGGCCTCAACTTTGAGTTAGCTTCAGCAGTTTACCAAATATCCCATAAGGAATATAAACATGCATATTTGTCATGTACCCAAATTATGTATCCATACATATTATGGTTTTGTTAACTTACATCCATGATGTACTTAACCATATTCATAATCCTAAACCTCCTCGTAGTAGTGATAGGTATGTTTCATAGCCCACCTACATCTCTACCTTTAGGATCAGTCAACTCAAGATTGTTCACAATCCTTCTCATGTGACTCTCAAAGATATAATCATTTGCCTCTTATTATGACAACAAAGCATCTTTGCTCATTTACCCTTTTTATCTAATTATATTAGTATTTCCTGAGGAATGGGAATACATTCCCCCTCAAGCTATTATTTGGAACATAAATTTCATGACTCTTCGGAATCGAGTCATTCATGCATCCATAGTATTCATTTATTCTGGACAAGAGCAATTTTTGCTTTAAATTTCACTTATCAGGGAAACCATATTGTATCTATAGCTATACTCTTACATCATACACGTGCATCACTTGCACATTCAATATCGTTCATACCTAACTGGTATTAATATCATGCTTCATATTAGGAAGCTCCACAATGCATTAAACCTATGCACTCAAGCATAATTAAACACAGATAAGTATTCATCAGACTAGCTTATTTCTTGCACTTTTTCCATTTCATTCACACACATGGACATATCTCATATTGGTGTGTCCTTCTCTCATAGAATTAAGCAATTAGGGTCACTTTCCTCTTTATGCAACAACTTCTACAAAGAAAACCTTCTTCCCTCAACGTCCATATGGTTTAACCCATCTCACTTTTCTCTAGTCATGAGGAGTTATATACTTCGATTTTAATTTAAAGTAGTAACTATAAATACCAAGGATCATACTTGATCCTATCATATTCCTTTAATCCCATCAATGTATTAACCATTATATAATCCACCATCATTAGTTCCTGAAGTGCCAACTTCCCATGCTTAGAAGCAATGTTACGAACACCAGGTCATCCGTCCTTCGGGCTTCAGCTGCCCTTGACATAACCTTGCCACATTCAAATATCCACATTCAAGTCTTATTATAAATGTTAATTAGCATATCCCTACTCCGGTAAAAGTAGTTATCACTTAGACAAAGGAATAAAGAAATTCTTCAACTGAAATTCAACAAGAATTCCCAAAATCATAGGTTCAATCTATAGTCCTTCTCTTCAAGGAGTAAATGAAAATAACAATACCTCCTTATGTGACTCATACATGATCCCAATAAGGACAAGTGTTGTAACCATGCTCTGATACCAATTTGTAACACACCCACTACGGGGAATACAAATTTTCACTTTTCTTAAAGGACAAAATTTCCATTCATGGTTTCTAATTTGGAAAGTCGGGGAGCCAATCCGACCTCCTGGTCAAGGATCTCGAATTTTGAATTCAAACAACTCTCTGAGACCTTTATGGTCTCATTCTCTAATTAAATGCAAAACCTTTCGGCTTCTTGGTGCAGCTTTAAGGGAACCCACAACCTTTCCTTTCACTCCCCTGTGAAATCTCAGAGTACTGAGCGTTATCTCCTTTTCTAGATAAGCCCCCTCTTGATGTGAGATTGGGCGATGACCTTACAGGACTGCATGATTGCAGATGTAGCCAAAGGATTTTTGAATCAAATTGATTTTCAACCCACAATCCTCCTTGAGCCTCCATGTGTCATCTTTTCAAATCCATGTTTGAATTGCGGCCCGCCCTCAACTTTTTAACGTCCGTGCAACTCCTATCCCCAAAATTCTACAGGATTGTCGATATCCTAATATTGATGGTACTTTGAAAACTAACTATTCAGATATGCCCCTCTCAGACCTATGGATCATATCGGACCTCTTGCAAAATAAACAGACGAGATCTCCTTCGTGATTTTGGTTTTTGAGAGTTTCAACTCTCAAAACCATACTCTCTTTCGTACTTCCATATTTCGAGTTGACGATCTGTAGAAACCTGTCCTCCTAATAAATCACCCTAACTTTACTTCAGGTGGTTTACCTTTCAACTGGATCAACGGTCCTGTGGCCCTCTTCTTGATCAACAATCGAGATATCCTTCGGGTTTCGAACTTCTGAGATCTCAAATCTCAAACTTCACTCTTTTTCCCAATGGATTTTATCTGAGGGCTATAATCCACTGACGCATGTCCTCATGATAAGACGATCAAGGATTACTTCAGGTCTTTACACAGAGTCCACAAATTTTCTCCATGCCTCCCTTAGATCGGACGACTACAAATTACTTCGGATATTTATCCAAATTTCTCATATTTTCGCCACATCTCCCTTGGATCTGACGGCTATGAATTACCTTAGATATTTATCCGAAGTTCTTAGATTTTCACCGCGTCTTTCTTGGATATGATGGCTTAGATCCAATTTGGTTGACTCGACGCTTGATATTCACTTTGGATGATCTGATAACTCATCTTCACTTCGGTTGATCAAACTATTAAGATTTACTTCAGATTTCTAGAAGTTCAGACTTCTAAATTCTCAACTCTCAAACCTTGCCTTCTCCTGAATGGCCAATATCTGATGACTCGGATTCACGTTGGTGATCCAATGCTTGAGATTTACTTCAGGTGATCTGACGGCTCAGATCTTCTTCGACTGATCGGACGATTGGGATTCACTTTGGATTTTTGAAGCTTCAGACTTCGCAAATCTCAAATATCAACTAAGAAAATCTCAAAGGGATTTCCCGAAGCTGTTGATCTGAAAACTCAGATTCACTTTGGCAATTCAACACTTGAGGTTTACCTCGGCAGATCTAATGGTTCAGATCTACTTCAGACGATCCGATAGTCGACGTTTTCTTCAGGTCTTCACCCAAAATCAATAGATTCACACCACCTGTCCTCTAGATATGACATTCTAGATCTCCTCGGCTCTTTGGCACTTCGGCTCTTCGACACTTCAGTGTTTTGGTGCTTCAGGCTTCAGGAGTTTCAACTCTCAATATGAAACTCACGAAGTGATTTCTTCGAAGTCTACAATCTGTCGTCACGTGTCCCTCTGGATCTGATAGTTCATATTTCCTTCGGCTCTTCAAGACTCGGGAAGCTCAATTCTCTAACTTTACTTTCACCCGAGGACAACGGATCCCCACCATGTGTCCCTATAGATTCAACGATTGATATTTACTTCTGCGCTCTGGCTTTCTAGGCTTTGGGAGTTTCAACACTAAATAGGAAAATCTCGACGTGATTTCTCCAAAGTTACTCATCTACTGACACGTGTCCCTTAGCGATCATCGGCCAGGATTTACTCTGGCTATTTGTCCTCCTCCTTGTCCACAATCCTCCGAAGTTGTGGATCATATGCCAACTCTTCTCCTTGATGATGGACGATCCCAATTTAATTTGGGACTTCGGGACTTTGACAAGTTCACTCTTCTGCACACACAAGGGTTAACGCTCGTGAATTTACTTTTGGATCCAATGGTTATTGGTCCTTCGCGCTCAGATCCAATAGATGGGATTCATTCCTCTTCTTTGCGCTTCCTTTTTTCACTGGACGCTCATCTAATGGTCCAGTCTCCTCTCCACAACCGATATGATGGTTGTTTTCGCTCCTCCTGCTGAGCTTTCGACTTCCTATAGCTTAGAGTATTTTCTAAGTATTCAAAGGCCTTGACCTTTGTTCCTCCTACAAGTCTGTATCTTAGACCTCATCTGCACTTCTGAAAAGCGCTTATCACTTATGAGGTTCAACTGCCCGAACCTCGAAGGTCTTTGTCCCTTTTATTCCTCAAAGGAATATATGTGCCCTCCTCGCAACTTTCACTCAAGCACTCCTTACTATGTTGCAGAGTGCTCAGTAACTTTGTGAGTGTCTCCTAAGTGCTCTATAACTTTACCTTCTAGATTTTGGTCACTCCAACATGCGACTCTCCTGAAGTGTGGACTTCGAATCTCATAGATCGGACGATCGAGAAGGATATCAATGGATCCATAGATCCACAATCCAGATTAAATTCGGGACTTCGAGACTTCGAGGATTTTTAATTCCCTTACAATGAACTCGCAGTTCGCCAAACTCGCGAAGTCCGGAGGCCTCAAGGGGTTAACTCCCACATTCCTTTCCATATCCAATGGTCACAATGGACCTTGGCTCTTTCTGAATAGTTTCTCATTCATTCGTCATCCGAGCAAAGGAGCATTCCCTTTCAATACTTCAATCTCGCTATTCTTCCTTAGATTGTTTGGCTCTGAAAGGCTTAAGATCCTTGTGCTCTTTCTCTAGAACGTAACACTTGGAAGAATCATTCAACGCACCCCTTACATTCATTCCTCAACTCTAGAACATAAGTGGTTCTCGATCTATGTTTTCCTCACAAAGATCCATTGCATACATTCACTATCTATCCTAAGCTTTAACACACTTCGTCCTCCAAGGGACTCAGAACAACTAGGAGGGTCGACACACATACATGAAATTATTCCCAAGATCAATGAACTCACAATTTGTGGCTCTAACTTAATCCCCCACAGGACACAAGTATTTACGAGTATAAAACATATCCCATCCATATAATTTCCTACTTGCCTAATTATACAATCAAGAAGACACCAAAATGGGATACAGTATAAATCATTAAGAAAACATATCTATCCTTGCAACATTCATAGGATATCCAATTTTAATTCACAGTACCACTTAAATACACAAGATATGTGATTACTTATCTATTACAGGTGGTAGCCAGCTAACTGACTGTGGGTGTTAGTCCTTCCATCTTACCATATTCTCAAAGGAATTCATTCTTATCACTCTAGACACCCTCGTGCCAAGCCATGATATCATGAGGGAACTCTTACAGTTCTCAAGGACTCTTTCTCTGTTTCAGCTTCTGCTCGGGTTCTATTCTCTGCAAACTTTCAGAGATTTCCTTTTCCTTTATGGCCTCGGTGAGGTTTGTCATATTCTCACTCAACATCAAGCTCACGGACTTCTGTTCATTATCCCCTAGAGAGCTCTGCACATTCTCCTTATCAATTTGTATATATTTCTTCCAGGATGGTTCTCGACCCATCCTGTTTCTTCTATCAGAAGGGAGCTCTAGTAAGCTTGGTCTGCCATACTTAGTGGTACTTGGGGTTGACATTCTACAGTTTTTGGCCATGATTCCATTTATGGGAGTGGTTGATAATTCGTCCACTAGTCCTTTCTTCATTAACTGATTTCTCTCCTTGGGATCCGAAGGAGGTTTATCATCCTCATCAAGGGAATTTGGAGTTATTTGATATAATGACCCTCCCTTATATTGTTCACATTCTTTTCTCTAGTGACATCATGACCAGTAATTTCAAGGATTCACCCCCATATTCAGTTATTGGCAACTCAAACAATAATACATTTACAATGTCAACATGCCTTAGCATGGTAATCATATTTTATGATTAATTACAAGCTGGGGGAAATAGGGGTGTTAAAGAATAGGTGGGTGGAAACCGATATCCACCTGGATCACTTACTTTCCACCCCTCAGTATACCTCATGAGTGACTGAGACCCACTCTACCCTCATGATATCATGAAATCCTCTGAGAAAGAGTTTCTATCACTCTTCAACTCTGGCCACGGTGGGAGTGCCAGTGAGTATAACCAAGGACATTTTTCCACCCCTCCCTATGCTCATCTAGTTCTGTATAGCCCCACTACTCCTTTTGTGAGTCAGATAGGATAGCATGATCCATGTGCCTACATCCATTAACAAGTTTTTATCATAAAGGTCCATAATCAATTTTAGTCAATTATCAAAAATTCAACAACACATTTACTACTTGACTTAGTCCAGAGTCCTAGGTTCTTGTTGACAATAGTCAAGTCATCTAGTCATTGAGATTCTTGTAAACTCATGAATTCATTAGTAATATCTCTACAATCATGATCATCCATAAATTTTATTTCAGTTCATCAATTTCACATTTGACATTTTAATAATTTCATAAGTTTAACATTCACCAAATATTAATTAACTGAGTCATTTTCGAGCAACCCCCTAATAGAATAAGTTGGTCATCTAAAATAGTTAGATGAAATGGGGCATTACAAAATTATACAATTAAAGCGTAGATATGGATATTTTAAAAAACATACTCAATTCATCACATTGTAATGTCCATCTAAAAAGTATTTGAAGATACCATATGTATTAGTTTTTTCCCTTTTACTTAGATATTCCAGTTGCGGCCATCACAATGTATGAAATTAATATAATCACGTTGAACCTTGTGAAAAGTTTAAAATGAAGTAAATAATGTTTAATATATTCAATATCATGACCATTATCATTATTACCAGAATAATGTACATAATTTTACTTTTGATAGTATACATTCAATTTCAATATCATAGGTCAACAATTACAATGAAGAGAAATAACAACAACTAACCACCCAACATCCTACTTTTGACAATATACAATCAATTTCAATAACATGGGTCACCAATTACAACGAATAAAAATAACATCTAACCACCCAACATCCTAGACCTTCAAGACACATAATCAATGATCATAGTCCAAGATTCTTTCAATTGATTTTTACTATTTAAGGTCTGAGGACTAGAAACTGTTATGAGGAATTGAAGATATATACTCCATAATCAATCTCATTCTAGTTATTCTTGAATTTATTTATTTCACCAGATCACATATATGCACATACATTTCATCTAAACTGAACTTAATCAATGTCAACATCTTACAATAATAAATTCAACATCTATACTTAAATATAAGATTCTATTAACTACTTAAGATTCTAGTTATGATAAGAGTCATGGTAAATGCGACAAAAATTTTGGTGGAATTTTGACTTGTATAAAAATTTGAAGAAGTCACACTTCATTCAATGGTTAATTCAACCATAAATTTGACACTACCATTTAATCATATACTCACTATGAATTACTTAATTAATAATATAATGAAATTGCACAAATGGATACATCAGTTAGCAAATCAACTATCATATTTTGCATCTAGATCTGGTTATATCGTTTGAATTCATCGATGAAAGAAAAGTGTTTCTTCCCTGTTGATGTCTTTAGGAATTGGTCAATGATTGGAAGTGGGAAATGGTCCTTGTGTGTTTCTTTGTTGATTTATAGATAGTAAACATAAGCTCTCGATTTACCATTTTTATTTCGTACCACGGCAAGAGAGGATATCCATTGGCTATTAGAAATTGGATAGATAAATTTAGTTGTGAGCAATTTCTGAAGCTCTTCCTGAACTATGTCTTTCAATGTTCGATTCATCCGATGTTGGGGATGGAAGATGGGTCTAGACCCTTATTTAATGTGTATATGGTGTGTGCATAAGTCGGGATGAATTCCCTTCATGTCAGAGTAATCCCAAGCAAAGGCATCACTATGATTTTGTGGCACTTTAACGAGTCACTGTTTTATTTGTTCATTCAACCCCCGATTGATGTTCAATTTTTTCCCAGCACTGATTCATATAGTTTTTGTGAGGGACCCTTTATCTTCTCAGGTGAGGACTAGTGTTCTACATGTGAGATGCTTGTTGAGGCAAGAAAAATATGTGTTTCTAGGTGCATAATATGCTCAAGAACTTGTGTGTTTTTTTAGGAAGAAGAAGAAGAGGCTATGAAATCATTGATTTTATCATCCTATTTTTTCTCTCTGATAGCTAAGTGTTGATGTATAGAGACTACTTAATGATATTCTCCTTCTTAATCACCAACTTCTTCATCGTTCCATAGTGGTGTTTCAAAATGTATGTTAGGTTTGGCTAGAGGATACATGGTTAATTTTTTTGTAGAGGCCTCGTGGGAAATGGTCATGTTATCTGACCTACAACTAATGTAAGAATAAACAATGTCCATCCAAGGCCTTCCTAGGATTAAATGATACCCCCCAAGAGATTTTTTGGGTTTTAGGATCATAAATTCAGTGGGATATTCCCAATAATATACTAACATTACTACACCTTCTAAGATTCCATCTAGTTTGATAGTTGATCTGACAACAAGTTGGAGTATAATTGGGGTTTACCTAAGGCTAATGAGTCCTAAGGTTTCCATGGTATTGTGTTCCATAACATTGAGGGTAGTATCAATGTCAATTAATTTGTTGCTAATAAGCATATTATTTATTTTCATGTTAACTATCGGGCTGGCAGGGTCAGAGTATTTGGTCATGAGAACTCCCACTATGATTAAGTCAGACAGTTTACCCATAACATGAATAGTTTTTGGATCCTTCCTTTCTCTACCGAGTTCACTTAAAAAACATTATTGTACCTCTTTTGAGTATATGGGTACATCTTTGATGGCTTGGAACAATGGTATTTTGACACACACGTTCTTGAGTTCCCCTAAGAAGTAAAATTATGACCGATTAATAGGTTTCTCTAGGTTTGATATTTCTAGATAGGGTGGGTTTTGAAGTTCAAGGTAGGCATGATTAGCTTTCAAAGATTCATGAGATTTTATTTGTTTTGGTTCTTCATCCGATACATCCTCATTCAGATATTCAATATGAGCATAAGTTTGGTCCTTGGTTAATGTCTTCCCATATTGAATATGGATAGTACCATTACTTTCCAGGGAGGAAATGGAATAGGTAGGGTAGGTGGAAATTCCGAAAACTTGTGATGGTTGGGATGGCCTCCCATTATTAGGGTTAGGGATGGGTTGTGAAGGTAACTATGGTACTTGAGTAAGGGCTGATGTGGATTCCTACATATAGGGAGGGGGAATAAGTTGCATGGGTGGCTATGTTATGACCTATTGAGGGCCTCCTAAAGTGAGATTTCTCCACCCCTATTGCCATAACTAGTTTGGAGGAGGAGGATCCACCCATTATTTTTTTGGAAGCCACCCATTGTTTTTTTGAAAGACACCAATGTTGAGAAGTATACTACAAGGAAGGGTTAGTTCAATATGAATTAAAATATTGATATTGATCTTGAACCATACCTTAGGGTTTCCATGGTCGTTTTGGAGAGACAAAGCATAGTTTCTCTGATTCCTCAACTTTCTAATAGATAAATTTCAATTCTGGTAAGGATGGATAGTTGCAAGTAGCAAGGTCTTCACTACATATTCCACAAACCTCAATTTGTTCCAATGGCCATTCTTTCCATGGGTGCTTCATTCTGCATTTTGGACAAAAGATGGCCAAAGATCGTTCTATCTCTTCTTTCTTCTTCTTTGTTTGTAATGTATCCAACTAGGAGATGAAGGAACTAAGTATATCAATCTTCAATTCCTACAACATGTTCTCGATCTCTAATCTTGTGAATCCACCTCCAATAGTCTTGTCATTCCTTGCCAATATATCTCGTGGTCCTTTACTTGTTTTTCGAAGTACCTCGGGAATATTTGCAACAATGTTCCAAGATAACATCATAATATTGTTGGGAGATATCTCCTCCTTCAATTAAGTTGAAAAGTTCAATGAAGTCATCTCGGATTCCTCTCGGGAATAAGACACATCGTGTCTTAGGAGCCAAATCGTCTTTCCTTTCCCTTTGAAAATTATAGTTGAATCTTTTGACATAATACTCAAGGCTCTCATATTCATCTTGTGTCATTATAAATAAATCCTCCGTCCTTTCTTGCTGCTTACAATCAACTTGGTACTTTTCAAAGATTTTTTTTTTATCTGGTCCCATGTGTGGATGTGGTCCCTATAAAAAAGCCCCATACATTGTCTTAGTGAAATGTTCTTGAGTGTGGTAGGAAAAAGATTCAATTTCCAGGAATCCAACATGTAATCATAACTTCTACAAAGTACGTCGAATTCCAAGAGGAAGGTATCAAGGTCTTTTTTGGATAAACCATGAAAATTCAGCAAGTATGAATGAGGGATATTCTGCGTTTTGGTCTCTTCATTTGATCGTCTAATTGGAAAATCGAAAGAACGAGTTTCTTCTTTGACAGTTCCATCTGCCATCTCCTTCCGACAAATATCCTCTATTTATGAAGTTGATTTAGCAAATTTGAACTCGCTCGAGTGATATTGTTCATTGATCAGATCTTCTGGAAGGGGAGATTCTTTGTGCATGGAATCTTACACAATATCATATTCTTGAGGGGTGGTCTCAGGTCTCTTTTTCGCAAAAAAACCTGTTGTAGGAGATGAGTAATTTGGTTGAATGGGTTCCTCTACCTCTTGATAGTGGACTGAATTGTTAACTTTACGAGAATTTTTGGATGAACTATTAAATCTACCTTGTTGATCCCTAACCATATGCATAGAAAAGATTAGAGGAAAATTCTACAAATCGCTAAAAACAAATCATGTCACTCAATCTACTATAATGAAAAATCCAAATAATAGAAAAACAACAACTATACTTTTGACAGATCCCCGACAACGACACCAAAAATGATGGAATTTTCAATTATTTCCTAATTAATTTAGTAAGCAATGGAATAATTGTGAATTTAATTGTCAATCTGAGGTTGTATTAAACTTGTAAAATGTCATGCACTGTATATGCAAGTATAATGTTGTAACTTCCAATGAGTTGTAGTAATTTCAATTGACTGTCATGAGGAAAGATACCAAGATGCTCTATCAAGTCATCAAATCAAATAAAAACACACTTTTGCGGGAAAATAAGTATCACACTTGGGACAAAAGTAAATTACTCTTATAGGAAACTAAATCACACTTGTAGGAAAAGTAAACCACACTTACAGGAAAGTAAGGATCACACTTGCAGGAAAGCAAATCATACCTGCAGGAAAGTAAAGATCACACTTGTAGGAAAGTAAATCACACTTGCAGTAAAGTAAATATCACACTTGCAGGAAATTAAAGGTGACTTGTTCAAGTATTTAAGATGACCTTGATTATTGTTACAACTATGTATAGCTCTTTTACTCAATATTTGAGGAATCAAAACACATTGTTCTTGTAAATAAGAGAAATAAATTGTCTCGATTTGAAAACCACACAATTGTTAACTAGAAAGCTAAATGCTATGATGTAGAGTTGCAGTAGCAAGAGTTATAGGAATGAGAGTTGCAGTAGTCAGAGTTGGAGCAACAGGAGTCGTAGCAATAGAAGTTACAACAATCAGGAATTACAACAACCGGAATCGCAACAAGGGAATTGTACAATAAAGTTAAATAAAGGAATTGATGGAAATAAATGAAAATGAATGAGAGATGTTACAACTACACACTATAAAATCAAAACACAAAGTTTTGCAACGTCAACATGGTATGGTGGAAATAGACTTGTAGCAACAAAAAAATGTCATAGTTATAGAACAATGTTAATAGAGGAATTATTGGAAATAAATGAAAATAAGAAAGAGAGGCTACAAATACACAGTCATCAACTAGAAAACCATATCATGCAACGTCATTGTTGAGATACAATAATCAGTTAAATTTTTTAATCGAGGGATTTTGGGAAATAAATGAAAATATGAGATGCTAAAATTGTTCACTCATGAATCAAGAAATGATACCCTGCAATGTTAGCGTTGAGCTACAAAAATAAAAGGCTAGAGTAATAAATAACACTAGAGTTGCAACAAGATGTTAATGAAGGAATTGTTGGAAATAAATGAAAATATGTAAATGATGCAATCACTAGTTTTACAGAGTATAAAAAATAAAAATAGTATCGAGCAAAGGAGGGGGCCATGCCTCCTTAGACAAGGTACTATTCTAAGAATGCAGTAGGTGCTTAAATGATTAACACACCATCAGTTGACTTGGAATGAAACACAACTTTTATCAAACAGAAATATGTATATCAATACAACTCTAATTTATAAACTTTTTTCTTTTTTTCCTCCGTCCCTCGACTAAGAGAGAGCATGCGTATTTATACAAAAGCACTTCTTCCTAAATGAGCTAAGAAAATTGATGAATAGACATGAGAATTGGGTTGTCTCATCTTGTTACATTTTATTTTCTGAAAGAGGGAAAACATCAGGTGCATGCTGACTAAATCTGCCACAACAATTGGTGGTCGAGTTGTCCATTCTTATTTGGTGCCTAATTTCCCTTGTCATGTCCCTTATTGGTTGTTGGTTGACTAGTTGATCCCTAGTGATAGTTGTGCGGTAAACCGATAGGTTGTTATGGTAGATGCAGGGTTACAACACCCAACTCGGAATTGCAACAATGGTCTTGTAGTGAGAGTTACAACATCGTGATATTCACAACAATGATAGTTTCATCATTGGGAGTTGCAACAACGATATTTGCAACAACGACCAGAGTTGCAACAACCATGCTTGAACATGGATTGCAACTCTCATGTTGCGAAGGTGACTATGCAAATTTGTTCCTATAAAGCATTGTTAGCACAAAAGGTGATAATATTTTGAAAATGCATACGAATAAGTATTGAAATGGTATATTGAGTGAGTGATAAAATGCATCATTGTGGATATAAGGTGTATTAATATGGAAATGGAAATGAGAAAAATGTGTACAAAAATTATTGGACGAGTGCTACAAAGATGTTTATTTGAGCATCCATCAAGTCTTACAAGAGCACCGGTGAAAACCTTTCGACCACCTACCTCTACTTATAACCTCCACTATAAATAGAGAAGGGAGATTTTTATAGCCAAAAAGCGTTGATGGGAGAATGTCTTTGGGTTTTAACCAGTGACCTCTTCCACCATAACCCAAAGTTTTAACCACTAGACCATAAGTTGCATCTTGTTACAACAAACCAATAAATACATATTTAAGTTGCAGTCTAGATTCTGGTTGGTGGTTAGGCTGACCTAGGCCTATTTAATGGGAATAGAAACCAATGTCGAGAACATGAATTTGTGTGTCATCATTGGGATGTGTTCCATAGAAGTTTGTGCCAAGTGCATATTTCCTCATTTTCCATGCAAGAGGTGTTCCTGGTTTTGACTTGCCTCATTTTACGTTCCATTGAGTTCTTTGGGAAAGTTATAGGGTGTTTATACTCATTTTTATCAAAATTTTGAGAGGAATATGATAGTGATGTTATTTTTATGTAAAAATGTTATGTATGAAAATTCTTAGTCCAAATTGTCATGTATGAGACCCATAGTGATCTATATTTTATGAGACAAATGAAATGAATACATATCTATATTATTAACACATAGATACAATGAAAAATAACAAAGATACAATAAACCTTGGCTTCTATTCAATAAAGAAATATGTTGAAACTGTAAAATGCAGACTGAAACAAACTTGCTAAAATGGTGGTGACTTATCTCTGAGAAGAGTTGTGATGGTTGCGCTCATTCGCAAGAAGATGATTACAACGAGGATCCAAAAGCCTTTTAACATAAAAAATGAATGCCAAAACCCTAGACATCGAAAAACCTTACCCTAGGTGATGAAGCGCCAAAAGTCGTGTGGGCCCTGTTGGGGTAAGTTGGTACATCAACTTTGTGAGGTTGTAATTTTTGTATACGATTTATGTTTTAGGTGCACAATAGCTTGTTTGAAAGGTTTATCCGATGAATACACATTATTCCATAACACTCCAACTCCATCTATAGTGTGGCGGGCCTAGAAAACGTAGTTTAGGGCCTCAAAAAGGCCCCAAAAGTTCAGGACCTGAAAAGCTAGAAAAAAACTGCCAAAATGAAAACTAAAACTGCGAAGATGAAATTTGTATGTGATCCAGCTGGAATAGGTGGCTGGCCACTGATATACATCTGGATCAATCCTCCCCCATTAGGAAGAAATGGTCTCCATTGCATTGATTTCCCCCATCAGATGAGGAAATTTCTATTGAATTTGGCCCTGTGTGAGCCACTTGCCTTGGTGCAGGACCTACCCAGCTTTGACAACCCGATAAAGTTGGATCTTTTGTTGGTGAGTTCCCTTGACTTGTGTGTCCATGATTTGATTAGTAGATTCTTGTTCCATGTAGTCAGGATGGAGCTCTGTTGGTGTCAATTGTTCAGCTACCTCTGAGGTGTCCAATAACGGTGGAAGGTATGGTCGAAGGAGGTCCACATTAAAAAATGGGTGAAATCCAAGGAAAGGAGGAATATTGAGCTCAAAATCATTGTCACCCACAACCTTGGTGATGGTATAATATCTATAGCGGAGTGCACAAAGCTTTCAAAGGGGCCATGTAAGGCATTCTTTCTGCAAGTACAACCAGACTTTATCTCCCACCTAAAACTTGTGTGGCACCTGATGTTGATCATGGCACTACATGTACTTGGCATTAGACTTCTGATAAATATCCCAAACCTATTTGTGAATGGTTTGGATCCACTCAATGCACTGAGTACCTTTTTCATCTTCATCTTGAGCATGGGATGAGTCTGCCTGGGTGGCTGCAAGGGGTATGAAACTTCCATGGGACCCAATGATTGAAATCCCAACCCCACTTGAAAGGGGATGTGGCCAATTGATCTATGCATTGACAATGGTGTAATTGTGCTCAACATAGGAAAGACTCTCATCCCATGTGTGAGGATGTTTGGAATTATACATGCACGGGATATGCATGATCATCCAGTTGATGACCTTGGTTTGTAAATCCATATGGGGTTGGAAGGTAGTGGATTTGGTGAGCTTGGTGTCCATGAGTGACCAAAGGATCGACTAGAATGTGTTGAGGAACCGACTGTCCTGATATAAGACGATGGTTTTTGGTATCCCAAAATGTTTCCACACTCGTTCGAAGAAGAGATTGGCAGTGGCCTCTGATGGGATGCTCTTCTTGGAGGTGGCCAGAATCGCCATTTTAGAAAAATGATCAACCACCACAAAAACACAGTCATTTCTCCACTTCATTGAAGGAAGGCCCAACATGTAGTCCATCGAGATGGATTCCCAGGGCCTTTCATAAGTAAACAGTTTCAATGTGAGTGTTGAAGAAGTGGATACATTAGAAGACACATTCATTTCAAGATTCTATAACAACATGAGACTAGAGAAGCAACAGTCTTACGAGAGGTATCAGGAAATGCTTGCCATGGGAATATAACGGAGGACGCATTTACTTGATATTCTTTGATTGTTATTATATGTTATTTCCATTCAGTTCAGCTAAGAATTTATATGTACTCCTCCTAGCACTGCAAACAACATGTTAATAATAACCATGGATTTTATGTTATTTTTGAAAGTTCCCTACCCATGTAAATTCTCACTCTTTTTCAAATTTGTATATGTAATATTTCAATTCTATATTTATTACATAATGAGGGGACACCTCATATAGTGGCGAGAGTAGTAATTGTTTGAGAGAACAATATGAAATATTTTATGTTATAGCTTTAACATTGAGAGAGTGATGGTCAAATTTATTATGCTCTTCTGCAGGTCACTGAACAGTGCCTTACATACATTTATAATGCTCTGACATATAAGCATATATTTTTGTTTAACAAGGATAATAGTCATTTCACTTTACATATACCACATGAAATATATATAGTGAGATAATTGGGCTTCAAAGCCGTTGCATCTCTGGTGTTTTATTTCAGCAGAAATGGTGTCACAATTTGATCACAAAACCACAAATATAAGATTATACGATTAGTGTCATGCTGGACCGACGCAAATATTGGTACGGTATATGTAACACTAGAAAAAACACATAAAAAAGGGACGCAAATATAGGTATATGTAACACTAGAATAACCACATAAAACATAAAAAAGAGATTGATGTATGCCAACAGGCTTGGACATTAGATATAGGTTTAACGTTTAGTTTAATCTTCTCCCTAAAGGTTAGGGTTTTAGAACAAAAATGAGGACTATCGGCTCATAACTACTAACATAACTTGAGAAAAGACAAATATAGACTCCATTTAGAACTCTCCTACTTACTGTTTGACTTTGAGTAAACGTACAACTTTCACTTGCATAGACTCCATTTATAACTCTCCTACTTACTGTTTGACTTTGAGTAAAAGTGCAACTTTTCACTTGCATATTGTCAGATAGACTGACAAACATTATGGTTGACTGACAAAACTATTGATAAACAAATCAACCAAGACGTAAAGATCTCACCAACTTATAATTATTATTTTCAACAACACACAGGGTGTCAAAGAGAAGCAGTCTAATCGAATTTAAACCAACTTCCTCACACCGACCAGGGTGGATCTATGAGATGCTTATCAATAAATCCAACTAATAAATATTTGTTTCTGATCTCCACTGTCAAGGTCTGCGAGCTTCACCAAGGAAAACTCCCCATCACATTAACAAGAAAATAACCTACCCAACTCTTGTAATTTATCTTACATTAAGAAATATCCCGATGGTTAATACCTGCGTTCACAAGCATAATGGTTTAGTGAAGAATTAATGTATCTCCATAGAGGTATATGATTGAAATTTATTTAATCTAAAAGATGTGATTGTCTAGAATTACTAGTTTATTCTGTAATTGTTTTTATTGAATGACTCTATAATAGATTGTTGGTAGATTTTTATTTATTATAATAAATTAGTTTCCAATTTATTAATTTCATATTTACAAATAATTAAATTCTAAGTTTTTCTCTTAACAATGGATTCTTTGAAATGAATATAGATGTATAATCAATATTCATGGGTTAAACACCATTTTAACTATCATAATTATGATCATAAGTCATGCCAATACGACTGAAATTATTTTATAATTGAAAAAAAAAAAAAAAAAACTGATACTCGTTATAAAATGCACCATAAATTTTTAATTTTTGAAGATGAGATTTAACTAAATCCTTAAGTAATTTGAAAACTAATTGATTCACAAATATACATAACAATGTTACTTATATATATGAACCTTATTATAATTAATATCAATTTTCCTTGCCACTATCACTTAGTCATTACATAATCCAAGCATATAATATTTCTTGTACTTTCCATAGTTAAATCGTATATGATACTGACCATATATAACAAAAATCAAATATATATATATATATATATATATATATATATATATATATATATATATATAATTTCAATTTCTATCGGAAATCTATATAGTTATTATTGACAAATGACAATACCATCTAGTAATTAACATAGTCACAATGTACATTGCATATCTCATTCTTGTTTGATATTAGTTATCTTTTTTGTATATATGTGTCAAAATTATTTTTCATGCAATTGTATAATGGACATGCATTTTTGAAGAAATAAACTAATAAATAAAAATTAATTAGATTCACTACGGAGGTCCTATAATAATCGATTTTAAGAGATAATAAAACTCATATAAAATGATTATATCAAATTCTTTGCAATTTTAATCTAAGTAATACATCTCACAAATATACATAAAATTTCACATCAAATTTAATGAAAATTTGTCACAGAAAAAATTTCTTCTCGTTACAGACAAATTAAGATCGAAGTTGTGTCACTTGATAGAACTTCACAAGCTTCTATTTTCCAATATTGTGTTGCATTCACTGAGCCCGTGTCAATCCTCTCCAAGCTTGTCAGTCAATTGAAGGACTCATCGGATGCCTCCAAGACAATGCCAAGGGTACTCTTCTTTCCCAATGTCCCCCGAGCTGCAACAGAGCTATGAAAATCCAACCATAGACTCTATCTATGAAGTGGAAACTCGCAAGTGAGAGTAATCCACCTCTAAACTGTAGATTTAAACCTTGTACAATATTTTACTGCAAACAAATTTTCAATAAAAGAATAAAAAACATACAATGGAAAATACACACATTACAAAGAGATTTTTCCCTTGGAAATCAAAAATGGGAAAACCAACATATTCTATATTCATTTACAATATACATTGTTTACAATACAATATACATATAGGAGTCAACGACATCCAAAATCTTAATCCAATGACCTGGATTAGTCAAGAACCCTAATTCCTTAACCAGAAATAGAAAACCATCAACGAAAAACCATGTGTTGAAAAAACACCCATAAATGGACATGAAAACTGAGGACCACCCAAAAATGGACACGAAAATTGAGGGAAAAAAAATTGTGGGCGCTTCTCTCGAACCCCCTACATAGGAGATGCAATGTAGACGATAATTCTAGTCATGCAAAGAATATAACACATATCGAACATTCTCCCACTTGTTGTTTTCTTTGCATATAGGGGGTTACAGGGTTACATAGTCAACAATCCAGGGAAACAATGCCCATAGATCCTCTACACCAAGAGAACTTCTCAGTGCTCATAGATTTTGTTAATGAATCTGCAAAAATATTCAAAATGTCCATCCTCATCAACAATGTCTTCTTTTCTTTAACCATGTCTCTCACAAAGTGATATTGAACATCAATATGCTTTGTCTTTGAATGACAAGTTGGGTTCTTCGCATAAAAAATTGCACTATGACTGACACAATCTATCCTTACAGATTGTTGTACCAACTCAATACCTGAACACAATATTTGTAACCATACTACTTCCTTTCTTTCATGAGTGGATACCATGTATTGAGATTTTGTAGTTGAAAGTGCCACTACAAACTATATTTTTCTCATCCAACTGATTTCTCCTCCAAACGGGTTAAACACATACCCTCTTGTAGATCTCCTACGATCCAAATCTCCATCCCAATATGAAACCACAAGGCAATGTATGTCCAACACTTTGTCCAATCTTGGTCCTCCTTGGTACCACAATCCATAGCTAGAAGTTCCACGCAAATACCTGGAAACTCTCTTTATTGTTGTCCAATGCTCCTTCCCTAGTTTTGACATATACCTCCTTAAAACTCCCACTGCATGTGCAATGTTCAGTCTAGTACATACCATTGCATACATCAAACTGCCAATCGCACTCGCATATGGTGCACAAGACATATCCTCCTCATATTCCTATGTCTTGGGACACTGATCCACGTATAATTTTACACCTATAGGAATAGGGAATAGGGACCCTAACCAATTTACATTCCTGCATATTTAACCTCTACAATATTGCCTCGACATATTTTCTCTAATTTAACCAGAGTTTCTTGTTTTTCTGATCTCTTTTAATTTCCATGCCCAAAATGAAATTTGTAGCACCAAGATCCTTCATGTCAAATTTAGAGGACAACTGGTTTTCACATCCTGGATAATCTCCCTGTTGTTTCCTATCAACAACATGTCATCCACATACAATACCATATAAATCAAATAATCACCAACTAATTTAAAATACACACAATGATCCTCTTTGTTTCTTGTGAATCCAAGTCCCATCATATAAGTATCAAATTTGTTTATACCACATCCTTGGTGATTGTTTTAAACCCTACAGGGACATTTTTATCTTGCATAACATCTCCTTATTTCCCTTCACAACAAATCCTTCTTGCTGCTTCATATAGATTTATTCTTCTAGATCCCCATGTAGGAATGTTGTCCTTACATCCATATGTTCTACTTCAAAATAAAATGCAACAACAACAAATAAAATACATCTAATAGAAGTTAATTTGGAAATAGGAGAAAAAATCTCACCAAAATCAATTCCCTCAACTCGGGAATAACTCTTTGCTACTAACCGAGTTGTTTATTCATCCACTGTGTCTTATGCATTTAGCTTCCTTTTAAATACCCATTTTTTGCCAATGGGATTTCTTCCATTCGACAACTCCACTAGATCCCAAGCCTCATTCTTCTCCAAGGTTGCCATTTCTTCATCCATGGCCTTTTTCCACAGTTTTCCATCCTCTGAATACACTTCCTCTCTAACAGTTCTAGGATCATCATCGATAATAGATAAAGAAATTTTTTAATGAAAATCAGATGGAATATACCTTTCTGGTAGCCTTTTTTCCCACATCGATCTCCTAATACTTGAGTATGAGGATTTTCTTCTTATTATTCATGTTCTTTTGTAGAGTCTGATTCATCATCCTTTGGCTCAAAATCTATTTTCTCTGGTTCTTCCTTACTTGGTAGGACTTCTTGTTTGATAACATCCTTCGTTGATCTAAATACCACATCTTGGCTATACACGACCTTCTTAGTTTATGGGTTCCAAATATTATAACCTTTAAGACCATCTTTATGCCCAATAGAGATACACTTCTCATCCTTCATATCTAGCTTAGTATTGTTTTCCTATGGAACATGAACATAGGCCTCACAACCAAATACCTTGAGATGTGCAAGAGAAGGTTTCTAACTAGTCCATACCTCTTGTGGAGTATTGTCATACAGTGTTGATAAGGGTGATCTGTTGACCAAGTGACATGCAGTACCCACTGCCTCTTCCCATAATTCTTTCCCTAACCTAGCACCACTTAGCATGCACCTTGATTTTTCCATCAGTGCCATGCTCATCCTTTCTACAACTCCATTTTATTGAGGTGTATAAGCAGTAGTCTTTTGTCTTTCTATACCAAACTTCTTATAGAATTCTTCAAATTCATTCCTGCATAACTCTCCACCATTATCTATCCTCGACACCTTAATTATTTTCTCTATTTGATCTCAACAAGAGCCTTAAACTCTTTAAACCTGTCAAAGACTTCAGATTTCTTTCTGGGGAAATATATCCAAGTATTCCTCGAGAAGTCATCTATAAATGAGACATAGTACAAATATTTTCCCAATGATGGAACCAACACAGGTCCAAACACATCATCGTGAACTAGCTATAAAATTCCTTCTTACCTCATTGCACCAGAGGGTTATCTTATCCAATTTTACTTCCCATATACACAATGTTCACATAAGTAAAAATCTGGAGAGAAGTTACACATACCTTCAACCATACCTTTACTGTGTAGTAGTCTAAGACCCTTCTCTCTGATATGCCCCAGTCTTTGATGCCACAACATAACCTTTTCTTTACAGAATGTAGGATCTTTTTCTTCTGCTGCTCCAATATCATGAACAATGGAAATACTACACCCTTCACTAATAGTTCTTCCTTGCATCTAATACATATTTCCAATCTAAACTCTCTTTAGCAATGCCATTTCTCCTCGAAAGATCCTGCAGGTTTCTTTTTCAAATACAATTTTTACCCCTCCATCATCCATTTTTCTTACAAAAATCAAATTTTTGGCCAATTCTAGGATGTGCAGAACACCAGAAAGTGTTCTAGTGCTTCCATCTATGAACCTCAACTTGAATTTTCCTCGTCTTATGATTATGGTTGTCGATTCATCACTTAGGAAAACATTACCCCCAACATACCTTTCATATTCACATAACCACTCCCTGTGGGGATTCATATGAAAGGATGCATCGAATTCAACCAACCATGCCTCATGATATGCATGTGTTCTTAAAGAATCCAAGCACACTTCCCCTCCTTCTTCCTTGGAGGTATTTTATTCTATAGAGGGAGTACCTTCAAATCCTTTCACTTTCTCAACGAGTTTCGATCTACATTGCTTCTTGAAGTGGACTTCTTTTCCACATCTCCACAATACCTTTA
The DNA here is from genome assembly GCA_009831015.1 of Picea engelmannii. Classification (NCBI taxonomy): domain Eukaryota; kingdom Viridiplantae; phylum Streptophyta; class Pinopsida; order Pinales; family Pinaceae; genus Picea; species Picea engelmannii. Next base: position 46,534 of record ML780530.1, on the reverse strand, counting down.
CAAACTTTATGGGAGATTTAGATCTACCCTTAGACTTAGATCTCCCACTTGAGGACTTATATCTATTTCTATCCTGGGAGCATCCTCTTGCAAATAATGCATCTGTGCTCTATCCTTCCATGTTCTTTCGTCTCATTTCCTTCGATAACAAGGATGATAGCACATCATTGAAACTTAATATAGTTGTATTACCACCTATGGCCACAACTCGACTATCCCACGAGTTTGGCAAAGAGAAAAATAAATTGATACACTTATCTTCATTTGAAATTTTAATCTGAACAGATAAAAACTAAATTACGACAGTGTTGAAGGTGTTCGTATGATCTATCACTGAGTCTCCATCTTTCATCCTCAGGTTATACAACTTTTTCCATAGGAAAATTTTATTTACTAGGCACTTAGACTGATACAAGTTCCCCAACTTATCCCATAACTCCTTGGTTGTAGCTTCCCCTGATACATTCAGTAATACTGAATCTGAGAGACACAATCAGATTGTTCTCTTCTCCTTACGATCCAACTTTTTCCAGTCATCTGATGATGTTCCTGTAGGTGCAGTACCTAGATCCACCATGACCCACTAATCTCTTCTTACCAAAAGATATTCCATATTGAGCTTCCATAGATCAAAACTTTGCCCATTAAATTTATTGATCTCTATTTTCAAACTGTTCACCATTTCTCTTCACCTGAAGAATCAATATCGTAGATATCCCACTATAACAAGGCTTATCACAATCTCAAGCCAAAACCTTGACAATAAAGGTGTCCCCCTAAAACCAATAATTTCTTTGATACCAAATGTAGATTTTAACCTTGTATAATATTTTACTGCAAACAAATTTTCAATAAAATGACATAGAATATACAATGACAAATACACACATTACACGGAGATTTTTTCTCCGGATACTCAAAACGAGAAAATCGACGTATTCTATATTCATTCATATCATTTGTTGTTTACAATACAATATACATATAGGAGACAAAGACATCCAAAACCCTAATCCAATGACCTGGATTTTTCAACAACCCTAATTCTTTAACTGAAAAATAGAAAACCATCGTTGAAAAACCATGTGCCAAAAAACCACCCATAAATGGACACAAAAATCGAGGAAAAAAAAATATGGGGGTTCTTCCCTCGAACCCTCTATGCGTATGACAGAACGTAGACGCTAATTCTAGTCATGCAAAGAATATAACACATATCCAACATAAACACACTTCAATGTCCAACTCATAATAGTAATTCTCAAAGGTCTACACTCATTATGATGACCATCCAACAATATGGTAGAAACAATATCTCTCTTTTTCCTCTCTTTATTTTATAGATAAAATCCATTTTGACACACAACCCCTCATGGATAATTAACTAAATTATAAATTAACTTAAGTGTAATATTCACCCAACCACATGTCAAACTCAAGCAAGGTTGCACCTAAAATTACCTCTTTTTATTTTTATTTAAATGATCAATTTCCCTCACCCACTTTTGATTCCCCTAAATTTACTCTTAGGTGTTCTCTAGTTATCCTCCACTAATCTTCAAGAGATATTTTAGTATCTTGAACTAATTAATGAACCCCTATTAACTCTAGAGGCCACTGTATATTTAGTTATTTACTCAATGAGTTAGGATTATCCCCAATTAATCCTCTTATGTGATTTTTTCTCATGAAATTAATATTTGTTATGTGTTTATACACTTTCATAAATATCATGCATATTTTTAGTTTCCTTCAAATTTTGTTTGTTTTTCTTTATTTAATTATATTTTGCTTGAAATATGAATTCCAATTACCCATCAATTCTTAGAATAATTAATTGTTCCTGAAAGATCTAACCCCTTACAATAAAGTTGATTTCAAAGTTTTTTAGCATGACTCTATCCATTTATTTTATCTCTTTACCCTTACGTTAACTTACATGTTTCACCTTCTATTAGAAGCTTTATTTGAAACAAAATCTAAGGATTCCATGAACGCCATGAATTACATGCCCTTCATGATGTACTGATGTACTTGAAGGGTGCCATGCATCATTCCCTTCAAGTGCTTTGACCTTGAGCATTGGGAATATGGCATAACTGGCAGAGATCCTATTAATCTTGTAGTTTCCCCTATTATGAGACTACAGGACACTGAGGAATAAGGCCTCCACCTTATTGTATGCCTCTTAGTAAGCCTCATGAATGATTGAGACCCATTCTACTCTCATGGCATCGTGCAACCCTCTGAGCAAGAGTGCCCCTCTCTCTTCAACTCTGGCCACGATGGGAGTGCTAGTGAGTGGAATCATGGATGTTGTTCCACCCCTCCCCTTTTTAGGTTGGTCTAGTTCTATATGACCCCACTACTCCTGTTGTGAATTGATTGGAAAACATGATCTATGTGCCTACATCCATTAAACAATTTTTTATGAGTAATGTCCATAATCAATTTAAATCATTTATTTCAAAATTTCATCAACACATTTACTTCTTGACTCAATCCAGAGTCTCAAGGTGATGTTGAAGATAACCACGTCAATCAATTATTGAGCCTTATGTACACTCAAGAACCCATTAGTAATATGAGTATAAAATCATGATCATCCATAACTTTTATTCAACAATATATAATGCATAATTAAACAATTTCACAATTTGATATTTTAATCAATTCATAATAAGTCTAGCATTCATCAAAGTATTAATTAACTGGGTCATTTGCAATCAAATTCCTTCAAATAATAAGTCTACTATCTAAAATAGTTAGGTGGAATGGGGCATTATATGCATCCAAATTTGAACATGATGATAGTCCCATATTTAATTATGAATCATTTAACATTCAAGAAAACTGCGATTAATGAACATGAACATTTTCATAACATTATTTATTTCAAAATTTGCAATGATGTGGATCTAATAACAAAATAATTATTATTCATTGCATGAAACATTTACCAATTGCAACACATACCAATCCAATGCCCTCTACTTCATGCCCAAATAAGTCTTTCCAACCATTGCGACAAAACTTTGCATAATCTTGTACCTCTTCGAATCTCATGAAATTTATCTCATCATTCGTCTCATTAAGAAATGTATCATGGGCATTGGATTGTTCTCTCTGTCGATTAAAAATAACATCAATACCAACAAAATATGAATTTAAATTATCCCCTATTTCATCCCTCAGGTCCTCACCAACTTGTGAAGTGGCCTTCATCTCTGAACATAAAGAAACCACCCTTAGTGGATGAGATACCAAGGGTGGTGGAGGTCTAGGTAAGGTTGGATTTTAAAATACACATCTCCGAATATACATTCAAACTTTAAAGAAACCATAATATTTGGATGGTAGGATGATATAATCAGGGTGCATATTATGAAAAATATTCAAGTTCCTTTTGCTCTTTGCACGAAGATCCAATTTCTCAATATCATCCTTCAACTTTGCATGGTGCAATGTGAAACATTGAAGGGTCAATTCTTGAACATTTTCTTCCCAGGGAATATCCTTGCCAATGTCCAATGGATAGGTGTTCATAGGGTTCCAATCTTCATTTTGTTGAAAATGCACCCCTGCTGACCTTCACCCTCACCCGCCGCTTGATATTCACCCTCTACTTTATTATTTCCCACAACATTATCCCAATCCTCTACACATTTAGAAACATTTGTATAGGTTTACAACAATGGACAAAAACATATATACACATGTCCATATTCCCTTGATTTATATAAAAATACAAAAAAATAAAAGCAATTTATCGGTCATAGGTTGTGATGTGATGGGAGTTGTAAATTGGCCAACATGGGGGAATGTTTGTTCAAACTTGCCCCAAAATCATAACAAGAAAAAGATCACATTGATCCATCATGCAATGAATCAACTCAAGAACCACCTACAAATGGATTTACACTCTCTCGTGATGATCTTTCTCATGATGAACTACTGAATGATTCATCTAGAAATAAATTTATCAAGTACAATGAATTTTATCAATTTAAAAACTTATATGTAAACAATATAAAAATTCAAGTATTCACACAATCTAACATGTGCATATAAACATATCTACCTTGATTTCCTTCCTGACTAGATCTAGATCAATTTGGTCATCTTTTATACAGACTAGATATCCTTATTTGACTAAACTCCCTTGCATGATTAGTTTCCCTTTCCTAACTATAGTTCCTTGTCTAACTAGGGGTCTCTATAGAGCTTGGGGTGTTCTCGGACTAGGGGTCCTGGTGGAGTTAGGGGTCTCTGTTGGACAAGGGTTCCCTCTACTTCTTTCATTAGACAACCTGAAGTGTTTGTGAGGCATAATTGGAGACTCACGTCACAATGCATCCTCTTGATTCATATATATTATATATGTGCCAAGATGCAAATATATGACAAGAAACAATTGTAAGGTGTCACAAGAAAATTATGTAATCAATTGACAATATTTTAATACATCATGGAAAAAATTGTATTTCTTCCACATCTTAAGATATAATGAAATCTAAAAAAGAGAAGGTAAAAACCCATACATTATAGGATCGTCCTAACCAAATTAGCATGTCTCTAGGTTAACAATAGATTGTTTATGTCAATTAATTGGGTTGGTTGTCATTGATGTCAACCCTTGAAGAAATTCCGGTAGCGAATTATGGTAGCACAAAGGTTTGGGTAATGGACCCAAGTTTGTTTGATGTATAATGGTATGAGTTTTGATATATTTGAAGGTAATACTATTCTATATGTATAGTACATGTCATGCCATTTCTGGTGGTATGTGGAGCGTCACATAACTCCTCACGGTTTGAGAGTTATGGCCTTACGAAGTTGAAGGACCCTCATATGATTAGCTTGAAACCCCAAAAGGTCAAAGAAATCAAATTGATTGAAAACAAGAAATTATTTAAATAATAAAGTGAAGTGACAAAGTCAAAGAGGATTATTTAAATAATAAAGTGAAGTGACAAAGTCAAAGAGGATTATTTAAATAATAAAGTGAAGTGACAAAATCAAAGAGGATTATTTAAATAATAAAGTGAAGTGACAAAGTCAAAGAAGATTATTTAAATAATAAAGTAAATAGAGAACTTTCTAATTATGGAAAGTGCTTATAAGAAGGTTAACCCTAAAATGAGGAAAATGGGTTAAGTGGTCAAGTGGATATTGGATACATGGACAAGTGGCAAATTGGACAAAGTTGGACATAGGTGACTATGTGGACAAAGAGGCTATGTCGACAAAGTGGCCTAGAAGATGTTTCTAAGGAAGCTACTTGGAGAGTACAAATAAGGAGCAAGACTCTCTCATTTTCATCACACTTGAGCATATTGAATATCTACAGGTGACTAAGGTAACCAAAGGATATCTAAGCCAAATTTCATAATGAAGGTGAAGTAAAGAATGTCGAAATTCAAAGGAGGATAAATTCTTTTGATGATGCTTTCTACGGTATGTTATTTACAGGTCATCTCACCATTTTTGCAATAACTTTTTTCTAGAATGTTTCAGACCGTGAAATTGGGAGGCCATTGAGGAAACATATCCAAGTAGTTATGGTACGAATTTCATCTTATGGGTCGTTGTATTTTGGGAGTTACACTCCATGGAAAATAGAGTTTGTGGCTATTCCTGAAACTAGTCTAAAACAAGTGTTTCGACTAAAAATGTCATAAATTCTTCATAACATATCCAAATTCAGTAAGAAAAAATGTGTTGGTTAGAGTATAGTCTGTAGTATTTTGTGTACAGTTTTTAGATCCATACAACAAATATTACGTGTGGGGCACACTCTACAAGTTCTCTCTCTAGAACAAGCCAAAATTCAACAAGGTATGTCATTTTTTCTATAACTCCTTTTCTGAGAGGTTCCAAGTAGTGAAACCTAGAAGAATTGCATAAAGAGCACTGAAGAACATTGTGTACTATTTTTATATATTTATTCAATACATTCTCTTGTTGTTAAAGTTAAGGAAGGTTTGCAGGTTGAGGTATAGGTTGGTGCATGGTTGATGCACTTGTTTATGGTACAAGTTGATTACAGGTTGTTTGGTATAGGTTGGTGCATGGTTGATGCAATTTTTTATGGTATAGGTTGATAAAGGTTGAGATATAGATTGATGCATGGTTCAAGTTATTGGTATAGGTTGTTTGGTGCAAGTTGATTGGTATAGATTTACAACAATATATCTCACACTGATAGTGTGACAATGGTTCCATCATTCTGATTATACGTGAGGGTGGTTGGATGGGGCAAGGACAGGTGGTTGTAAACACCTTTCGGTTGTATCCGGGGAACATAAGGGGTTGTAGCCTCCTTTTGGTTGTATCTAGAGAATTGAGGAGTTGGAGCTTCCCTCAGGTTGTAGCCTGAGAAAATAGGGGGTTGGAGCCTCCTTCCAGTTGCAGCTGGAAAAAAAAGGAATTCAGTGCTTCTAATTAATGTAATTCTTCAATACATATAAGAAAAAACATTCTTCTGTTTTATCTCTCTTTGGGTTTCCATGTAAAAACAATGGTGTACTGTGTATATGTATGATTGTTCATTTGTTTATTATTTATTTACTCTACAAATATTGGATGATAATGCTACATTGATATAACACTTGCATTACATGGTTAAAAATGATTAGATTGCTCTATTACTGATTCATCCCCCCTCTCAGTAATCCAACAATTGGTATAAGAGGAGTTTCCTTCAGAAATCCGTTTAACCACTGAAAGGTAGATCATGGAGAGAAGCAACATATATAAAAATGGAATACCACATTTTGATGGACAAAAGTATGCATTTTGGAGCATAAGGATGAAGAAATATATACAAGTATAGGGAATTGAAATTTGACAATCAAATTTAGATGGATACATAGCACCAACAGTTCAGCCGACATATGACAAAGCAGTGAAACTCGGTCAGAATAATTCCAAAGCCACAAATGCACTTTTGAATGGTCTTGGAGAATCGGTATTCACCAAAGTTGCACATTGTAAATGCACTAAAGATATTTGGAACAAACTTCGAAATATTTATGAAGGAGATTCAAAAGTCAAAGCAACAGAGATTCAAAGTTACAGAGGTCAGTTCGAACAACTAAAGATGAAGGAAGATGAGAATATTATAGCTTACTTTTTACCAGTCGATGAAACAGTAAATGTAATCTTGGGATTGGGAGAAGAAATCAAAGAATCTATAATTGTTCAAAAGGTACTAAGATCTCTTCCTATGAGATTTGATGCTAAGATATCAACACTAGAAGAAAGAGCGGACCTAAACTCAATAAGCATGGATGAACTACATGGAATCTTCACATCATATGAAATGAGAACTGAATAGGAAAATCCATATATAAAAGAAGCAGCCTTCAAAGCATCCAAAAGGGCAAAGAAAAAGGGAAATCAAAAAGAAAAAGAACATAGAAAAAACAATGATGTCTTAGAAGATGATGAAGAAGCAGCCAACTTTGTCAGAGGATTGAACAAGGGAACCAACGATAAGTATAGAGGTAAGCTTCCTTTGATTTGTTTTAATTGTGATGGTATTGATCATTTTTCTAACACATGTCTTCATAAGAAAAAGAAAAATGATGAAGGTTACTCAAATAGAAAACAAACATATAAAGGAAAAATAACCACAAAGAAAGTTTTCAAGAAAATCTTATGCACCAAAGAAGACATCTCATCACCAGATGAAGATGACATTATTGAAATTAAGACAGAAAGGGTTCTATTCATGGTAGTAGGATAATATGATAAAGAAGACTCTGAAGAAGAATATGAAGATGCTGAAGAAGAATATGAAGAGGAAGAAATTGACTATCGAGAAGAATTGTTGTGTGTTATAGAAGTTAGAAGAAGATAAAAGAAGAAAAACAAGAAACTATAAGCGGAACTAGACAAGAAATAAGACACTCGAGAGCTAGAACAAATGATCACAAATTTGAAGGTTCAAATTAAAGAATATAAAAGAATTGAATAAGCACTCAAAGAACAACTAGAAGGAAGAGACATGATCATTGGAAATTTGGAAGCAAAAATTGTCACATTAAGAAAGGATCTTCAAAAGAAAAATAAGAAAAACAACTCAAAAGTTTTGAATGACATTATCAGTAGTCAAAAACCTCATCATGACAAGTTCATACTTGGATACAATCAAATAAAAAAGGGATCAAGGTTCAAAACAATAGAACAAGAAACCTATCCAAAAAGATATGCAGAAACAATCAAAGGGGATATGAAGATGTATAAAAAAAAATTACAAGGACACTCCTCCACCGAGAAGATTCGGATTTCATAATCAACGATCGACAGAAACAGATAGGCCTTAGGAAGATGAAAGATTCACAAGAGTACATGCTTTCAAAAGATCTTCAACTCTTAGGTATCAAACTATTTTTTTTGGTTTATGTTATGCATGTAATAATATTGGACATAAATCTGTGAATCGCAGAGCTAACAACAAGAACATAAACAACTTTGAAAGACATACATAAAAGGGTTATCCAAGAAGGCCTAGTGAAACAGAGAGAAAAAGTTACAACATGTTTGAATCTTTGAGCACTGAAGTGGAATTATACAAATGTAACAACTTTGGACACATAGCCAAAGATTCCAGAATGACAATCCCTCCTATAGAACCGCAACAGAACATCAACAGTCATAGACATGAACCTCAGAAAAGTACATGGATATGAAAGTAGAATCAGTATAGCAATGAAGAATGCACACTCGCTCTACAAGCTAAGCAGAAGAAACGTGGTTGGTATGTTGACAGTGGTTGTTCAAAACAAATGACAGGTGATAGAGACAAGTTTCTTACATTAATAAAAGAAAGAGATGGATCAATCTTCTTCAGAAATGATGATTCAACTAAAATCATTGGAAAAGACATAGTCAGAATTGGGAACAAGAATACCAAGGCAGAAAATGTTTTATTAGTAGAAGATATGAAACATAATATTGTAAGTGTGAGTCAAATGTGGACCAAGGTCATAAGTTACTTTCTATTCACAAAAGTGTTAGATAAGAAAAGAAGGTTCAGGAAAATTGATTGCAACCGTTGCGAGAACTTCAAGAAACATATATGTATTAAGTCAAATTAGAAATGAAAAGTGTTTCCTAGGAAAGGAAGATAAAATTTGGCTATGGCACATAAGAATGGGTCACATACATTTTGATAACCTTTTCAAAGTCAACAAAAGAGAGGCAGTTAGAGAAATGCCCCAGATCACGAACCAACCAACTCTTTATGCAAGCATTGTCAACAAGGAAAGAAAACAAAGACCAGGTTTAAATCAAAAGAATATTCAACGACAAGACCACTAGAAATTCTACATATTGATCTAGTTGGACCAACTACAACAAAGGGTTTAAAATGTGAGAAATATTTATGTTATTAGTTTATGATTATACAAGAATGAATGCAGTTTTCTTTCTTAGGAATAAGTTAGAAGCTTTTGAAAACTTCAAGGTCTACAAGGAAATGGTTGAAAATGAAATGGATTCAAAAATCAAATGCTTGAGATCTGATAATGGAGGAGATTTCACTTCAAAGGAATTTATGGAATATTACAACAGGCATGGAATAAAAAGACAATTCTTTGTTGCTAGGACACCTCACCAGAATGGAGTTGTTGAAAGATAGAATAGGACAATACATGAAATGGCTTAAACAATGCTAATGGATTTGAAATTGATAGATATCTTTTGGAAACAGGAAGTGCATACAATAGTTCACATTCAAAATAGATTAATGCCAAAAAAAAACACTAACAAAACTCCCTACGAGCTATGGAAAGGAAGACTAGTGAATGTGAAGCACTTCAGATTTTTTGGAAGCAAATGCTACATCAAAAGAGAAGATGACAGAATGAGAAATTTTGACTCTCGTGTGTACAAAGGAGTACTTGTTGGTTACTCAAGTACAAGGAAAGAATACAAGTGTTTGAACCTGAGATTGAACAAAGTTGTGGAAAACATCAACGTAACAATTGACGAAACAGGTAGACAATAATTAAAGGAAGAATAAAATGAATCAATCGAACAACTTTACAAAAAAGAAGCACAAGATGAAAAATAAGTAGAAGGGGAAGATGAAGAGGATCCAACAGAAGCAGAAGAACAAGTTCAACAAGTGCCTCCAAAGACACCCAACATACGAGTACAAAAGAACCATCCTTAAGATCATTTTATTGGAAACAAAGATGCAGGAGTTGAGACTAGAAGAATAATCCATTCACCAGAACAAACACACCTAACACTCTCATCTATGATTGAACCAGCCTGTTTTGAAGAGGCCATCAAGGATGAATTTTGGAATAAGGTCATGGATGAAGAATTGGATCAAATAGAGAAAAACGACACTTGGGAATTGGTTCCAAGACCAAAGGATAAGAATGTAATTGGCAAAAAGTGGGTATATAGGAATAAATAGAATGAAGATGGACAGGTTACAAGGAACAAATCTAGATTGGTATGTAAAGGATCTGCATAGGTTAAAGGAAACTACTTTGAAGAGACATTTTCCCCAGTTGCCTAAATGGAAGCAATCCAATTTATTTTAGTTTATGCATACTCCAAAAATATTAAAGTGTATCAGATGGATGTAAAATCATCTTTTTCTGAATAGGGAAATGGAATAAGAAGTCTACATTGAACAACCAGAAGGATTTCAGTTTTCAAAGAACACAGATTATGTGTGTAAATTAAAGAAGGCCTTGTATGGTCTAAAACATGCTCTTAGAGCATGTTACTCTAGACTAGATAAATATCTACAACATGTAGGGTTCAAAAAAGGAAGTGCAGACAACAACCTATACATCAATGTAACTCAAGATAGTACTTTATTAATTAATGATTGTGTTGATGATATTATTTTTGGAAGTACTAATGTTAGGTTAAGACATAAATTTGAAAAGGACATGCATAATGAATTTGAAATGTCATTACTTGGAGAACTATCCTTCTTTTTGGGTCTTCACATACGTCAAAGCAACCAAGGAATTTTTATTTCTCAAACCAAGTATATCATATAAATGCTAAAGAGGTTCGGAATGGAAGATTGCAAACCAGTTATCACTGCCATGGAAACTAGTTTCAAGTTGGGAAAAGATGATGATTCAAAGTCTAAAGATCAGAGGGAATACAGGTCAATGATTGGTATCCTACTATATGTGACAACATGTAGACCAGATGTAATGGAAGTAGTTGGACAGGTGGCACGATTTCAAGCAGCACCAAAAGAATCACATGTATTAGCAGTGAAGAGGATTTTCATATATCTCAAAGGAACATAAGAGTTTGGATTATGGTATCCAAAAGGAAATGATCTATCACGGATTTCCTACAAAGATGCAGATTAGGCAAGTTGCATTGATGACCGACGAAGCACCACTGGAGCAACGTTCTACTTGGGTGAGTGTTTAGTATCATGGCTAAGCAAGAAACAATCATCAATATCTTTATCTACAGCCAAGGTAGAGTATATTGCAGCAACAACATGTTGTACACAGGTTCTATGGATGAAACAAACTCTGACAGATATACAGTTTGAGTATGATGAGCCCATTCTAATCTAGTGTGATAATACAAGCGCCATCAATATCTCAAAGAACCTGATGATGCACTCCAAGATGAAGAACATTCCAATCAAGTATCACTTTCTATAGGAACAGGTTTCAAAAAAGAACACCAGAGTTGAATATGTGGGCACAAAATAACAAGTGACAGACATATTTACAAAACCGTTTCCACGGGAAGCCTTTGAGTATCTTCTCCAGAGACTTAGAGTTATTTCTACTCCAAAATGAATGCTTTTGAATGCTTATCTTATATGTCTTATATGTACATGAGGAAGCCCCATAAAGATGATAGTTTAGGTTGAGAGATCAGATGAGTCAGTTAGGGGGAGCAGCCTCGAATGGAAATATACCTTTTCCATCGATGACAAAGGGGGAGAGATTTATCAGATGAAGAGGACAAACATATGGTTCCAGGGGGAGCTTTGGTCATAGCAATGCAGGCATGGTTCTAGGGGCAGCATGAGTGATATGATTTCGGTATTGCATTAGAGTGTTGCCATGAATTCCAAAGGGGGACATTGTTGATTAATTGGGTTGGTTGTCATTGATGTCAACCCTTGAAGAAAGTCTAGTAGAGAATTACGGTAGCACAAAGGTTTGGGTAATGGAACCAAGTTTTTTTTTATGTATAATGGTATGTGTTTTGATATATTTGCAGTTAAGACTATTCTAGATGGATAGTACATGCAATTCCATTTTCGGTGGTATGTGGAACGTCACATAAATCCTCACGGTTTGAGAGTTATGGCCTTGCGAAGTTGAAAGACCCTCATATGACTGGCTTGAAACCTCAAAAGGTCAAAGAAGTCAAAGTGATTTCAAAGAAGAAATTATTTAAATAATAAAGTGAAGTGACAAAGTCAAAGATGATTATTTAAATAATAAAGTGAAGTGAAAAAGTCAAAGATGATTATTTAAATAATAAAGTGAAGTGACAAAATCAAAGAGAATTATTTAAATAATAAAGTGAAGTGACAAAATCAAAGAGGATTATTTAGCAATAAAGTAAATAGAGAATTTTCTAATTATGGAAAGTGGTTATAAGAAGTTTAACCCTAAAATGAGGAAAATGGATTAAGTGGTCAAGTGGTTATTGGATACATGGACAAGTGGAAAATTGGGCAAAGTTGGACATAGGTGACTATGTGGACAAAGTGGCTATGTGGACAAAGTGGCCTATAAGATGCTTCTAAGGACGTTACCTGGAGAGTATAAATAAGAGGCCAGGCTCTCTTATTTTCATCACACTTGAGCATATTGAATATCTACAGGTGACTGAGGTAACCAAAGGATATCGAAGCCGAATTTTAGAGGGAAGGTGAAGTATGTTAGCCTCATAATCCTAAAGTTCTATAATCTAAGTATTTTCTACTATAAATGTTTTTAGAAATTAATTTATTCTAGTTTGTTAGGATAAGGACACCTAGCTTCTATGTAAAGGACACCTATCGTACTCATGTGATTAGTTGTTCTCCTAGGTTTTAGTTTAGAGTTAAGCTATATAAACAAGCTCCTTCTTCAAGTGAAGTTAAGGAGTAGATTATGAATTTGAGATTGTAATCACTTTTTCCTTATTAATAAAATTACATGTCTGAGGACACTTTGTCAACATGGTATCGGAGCCATGGTAAAATGGTGATGGAAGGATTGGTGATGGATTGAGGAAGCAAGGAAGTCGCCACAACATAAACATGTATCTCTTCAAATTCAATTGCAACGACACTGAGGTAAACTGTTGTTATTTCTAATAAGGAAAGTGTTATTACAACAATCAATTGTTATTCAATATATGATTGAATATTTTTTTTTAAGAACTGTAAAATTTAATAGATCTACCATTTCATAGATTGTAGATCCATTGTCTCTTTATTAAAAGGGATCGTTAAAATTGCTTCAGATCTCTATAAATCTGGCAATTTCTTGTTAAAGAGACCTATAGATCTTGATAAATCTTAATCTGCATTCTTTAGATCTGTCTAAATTACAACAGATATACATAAATCTAGAAATCTGGTTTTCTATTTTTTTTAACTAGCTCTAGCCATATTTTTTTCTGTTGGTATGAGATCTGCATCACTTTTCTATTGCAGCAATCCCATTCATATCAAGAATTTCAATGGATCTGGTATCAAATCTTCGAATTGGGAAGATCTGGATCTTAATCAATGACATCAAATGATCCATAACTTTCTCTAGATTAAACCCAGACGCTGGACTAGGGTCACGCTCAGTTTACCAATCTGAGTTTTTGACATTTGGCTGTGCGTTTTTACGTGAATTTAATTTGCTGCTGCAATATTTATCTTCTATTATAAGACTACTTCCTACCAAAGAACATAATCGCACAACACCAGCAGTAGATCAAAGAATTTCATTGATTACAAGAGTCAATTCAGTAGCATGACCTCTACTGAATCTGAGGCATTTGCCCCCCGCATCGGTGTGCACAGGAAGGAAGTAAGCGAGGAAGCAATGTTGATTGTTCCCAGTGAAATCGCCTGTGCTTTTCTTGACACTAGATGTTAAGTTGGCCTTTTGAAGAATATTCCAGATGTTCTGATTTGCATTTTGGATCCACATTTTATTCTTAAATTTTTCTACAACGCATGTTTTAGATCCTCCAAACAGAGATCCTTTTCAGCAGTTAATTCTAGCCTTTAATTTTTACCCGGTGGCGAAATTTCACAAGTCTTCTTAATAGACAAATTGCGCCCTCCACAGAAGATGAAGATTATAAGAGCGCCCTCCTCAGAAGATCAGAAGATCAAATCGCGACCTCCACAGAAGATCAAGATTATAAGAGCACTTGGATTTGTGGGTGTATTTTTTTTTCTTGCAGCTCAAGGGTGGTTCACTGCGGATCGGTTATTTTCCTGCAAGCAGATCGACCATTTCCCTACTGCACACCTGCAATGGCTACCGCCTCCGCTTTCAAATGATGACTCAGGCCATTATATCTTTACCAGTGCTGAGCACACCAATCGGAATGTGGATATAATTCAGGACTTTACATATTCATCATGGATTGCAGTGATTTCAGGGCAACTTACTGATCCATGTACCTACATATCAATCCAGGCTACTAAATCATGTTCTAAGGGCCAACAAACAACAACGATCAAATCCTCCCAGTTGATGCCTTTGATACCAATTATACGGATTGCTTGTAGACTCAAATGCAAATTGCAATCAATTTCAATAAAATATGATTATTTTGGTAAGGCCTTCCCCTAATTGCAAGCAATTTTGATCAAATCCGATATGTTATAAAGAATATTTTAATAATATATTCTTTAGGAAAACCTTTTGGAGTGATGAGTGGATTTTGAGTGCTCAACTTTTGAGAAATTTTATGTTATTGAAGACTTTACCACTTTTAAAGAGGGGGTGTTTTTTTTTTCTATTTGTAAAAAGGCTATCAGTCTTGGAAAAAGGACAAATTTCGAAAGTTTTTTTATTGTAATCTTGAATCTCAGAGGTTGAGAAGAGTCTAGTGAAATACTCTCTCAAACTTCTTTTCAACGAGACTTTTAAAGGGTCAAGGCCAAGCCCTTAAAATTGCTCCTTTTTGCGTGGACTGTGCACTCTTTCTTTCTGGTGTCTTGTGTCTCTCTTTTAGTGTTTTCAACGACTATTAAGTGTAACGCAGCCACTATCATTT
>ML780529.1:680099-691897 GCA_009831015.1 Picea engelmannii | reverse complement strand
GAAGAATTGGATTACCATGTGCATAATAATCTTTTGTATCATCTTGGCAAGTTGTGTATTCCACAGGGGGAAAGAATCAACATTATAAGAGAAGCGCATTCTTCTCTTATTGCTGGTCATTTTGGTGTAGGCAAGACAGTGGCAAATTTTCAAAGATACTGCTACTGGCCTAAAATGAATGAAAGTGTTTCAAGATATGTTCGAGGATGTTAGTTGTGTGCCACAAGTAAACCTAGCAATCAAAAGTAGGGCTTGTATACTCCACTTCCATTTCCTTCTCGACCTTGGGAAAGTATTTCCATGGATTTTGTAGGTGGTTTACCTATGTCGAGATGAAATCATGATTATATTTATGTTGTGGTTGATCAATTCAACAAAATGTGTATTTTGATGCCTTGTACTAAGTAGGTTACAGCTGAACAAATGGCACAAATGTTCTTTCAAAATGTTTGGGTGCATTTTGGATTGCCTAAATCCATTATTTCTGATTGAGATTCTTGATTTGTTGGAAGTTTTTGGTCGAGTTTATGGGCACTCATGGACATCAAACTTAAAAAGAGAACAAATTTTCATCCGCAAACAAATGGTCAGAAAGAGGTGGTAAATCAAACAGTGGTGCATCTTCTTTGTGCTTATTGCAACAAGCATCCTAAACTTTGGGATGAGCATTTACACTACATGCAACATGCTTACAATCGAGCTAAGCACTCTTCGACTCAAATGTCACCATTTGAAGCATGTTTTGGCTATTTTCCCAAGTCTCCTTTAGATTTTATCTTTGGGAAAGATATTTCTATCGATGGTCAATATGACATTCATAGGGAAAAAAAGTTCACTGAACAAATTCAGTCGATACATCAAGTGGTGCAAGAGCAGTTGGAAAAGAGTCAGGCCAAGTACAAAACAAGACATGAAAAGCATCGTGTTGATCACAGTTTCCAAGTTGGAGATGAATTTTGGCTTTACATTAGTAAGGAGAGGCTTAAAGGAGAAGGTAAAATATTGAAACCGATTCGATATGGTCCTTTCAATATTATCGACAAGATTGGTAACAATGCCTTTCGTTTAGATTTGCCTCCTTATATGCAAATGTATGTAGTCGTTAATGTTGAGAATTTGAAATTGTATGAGCCTCCGTTGATTAATGATCATGGAGAGAATGTTCATATTCCTTCTATAGATGATTTTTCCCAAAAATATCTTACAGAACTGCATGAGGACACCATCCTTGACAGGAGAATGTGAACTTCAAAATGAGGAAATGTGGAGTATCTTCGAGTTGGTCTTAAAGGTACCAATCCAAGAAAATCCAGGTGGATTGAGGTTGTAAGGGTGAGGGAACTATACCCTAATCTTCACATAGACTGAATATAGTCTTTTGGAGGTCCAAAATCTTCCTAATGGGGAGGTGTGATCAGGGGATCAAATTTTGCTCAAAAATTCAAAGTGCTCGGAATCGCTTCAAATCGAACAAGAGCATATGCCTCGTCGTTGCGAACCCAACGCAACTCATTCCATTTCAAATGGACGTCGGGAGCGAGAGATATCACGATCTGTTCGAATCGTCAAATAGGAAAAAAAAGGACACTCACTGTGCAGTTCGTACAAGATGACGTGGCAGGGGTCGTACGATGATGTGGCAGATACCATTCGACTATACACTGATGTGGCATGTGATGACATGGTATTTTTTTATTGGCGGATGTGGTCGAATTGTGATGTGACACATGGCATCATTTTTGGTTAATAATTTGGTGCCACATGGCCCAGTCATGGGTTTTCACGTGGCATCGTTGTATTGGTTCTTGTTTAAAATTGTATGGAGTCTGTGGGGATTGAACCCCGAACCTCCCCTTTGGCTCCACGCTTTGGTAGAGTGTGGGATACCACTAGCCCACACGGTGTTACTCGTAAACTATATGTTATAAAATGTATTTAAATTTGAATTACTTTGTGGTGGCGCAGGTGTCTGGGATGGGGCTTAGCCCTAGCCCTCGTTCACACTCACACTACATACGACCATACCCTTCGTTATTGAGCACGCTGATTTTTTTAATGTGTAGCCCATGGTTGTATGTATGACCACATGTGACCATAAAAGAGAGCGCGAGAGTTGATACGGTTGAGTTTTTTTTTCTAGCCCGAGGTCATATCGTGGACCCATATGCTCGAGAGCTTGGCGGTTAGGGGTTGGCGCGCCCATAAGCATCCTATAGCTCGCACCATTTGCACAGTTGCGTTCGGTGTCGGGTTTTTACGCTTTAAATAGTGTGTGTGCTGGGTTGAATGAACAAGGGTGCAATTTGTAGATGCAGAGACAACAAGCTTGAAAGGGGGACTTCCAAGAAGCCTAACTTCTTTGTTTTTTGGCCAAACGAGGTGCCAAAAAAGCCCAGCTAGGGGTTTTTGGATGCTTTGAACCCATTGGAGCAGTATGTTGGTCAATTTGAGCATTTTAAAGCACATTTGTGAGCACTTTGAGAAATTAATAATAATGATCCATTGGAAGTTGGACCAGGAGATGTAGCCCAAGAGAGGGATGAACTCCTTTATCATTTGTTGTGTTTATGTGCTTATGTTCATTGATTATGCTGTTGTTTATTTGTGTCTTAAATGAGTAAATCATATTAAATGATGTGTTTCAAAGTTGATCCATTTTCTTCAAACACATAAACTTTACTTGCAAATATTTTCAACATTTCAAGTCTTCTTCATTTTTAGATCACCAGTTAAGACAAGAATTATCAAAGGAGTTCCCAAGATCCAATTTCATCAACCATTGAAACAACCTGCCAAGGATAGTACTATTGACATAAAGGAACAAGATAGAAATGTTTTTGCTTTCAGTTTATAACACAAAATTAACAAAATCAAGATTTTAGTGCCATTATTAGAACTTATGAAAACATAACCTTTCAGAAAGACCATCCTCAAGGCTCTACAAGATCCAACTCATGTCACCCTTTTAGATATGATCAATCTAGAGGATGACAACCCTGCTATAACTATTGGACCTCACATTGAAGATAGAATTGATGCCTCTCCACCTTTTTACATTTCATTAAATATCCATGAAAAGATATTGCACAATTACTTAATGGATTCTAGTGCCTTGCATAATGTAATGCCCAAGGTGGTGATGGAAGAATTAGGGTTGGACATTACTAGACCGTATCATGATCTATATTCTTTTGACTCCAAGAAAGTCAAATGCCTTGGAGTTATGAAAGATGTGGTTGTTAATTTTTGCCAATTGCCTATGAAAAGTGTGGTATTAGATGTTATTGTGGCTGACATACCACCAAATTTTGGAATGCTTCTTTCAAGATCTTTGGATAAGAAGGTAGGTTGTACTTTACATATGGACCTTAGCTATGCAACCGTGCCTGTTTTTGGTGGGGAACAACGAAGATTATACAGAGAAGTTATATTGGCTTATTTGGTAAGTGATCACAATAATCCTACTAATCATCCTATATATGATGTAGAAGATGATATTGGTTCTTCTATTTTTCATATTAGTGAGGAAATGGCAGAAGTATCAGTCAGAAAGTCAAAAACTACAGTGGGAGACAGTAAAGACAATTTTTTTTGGAAAATGTATTTTGACGAAGAATCTTCTAAAGAAGGTTCTGGAGCTGGTATTGTCTTCATTTCCCCTACCAAGGAGGTTATCCCCATGTCATATAAACTTTAATTTGACACCACTAATAACATCAGTGAGTATGAATCTTTGTTGTTAGGTTTGAAAGATGCTAGAGATATGGGAGTAGATAAGTTGTTTGGTTTTGGAGACTCATAACTTATTATTCACCAGATCAAGAATATATACCAAACAAAACATAAAAGGTTAAAACAATACATAAATGAGGTATGAGATTATGTGGATAATTTCTTTTTCAACGTTTAATATTACTTTTGTGCACAAAAATTTGAATCAGCAGGCCGACTCTTTGGCACTAGCAACTATCAAATTTAAAACTCCGATGTTTCCTAATTTGAAATTCGAAGTTGAAGTAAAAAACAAACCTTCAATATTGGATAATATAAAACATTGGCTGGTTTTTAAAGATGATGAGGAAATTCAAAGATTTTTGAAAACTATTGAAGAGTTTTCTAACATTTCAATTGACCAAGATGGCGAAGATGGAGAAGCAAAAATACATGTTGCAGAAGTCCTTCAAGATACAATTGCTGGCCACAAAATCATTGAATTGAAGACAAACCATCTGCCCAAGGGTTTGGTCCCGCTAGAAAGGTTGTTCGATCATAATGATGTTTCCAGAAAGGCTGTTATCCAAACAGAAGAAACAGATGTAGTAGACTGTGACATTAGTCCGGATGCAAATCCCAGGTTGGTAAAAATATCTAGGAAACTGTCACAAAAACAGAAAGAAGCATATGCTAAATTAATGAAACATTATTCAAACATTTTTGCATGGTCTTATGAAGATCTAAGGGTGTTTGATACATATATTATTCAGCACAAAATTCCTCTAAAACCTGGATCAAAACCTGTTAAACAAAAGTTCAGGCAATTTAATCCTTTACTATTACCTATAATAGAAAAGGAGATGAAAAGTTTGTTGGAATAAAAAATCATAGTGCCACTGAGATACTCAGAATGGGTAGCCAACCTTGTACTTATCAGAAAAAAGAACGGAGAGATAAGGCTCTATGTAGACTTCAGGAATCTAAACAGGTGCTCTCTGAAAGACAATTATCCATTACCAAAAATGGATTATATCTTACAAAGAGTTTTCAATGCAAAGAGAATATATATGCTTGATGGATATTCAAGGTACAATCAAATATAATTAATGGAAGAATACAAGAAGAAAATAGCTTTTACCACTCCTTGGGGTGCGAAAATATGCCTTTTAGTTTGATGAACGCAGGAGCTACATTTCAAAGGGCTATGGATATCACCTTCATTGGGGAGAAAGACAGGTTTGTGGTTATTTACCTTGATGACATCACTATATTTTCTACATCCGATGAAGAACATTTACAACACTTGAAGCATACCTTTGAGAAGTGCAGGAGGTATGACATATCACTTAATCCCAAAAAATCACATTTTTCCATGGAGGAAGGAAAGCTTCTAGGACACATTGTTTCACCTGAAGGTATTAAAAGAGATCCGGAAAGAGTAAAGGCTATTCAAAAAATTGACATTCCGAGAAATAAAAAGTCCATTCAGTCATTCATTGGTAAAATTAATTTTTTAAGGAGGTTTATATCTAACTTTACAGAAATTGTCAAGTACATCACTGACATGTTGAAAAAGGATGCAGAAATTATGTGGATACCATAAGTGAGAGAGTCCTTTGAAAGGATCAAATAGGCTATCATTCAGGCACCTGTTCTAATTAGCCCAGATTACTCCAAAGAATTCATGATTTTTTCATTTGTATCAGAGAATACCATAGTTATTGTTCTTCTACAAAGAAATGAGCAAGGATACAAGCAACCTATCTCTTTCTTTAGAAAAACCCTCAGAGACTCTGAATTGAAGTATGATTTAATATAAAAATAGGCCCATGCCTTGGTAAAGGCTTTAAAATACTTCAGATTATATGTTCTTCAATCTAAAATTATAGCTTATGTCCCAAGCAGTGCAGTCAAAGAAATATTGGTTCAACCTGATTGTGAAGGAAAGTGAGGGAAATGGATAACCAAAATCCTGGAATATGATCTCACCATAAATCCTACTCAGCTGATAAAAGGATAAGGCCCTACAAAATTAATGACAGAATGTAATTGCAAAGCAGTTGGATTATACCATATTTCAAACAAGACACAAGACTCTTCTGTCCAGATTGAAGAAATGAATTTACAGATAAACAACAAGTATGTTTCTTCAAAATGGTACAAAGATATCGTATTTTTTTTGCTCAATTTTCAATCTCCCCTAGAGTTGGATAAATCAAAATTCAGATCATTAAAGTTGAGAGTTGTAAAGTACTGTATTGTTGATTAGACTCTGTTTTGGAAGGACCCCAATGATTTTTTGTTGAGGTGTGTGGACGAAAATGAAGCTAAACAAATCTTTTATTATCTACATCATGGTGTCTGCGGAGGCCATCATCATTGGAAGGCTACTGCCTTCAAGATTCTTAGTGCAGTCTATTACTGGCTAATTCTATTCTCAGATATTTTTTCTCAGGTCAGGGCATGTGAACCTTGTCAGAAGTTTGTTGGAAAGAAGAAACTTATATCCCTGCCTCCGAAACCAATCATCGCCCATGGACCGTTTCAACAGTGGGGATTGGAATTCATCGAAGAGATTAATTTGTCATCCTCAGGACAACATAGATGGATTCTTATAGCCAAAAATTATTTTATGAAGTGGATTGAAGTAATTCTGACTCAAAATATGACAGACAAGGTAATCATGGAATTTCTAGAAGGATATATTTTTTCTAGGTTTGGTTGTCCTGAAAAACCGGTCACTGATAATGCACATGATTTTATATCAAATTCCATGATTGAATTATACAATAAGTATAGTATCAAATTGGTTCATTCTACACCCTACTACCCCCAAGGGAATGGATTGGCAAAATCTTCCAATAAAACTCTCACAAGGATTATCAAAAAATTACTAACAAAAAATAAAAAATCATGGGATTTTAAGTTAAAGTTTTCCCTTTGGGATGATCGTATCAGTAATAAGAAGTCTATTGGGACATCTCGTTTCCAGATGGTATATGGGATAGAATCAATTTTTCCAACTCAATTAGGCTTGCCGGTTTTTAAGTTTCTGGAGGAAGAACTAGAGGAACCCAATCATGTCCAAAGAAGAATTTTTCAGATGATTAAAGTTCAGCAAGTGAGAGAACAGGTTAATCAGAAATCTCCTACTCATCAAAGAAAAATCAAGGCTACATTCGATAAGGGATTTAAGAAATATGTTTTCAATGAAGGGGATTTGGTGTTAAGATGGATTGCCAGGAGAGAGGATAAAGCAAAACATGGAAATTTTGATAACCTATGGTATGGTCCTTTCACAGTAGCCAAGGTAATCAATAATAACACTTTTTCTTGCATAATTTAGATAACACTGAAACTTTTGGGGGCCCAGTGAATGGGAGTTTCTTGAACCACTGTTTTCTCTAAGGGCTCATCAGGTTTCAGTTAGTACAGTAGGTTTTCCTTTCAATAAAGACTCCATATACCCAATGGACTTGTTTTTTATAGTTATGATGAGAATAAAAGATTGACAGTTGCAGGGGAATCAGTAAATCAAAGATAAAGGAAAGTCATTGGTTTGTAGTTCTTGGAGTTTATTATAAAAAATCCATCCCCAAAAGGAGCCAGTGTTAGTCTCTAATTTTGTCTTGGTTTAGTGAGAAAACCTTATCCTAAACCCATCTTACCCACACTTCATTTTATGTTTCCAGTTGATTTCAATTTTCATTTTTAGTGTATTATGGTTTGCATTACAGTTTTTGAATAGTTTACTTAAGTTTGATTTTGAAAGACATGGTTTTAAAACGAGGTGTCACCTTATATGCCTGTTTGAATTTCAAACTTTAAAATTTTGCTAAGTTGTTAATAGCGCTATGGGAATAAGGCTATTCCCGTAGAGCCAAAATAATCATGCCTTGATACGTGCCTGCCATCCAGATTTCGTTATGATGACACGAATTGTGGATTGAGAGTTCACATGTGTCCATGCAAGCTTGGAAATTATTTACAAATTCAGACTGTTTCATAATCCGATTGATGTGTAACCACGCAGGACTCATTTTAAATCACCCAATTCTCAATGATCATTATATTATACCTATTCAATTTTGCTGAATTCAGGTGCAGGTATTCACTCAAAGGAATGATATACACTAACATATTGCAGGTGGTAAATTTGGAAACCGAGGGCACTATTTACAAAATTGTGTTTTGATGGAGCCAAAGAGGAGTGAACAGGTAGTCAGAATAGAACCAGAGGGTGCTGAAATTCTTGAAGCCTATCCTCAGATAGCTCAAAGGTTTAGAGACACTGGGTGGTTTGAATTCCTTACCACTTTTCAGGGTTATGATGAGCAGGTCTCCATGGAGTTCGCTCTGAATTTTGATGGTCACGAAGTGGAGATCGATAAGATGTTGATGCTAGTGACAAAGTAGACTTTTGTAAAGGCTTGTAGGTTGGTGGTTGGAGGAAATAGATGGTGGAAGAAAGAACATGTGGTTACATATTTTCATCAAGTCCTAATTAAAACCTTAGTCATGTCTTCTTTGAGTGAATTACAGAAGCTCTGGCGCTGGCTCACACAATCTTTACACCCTAACACTCATTACAATAAGAAGAAGAAAGGAAAAGGGAGAAATACCATTACACAAAGTTGAGATATTTTCGATGAAACGCCTGTGAAAGAGGAGATGTCTGATATCAGGGTGACCAGGAGGAGCAGAAGTAAAAGAGCTACGTGGGATCCAGAAATTGAAACATTTTCTGAAGAAGATGTTAAAGGGGAAAATGATTTAGAGAAATATATTGATACTCAAACTACTATCAAGCATGAAACGCCATCAACCGGTAAAATGGGTGTTGCAGTCAAATGGAAAAGGGTTAAAGGTGTGTCTGTATCACAAAAACCTAGAAGTAATTCTACTAGGGTCACCAAAAAGTATAGACTAAAGTCAAAGGCCATGTTTAATCCATCAATCAAAGAATAAAATTTCATAGTCATAGAATATGACTCTGAGAATGCTGAAGCAAGTACCAGGAAAAGGGAAAAAAAAACATCATTACCTAAGAAACCAATCAACAAAGGAAAAATAATGATTTCACCATCTACATGACCTGTAACGAGAGCTTCAACCAGATTATCAAAAGCTAAAGAGATGGCTAAAGGTATCAGTGAAACCCCTGAGGATAAATATGATTACTTTGAAGACTCATATCACATATCATATGTGCATGAAGCTATAGATTCATCAATTTCTGATGAAGAACATATCTCAGGATTAGTCTCAAAGTACCAAGTTAAAGAAAAAGAACCCAAAGTTTCCTTAAACCTGAATGAACCTGCACCTTTTGAAGAATGCTCAGGATTCAGAGTTAAAATCAGAATTGATAAAGAAAGGATCAAGGAATTTCAGAAAACAGTAAGACAATTAAGGAAACACAAGGCGTAGATAGAACAAAGGAATGCTCGCCGGAAATAAAGGATTCAAGGTTTTAAAAAGAAGAAGAAAGAGCAAAGGGAATTTCTCAAAGAACTCAAGGAGATTAATTTCAGACTATATTGGCACAATATTGTTCTTAACACAAAACTCAAACAGAAAAATGCTAAAGCTACTACTCTGATTATATCCTAAAGGTAACATGGAAATTTTATACAATCATGATTTAAATGTTTTCCAGGAAATATGGAAAAGCCTACTTGTTTTTTGTCAGTGAGATGCGAAGACCTCGATCTGTTTGACAAAATCAAACTAATTCCTATTTTCTAGAGTCAAATGTAAATGCTGGCAATATTTTGCAATATCAAGCTATTGAGCTGTGATCTATTTTGGGATTGTAGAAGCTCTTTTTGAGTGAACTACCTTAGTAGATAGATCCTATTCGAATCTAGTCATTAAATATATACTAGATGATAGGATTTGTAAGTTTAATAGATAGTTTAAATAGACAGAGGAAAGATTATGTAAAGGTAAAAAAATTGGAGATCCTGGGGACCTTTTTTGTGAAGCTTATTGTAAAAGGCATTTATGTTCAATTTAACATTTAATAGAAAAGACATATGTATGGTTAGAATCTCTTTTTCTACTCTATTATTTCTTTATTCATTCTTGAATTCATTATTCAGATTGCAATGCTTTTTTATTCTTGACTGTTAGTTTATACAGTGAAAATTTTACCGTAGAGATAATTTTTCAAGTTTTGATATCAAGATGATATTCTTGTTTCTTTATGACATTTTGAGATGAGAATTCATGTGAAGTTGACAAATTGAAGACTTCCTCTTCCCTTTTCTTAATTGGTTTAATCCATCTATGTGTCTACCTATTATTCAACCAATGGGATATGCTATGTTCTGATCTTGATTTTCATGTCATGTTGTAACCTTGAGCTAGTTTTCAACCACCCTATTAAAAAACCAAATCATAAAAACTTAAAAATACTTTGCAATAAACGAATTATGCCCTAGCTTTCCCTCTCACAGTCAAGTGCATCTTTAGGGACTAATGGGAACATTGTAATGCAATTAATCAATTATATTATAATATAATCAATTTCATTATAAAGCACCAAAATTATTTTATGATGTACTTAACTCCATTGTAATGCACCTAGGCTTCATTATAATATATTTTTTTATATTATTAATAAGTCATGTGGGGAATCGAGACCTCGAATTTCACACACAATTCATGTGCTCCTTTCTCATTCCTCTGATGGTCAAAATACGAAAAGTTAATGGATTTAATATTTCATATTATAATATGTATTATTAAATATGTCAGGTCATTGCATTGTGATCATTCACTCCTCTCTTGTTACTTTGATAGACAATTATGGAAGGGAAACATTTAATATTATAAAATATGTGGAGGGACATATAACACCTAGGATATCAAACTCCAATTATGTTGCTCCCCTCTTTTTCCTCTAACGCTCAACTCCAAAAAGGAATTAATTTGTTATAGTTATATATATATATATATATATATATATATATATATATTGTTATAATACTATCACAACCACATTATCATAGTGGTTGATATATGCTTATAGGCCTCATTTTCGAGTTTTAAAAGAAAAACCCTAATAAGTTTCTTTCCTAAAAAATAAATTGTTACCATTATCAAATTTAAAAAACTGTATAAATACATAGTCGAGGCCTAAGTGTAAAAGAAAAACCTTGATATTTTTGTTTTCTAAAAAAATGTTTTTCCATTATCAAATTCAAAAATGCATTTTCTTTAGTTCAATTTGAATAAAACTCTAATATCTAGCAGAAAAAAATCCCAAAACCAAAAAATTATATTCATAATGGTGAAGAATACCTAACCTATCTTCCATGAAGAAAATTTCGTCTCAATCCCCTTTCATCGTGATTGGCATTTGATAAAAAGGAGATAACTTAATCCATTAAAAGAAAAATAAACTACTTTAATTTTCCATGCTTTGGAAACTCCGTTAGCCCTACGGTTTTCATATTAAGGCTATTTTAAAAAGCATAAAAGATTACGACCTTATTTGGATACAAGTTTTCCATCCTTATCCCTATAAAATTTTTGGACCTCTCCACTGTGAATTTCATGTAAAATGCCTTTGTGGGATCTGTAGGATGCAGACATACTCAATCAGACTTTTTGCATCCTTATGACTCTGAACATTTATAACATCTAACGATGAGAAACCAAGTTAAAATAAATTTGTCTTAACATAAAATATTGTATTAAAACTATGGGAAGTAAAACATGGGTTCAATGCTATGCACTTGGTTTGGCATAATAAAATTGAAATAAGTTTATATATTCTTAAAATTTATAACATGTAACCACAATGCTTAAACTTTGAGATTAGTTAAAATCAATTTGTCTTAAATATTTCATCTGATTGCATATATGGTATTAATAATAGGTTGGATTCTTATAAACATATGAAATATCCTTAAACATATTCACATGAATTTGGTCTAAACATTTTGTGCAATTACAACTGATAAAACTTACCACTGTATCCTGATGCACTTTTTCCATCGTTATCCTTGTACAGTTGTTGGAACTTTTCAATGTAAATTTCATATAATGTTTGGTTGTGGGATCCACAAGATGAA
>ML780529.1:651785-676783 GCA_009831015.1 Picea engelmannii | reverse complement strand
GGTATTTCCTCTCAAAATACCTCTTGAATTCCTTCCAAGTAACCTCTTTCTCTTTGATGTGCTGCACCTGCACAAACTGATCCCACCACATGGATGCCTTTCCTTTCAGTTGGTACATTGCAATTCTTCCTTCTGCATGAGCATAATAATTTTGCAGCTGGAAGTATTTCTTCATGCCAAGCAACCATGTCTCAGCATCTTCCTCCTTCTTATGCTCCCCATCAAATGTTGGAGGTTTAATTTTATTCATCTCTCCTTTCAATTCCTTCCTTCCAGATTTTTGATGTTTTCTGGTAGGTGATGGGCTTGAACTGTTGTGTGTCTTACTGCCAGAACATCTTTGGGAGTGACTGTGATGTCGGCTATCACTCCTCGACCTGCTTCTTCTCCCATGAGTTCTGCGACTCTCCGTCGTACTTGAGTCTCTTCCTTTCTCAAGTTTCTTCTCTATTCTTTCCAAACTCTGCAAGAATCTTGAGTTTAATTTCCCTTGCCGATCCTTGACTTTCATGAGCTTTCGGATATCATCTTGACGCTCCTTGGCCTCTCTTTGTAGCCCTTCAATGATTTTCATCATATGTCCTTCCTTATCCATCTCTTTTCCATGCCCATTAGAGTTCGATCCTTTGACTCCCAGGTTAACATCCTTTCCTTTTTGTGCGTCTTCCATTTCAGGGATAATTTGCATTCTTCCCCACTCCATACTTGGCGTTGATTCTCTAGAGTTTTGGCCTTCGTTGAACTCTGCACACGCACTGTGCAATCCAATTCAAAATTGTCAGGCCATTAAACTTCATGAATTATCCCACGATATTCATAATTAATACGAACAAGAACGAAAGTTATTTCATCTTCACAAGTTTTCTATGCTTTGTCTGGCTCTGTGTTTTTTGAGTGTCTGAAACTTCAATTTCAGTTATTTTGGGACTTCCAGTTTCGGAGTTTCGCAACTCCTGATGTCGAGGTTTACTATCCTCTCGGATTCCTGATCTTTGATAAGCCCTTTTTACGGGCTGGCCCTCCTGAGCCTAGCTCTTAAAGCATATGACCATGCGCCAAGACCGTGGTCGTTTCCCTCTCATGTCTACTCCTATCGGGGTTTCGGCCCTTGCGCTGCCAACAGGCACATGTCCTTGCAACTCCCGATTCTGCGATATGCCTTATCCCTCCAAGCTAAGCCCTATCTGATGCGACCGTTGTCTCGTGACCTAGGCCTTATCCCTTATCGGGGTTCGCAGTTTCGCAAATATGAATGCGCCAAAACGCTTGACAGCGAAAATCCTGATTTCCCGATTTCCGATGGACTCCATCCATGCTAGCCCTCCGGGATATAGCCTCACCATACAACCACACTATATGACCTTAATCAAAACACTCATCGGGGTTTCGACGATTTCAATATCATGCGCATACGCTCACGGGATCTCCGATGGGTCCCAGTCGTTGACTTATCAACAATCCTTTCTCCTGTTGCTATAAATCTGCCACCGGTCCTCCTAACAGTCGGTGTGGCCCCACGCACCTAAGCCTTATCGGGAAATCGCATATCGCAATTTTCCCATGCACGAAACCTTTGCCTCCGGAATCTCCGATTTCCCGATTCCTGATTTCTCAAATCCTGATTTTCGATGAATGACCTTTCTATAGGGACTTTCCCGATGAACCTCAATCACCAATGGATTTACTCCTTGTCGGGACTTTCCCCGATGGCACAGATCTCTGCCACATGTCCACTAATATAAATGGTCTGGATCTTGTCGTGAATTCGTGGATCGCGATTTGGTGTGACAAGAACTTAGAAAACCAAGCCTTCAATCCACCGAGTAAGGGGGATTCTCTATCAACAAAGAGCTTTAGTAGTTTTCATACACATCACATTGGAGTCCTTTCATTTCCTAGAAGTCCTCGAGTTCCCTCCCCTCTTATATCCTTTGTGATTTCTTAGTGAATCACTAAAATTTCGTAGCTACGTTTATCAACCTGATTTGAAGAAAATTTCCAATGGTCCTCGTAACCATAATATGCATTTATTCTATTCTCTCTATTTTCTCAGAACCATAGGAGTTTCCCACACTCCTCTTGACTCATATTTATTCCCCCGACCCAACTATATCCATCCTCTCTTCTCTTCCCATTATTTTCCTCTTTTTCTTTCCTTCTACAACAAAATTTCATGAGTCAAATCCCAAATTGTGGGTCAGATAAAAAAATTCTAGATGGGTACTATGCCTATAATCTCATTGATTTATGAGGAGGAATTCCCAACCACCAAATTGATTGGTAATTAATTTTTTCATGGGAAACAAACAATTTTTGGTTTTGGACATTTTTAATTCAACATAGCACTACTTGGCAGGCGTATTCTCAACCAGTCATGGTTCCTCTCACCGTTCCCTCTTATGAAATCATTTTTTGTATAGGAAATACCCTTCAACAATTATTCGACATTTTAATTTTTTCATCAATAAAAAATATGTCCATATTCTTCTAGTAGTAATATTATTTTATTTACAAGCTAAGGGGAAACAAAGGGGTTACAATCCCCTCCCCCTTAAAGGAACATTGTCCTCGGTGTTATTTTCATATTAGCAACACCAATAATGTCTTCTTATTTTAGTTTCTTGAGCAATGTTGTTCCTCTGTCTTGGTATGCTCCTCTCCTAGACTATTGTCATTTTTCACATTCCTACAACAAATTCAAACAACAAACATATTAATCACAATTTCATGCAATTTTTTTTTATTGTTGTTCAAAACTAAAAAGGAAATATTCATACCAAAACAATACTTATCTGTGCATTTTCGTGGATCCACATCTAGTTGGTTGTATTATTAAATTGGCCCATTGTTTTCCTTGACATGCACATTTTGTGCATCATCCCAACCAATAATTTACAATAATTATCGAAGTATCATATTCCTTGCATTTAGTCACTCTCAATACCAATGATTAAGAATCATCTTCTATGATACACGATTTCTTAGGTGATCCATGTTTCCTTTCCAAGGATTTCTTGCACAAGAATAGTTTACAATACTTCACCGAGTCTTATAGTCGAGGCATCTCTCTAACTTGCTCTATCGAGCCACCCCTCTAGCCCATGTTACCACAACACAACATCTTCTATGGTGAGTATTGTTTGTCAGATGGTCCCCATGTCACAAAAATATACTTTTTCCATTCTATCCATCTTGAAATCCATCACCTATCCCTCCATGATAGATCTTTCATTTCATATGTTTAACATTCATACAATAAGCATGAGATAATATCATCGAATTATCAAAATTTTCAAATCTATTACCCACAAATTTCTAATTCCACATTTTGATTTTCAAATATGTTCCACACAGAACCGTATTCAAAAGTATGATATATTTCTTCTTATAAAATTTTGGGTCAACATGAATTCGTCTTTCGTATGGGCTTACAACGTTTCCCTTTTCAAGAACCTTATTTCCTGCAATTTCAATACCCACACAACCAAACAATTGTTACTTATCATGCACATTATAATTTCATTGTACACCTGCAGTGGCTCACAAACATTTTCATAACTATGCATATTTACAATCAAATTATATTTATGCATTTA
Source organism: Picea engelmannii (assembly GCA_009831015.1). Taxonomy (NCBI): domain Eukaryota; kingdom Viridiplantae; phylum Streptophyta; class Pinopsida; order Pinales; family Pinaceae; genus Picea; species Picea engelmannii. The sequence continues at coordinate 673,187 of ML780529.1, read as the reverse complement.
GTGACAAAAAACAAAAGGAATTATAATTTCCCTACACATGCCTCATTCTAGGCGAAGATTTTCAAAAATCAATCAACTATTAGATCAATGTAATCAATGCTCCAATGTCCATGGCCACATTCACACACAATGCACCCTTGCATCGATTTTTCAGAGTATTACTTTTCATATTAGGAAACTTTCCTTGGTGGCTTGGAACTCAACCAACCTATCATGACAAGGATCATGTATCCACATTCATTGTTACAACAATATTATTCATATTTCCATTAGATGACCATAACCTCAGATCAACACACCATGATATGGAATTAAAATTTCATATGAATTCCTTACAATATTATTTCTTCAATAATAACCATGGTGCCAACATCTATGGCCACCCAATTACTCTCTTTACCATTCTACAACTACTGTAGATCATTAGAAGGTCTTCCTTCCATAATGGGTAGTACATTTCCTACCCTCTCATGCAAACATGTTTTTCCTTAATGAATTAGGCAATGTTTTGTTTATGAGCACCCTTGTTCCCAATCATTCCTGATTGGTCAAAATATTCATGGCACTTTGTTCATGAATTTTGTTACAAGGATATCCATCATCCTTGGATGCTAGGGGATCCTTCCTCTATCCTTATGGTTCTTCATTCCTAAATCATAACCTTTTTTTGTATCAATGGCATACAAAAACCACTTAGAAACATGTTCTTATCATAAGATAATAAAATATCTCATAAGAGATTCTTACTCAATCCCTTCATACCATATATCATACTAATATGAAAAATATTTTTACTTGTTTGGCTATCAACACCCCTTTTTCATTTTACCTCATATTCGGTGCTTCATGGGGGCTCCTAAAGTCCCTTAAACAATATTTCAACAACATCCCTTTTTTCTTTTATTCTCTTCCCAAGGTTGTCAACCATTGACAATTTTCCTTCCTCAATAGCTCCAATATTTTCTTACACTTAACATGAATCATTGAAATCACAAACATATTAGTTTTCATATTAAATAAAATTCATGTACATATCATATAAATCAACAAGAACTATCATATATGTCCTAGCATATATACATGTACTTCCTCACATTAATCCTCAATGTACTCACTAGTGGAAGCATAAAATAATCCAATTCTTGGGTATCCTAAAAGCATCAACATACTAGTTTCCCATCCCAGAGAAACACAATAAACAACAAGGAACGGGTTAAGGGACTCTTCCCCTTTTTCCAACTCCTCCTACATAGTCTCAAACTTTTCCAATTTTGTTGAGTTATTTCCAAGCCCTCATTTCCTTTACTTAACATGGCTCAACCAAGGATATTCATTTTAGCATACTTCTTTGTTTATTTTCCTTTTCTTTCACAACTATTCCTTTTGAGTTTTATAACTCTGTTAAGAAAATTAGAGTTTTCGGAGAAAAAGAAGTTGTTTTCCTTTCCTCCTATTTTTCCCCAAAAATCTATCCCTCTTGGGATTTTCTTACTCTGTTTCTTGAGCAATTCCATCGAAGTTTCATGTTTATTTCACTCGATAATTCAACATGGTATAACATTGTGTTTTTTCCCATAAATTGACAACTGGTACATTTTTCACATTCACCAAAGAGAAAATCAATTCGGTCAACGTTCTTTTTCATATATTTTACTCAAGCATGATATTTTAAAGTGTAATCCAAGATTCTTGTACAAATAGACATTGTAGTCTATTGTCTAATCTTCCAACAATCATTAAGATTATGACTTTGTTCTCTTGAAAAATTTCTCACACGATTATTCCACATGGGACTGTCTCATCATGAAACCTATTGCATATCCATCACTATCTGAGATGATATCAACCTCGATTCATCCTCAACCTTGTCGTTTCAAATTCTTATCCAATATTCCATAAGGAATTATCAGGATGTATCTCTATTATTCATTCAAATTGTGCATTCAACCTCTTTGTACAAGAATTTAAGGCGCTCTTTGATCTGTAGTTAAACATGCATGAAAATAGTTTTTTCCCCTACCTAGAATTTCGATCTAAATAAAAGATACTCTATTCGCTCCTTACATTTTACATGGAAGAACAATTTGTGACAGGACATAGTTCTATGGTGCCCACCCTATACTTAATAAAAAAATGGGTGGACCTGCCATGATTTCATTCTTCGAGGCCCCATAAATAGAGTCAATTAATGACTCTATTTCAAGATGGAAAATAAGGTGTTGATGTCATGCTCCTACTCAATATTGTGAATATATTATAGCTTCTTGTATTTGAGAATATCCTTGTATATAAAAAATGTTATGTCATATATATATATATATATATATATACATATATATATTCTATTTCTTATGGGTTTGAATGAAATTTGCGAGCCGAAAACACCCTACAAATTGGAAGATGGTTTACATTTGGACCACAAATAATCTATTAAGATATATTAATGTGAATACTATTGGAGTAAATATTAAAAAATTCTCTTTAACATTGAAGTTGTATTTGTCGACCTCCAAGTATGTTACATAGTTGAGACTAATTGTTTGCTTCTCCCTTTCTTTTACCTCCTATATACTTACTCGTTTTTCCCTTGTCTTCTTCCCCTTTATTATCCCTTTCTAGTTCTATACTTAGTCACATTTCTATGATCACGGCTTCCTGACTTAGCGGATTGGAAAGTACTCATATTCATCTATATCTTCACATCATGATGCCAACCGACCGTCGACCCTTTCAATACTTATCCAATTATTTGACCATCGTGTCTCGAGTTAGTGCTATCGAACTCTTATTCCATAGTTCCCTCATACACCCAAAACTTCTGTGATTTGGAATTTATGATTTTACTAGTTAGAACTTAGCAAAGGTTCAAAAAGATTGGAATTAATAAATGAACAGTAGATGTTGTTATGTGAGATACTTACCCATTTTTCCCTTTTCATATTCCCCTCTATTATCTCTTTATGGTTATATACTTACTCTCCTTTCTATGATCATGAGTTCCCTGATTGGTGGACTAACATATCTTCATCTCCATCTACATCCTCACATCACGAGTCTGACCGACTGCTCTTCCTTTCCATACTTAGACAATTTTATGGCCATGGTTTCCGGGGTTGGCGCTATCGAACTCTCCTGTCTCCTATTCCGTGATATACATATTCCACCCAAAATATTTGTGATGTACAATTCCACCACAGACTCCTTGAACTTGAAAGATTCACTCTACCTAGCTTCACAAAAGTTTCAAAGAATATATCATTGCCTTCCATCCCCACTACCTTCGAACCCTTCCCAATGCACATTAATTATGGTTTTACTTTGACAACTCAACACACTGGTACAAAAAAATTGACATTAACAAGAAAAAACCTCGAAGACATATCCCATTAACACACATTAAATCATCATTTACCATACTCTGAACGATCGTTGTTCCTTTCTATACTTGCCCAATTTTTTCTCTGTGTTCCGTGATATACATCTTTCACCAAAAAATTATGGGATCTACAATTCTACCCCAGGATCCTCCAACTTGCAAGGTTTACTCTACCCGGGTTCACAAAACGTTTCAAAGAATTTATCGCTCCCTTCCATCCCCATCACATTCACGCCCTTCCTAATGCACGTTAATTATTTTGTCCTCTAGATTTCACTTCCATTGTTTTGCGACCTACAAACAACACCTAGACCTCCACGATATAAAAATTGACTGCCAAACTCCCACATTGTCCCCTCTTATGTGTTACACATTATGCATTCAAAAGTTCTAAGCCATACAATTTGACGAGGGCCTCACATCTTCTAGGGAACCCTTGTCACCCTATTTTGGATCCTTGGGTTGGTGGGTTCACAAAATCTCTAATTCTTAATCACTATTTCTTGTGCCCTCCACCTTCGTATTTCTTTCCAAATATGCAACAGAAAGGTTTAATGCTAAGATTTCATCATGCAACAACCGTAAATATCATCATTAATTAGAAGAAGGTTCAAGGAAAAAGTCACACTGACTATCCGTACAAAACTTGTCGAGGAGCATGCAAAAAATATATTGCCAGGTAATGAGATATCTATTACAAATTTCATTATATTAGCGAAAGCAAGTCCGACCTACCGTTTCCCTATTCTATATTTAGACACATTTTCAGTTGCGGGTTCCTAGACTGGCAGGCTCAAGATTGGGTTTCCAATGTTCCGTGACTTGAAAAAAGTGCCCAGAGTTTCGTGATATACAATTTTTCTGCTGGACTACCCCATTTTTGCATCCCAAAAAATAAATTATTTTTAAGTTGGAAATTTCTTAGGAAATTATTTCCATTTTTGGCAAATTCTAAATTGGAATTTTTTTTACATTTATGGCAATTCCAAATTTTGAATTTAGATAATTGTAATTAATGATTATGACTATTGGGAAGAAATTTGATTGACCCAACTAACTACTTTACTATGACACTTGTATGAAACAAAACATTTTATAATTATTGTTGGAGGACAAATGGAACAACCATGTTGAAAATTAGTTTACCATGGCTCCATGAGTGGGGAACATGTTGGAACTACCTTAGGGTTGATTTTTATAAGTGAAAAATCAAGAATTTAGCCATTGGTAGCCCCTGAAAATCAGGGATTTGAAAATCTGCGAAAATTCCCAAGGGGAAAAAGACCTAGGCAAAAATTATTGTGGATATATAGCATATGTGAGGAGGAAGGACATTTCCTAGTATGATGGGGTAAAATTATTGATCTCTTATTGTTATGAACATTGATTTATGAGTGTGAGGCAAGGAGAAGTTTTCTGAGACTAAAGGATTATTTTTGAGGCAGAGTTTTGAGTTTTCCCTCATGGATTCATGGTCAGGCTAGGGGGTGAATGGAACAAGTAACGTTGGTTGTTCCATTCTAAGGTTGGGAGGAACATGGTTATTCCCTTTTTCTTTCAGTGAATTGGTTCAGATATGTTATCATATTCCCTCTGGTTGAATGTTATATGGTTGAATAAAGTGATAGAATGCATCTGTTAATTCTAAATAGAAATAATACTATGGACGAAAGATTGAATTGAATATTATTGAACTTAATAACTAACAGAATGCCTCTATACTATCTCTGAATGGATTATCTTTGTTGCATCTTATTGATGAATGAATACTAATTTCCGTAAGTATACTAGTTGAAAGAATATGCCTAGTCAAGTTTCTCGAAGAATAGTTATGTGGGTTAGATTATTGTTGTAATGCGATAAAAATTGTAGGTGAAAACATCACAACTAAATTGTATTTGGAGATTTGAACTATCTATGTACGCAATATAAATGGAAAAATGAATAATGTGTATATATATATATATATATATATATATATATATACATATGATTACATTTCTGTATGTAAAGGTATGTGCAGAAGTATAGTAATTAATTGAGATTCCTTTCATGTACAAGCTAAATAGTTATAATTTAATAGGAGATAACTATATTTTCAAGTAACTAAGATATATTTATGTATGGAAGTAACCATGCGAATTGCAAGATTCATTACAGAAATCCTACAACATACACACACACACACACACATATATATATATCAGCATGTGTAAATGAAAAATTTGTAGGACAATTTTGTCTAATTGACCACGTATTGAAATGATGGACATAATATTTGGAATAAATCAATTAACAGAAGTGAAATTATAGAACTAAATACAAGGGTCTTGAAGGCCCAATGAAATCAAAGACATTCTATAACCCTTAAATGGTTTTACACATATTCTAATAAACTTATAGCTTTTGAACAACAACATAAATCGCCTAGTAATGAGAAAAGAAAATCAAATTGCATGATTGGACACAATGAAATTTATGGAAGATGAATCAGTATGGGAGAAAATAAAACTTATTATAGTCACATGGCCTGGAATCAATTACAAATAGGTATACACATATTCAGCAATAGCCAAGAATCATTATCCACTTCAAAACTCTAATTATAAGAAGAGGCCAGTGTGGAGATAAGATTGAGTAAAATCAATGAAACAGTCATTATATCATTACAAGTAGGTGAGAGGAAAACCCTGTAACTCTTTTTGAAAGAACTTATTACATATCTTGCCTTGAATTGAAATAAAACGATACATGAGTCAGAAAAAAACTATACATTTTAACGTTAAACTGGAATGGGACCATGCCCTTCTTTTTCTAAGGCTAGGGAAGGTGAGTCACAGAGCTACTAGGCATGGAACCCGAATACATTTTGCGTTGGGGATAGGCATGGACATCTGAAACTTGCACAGGTGAAAGCTCTGCAAATATGTACCATTTAAATATTAGTAATTATAAGAAAGAAAGGTAAACAAAAAACATCAACATAATGATAAATTCTAGTAACAGAGTATTCCAGAGTGGCACTCAACTTATGACATGCTGAATCGTGTCCTTCCCTTGTCGCATTCTAGCTGGATAGATGTTTGGGCTGTGGGAGGATGGTCCAGTGACTCCTTGATGGGTACCCTTAGATCAACAAGGTGCCATCATTAGTGTTGGTACCAAATCAGATAATTCCTTTCTTATAAAATATAACAATCAACAATGCTAACATGTAACATATAAGTTGTTAAAACAAGACATGCGAGCATGCCAAAGATATAGTATCGACAATTTCACGTAGAATAGAGGCTATATTCAATCGTTGAGTTTAAACCCCGCCTAAAACAAATTACAGAGAGTATTTATAAATCAATAATAGATACAGAGATAACATTCTACAAAATCCAAATGGTATATATACTAATCACACACCACGATAATGACAAGGTTCCCTACAATATCAAATATTATATGCCATAGAGTCTTTTTAATGGACTATTTGAATACCACATAGGTCACTTTGTAATGGAACAAAACATGAATGTAATAAACATGAAGAAAGAAATATTCGTGTGGGAACCAACTAAGGGTTTGATGAAACTACAGAGGGATGGGTTCATCCTTTACAAAGGAAATGCATCATATTATACTACAACAGAGAAGGAACTTCCACTCGAATAGGAACCCCACATAGCCTTACAAAGATTTAATTTCATGCCTCGACATACATCAGACCGAGTGTCTATAAAGAATAGTGATAGTAGAAAATAGGGAAACCCTAAGAATTAAAGTATATATGAGGAAACTATGCAAGTGAATTTTCTCTGATTTCAGAACAAGGGGTGGAATGCCGACACTTTCAGAGAACTCGAGAAGGAAACAATCGAATAATACAACTTTCTCGAGTAGTGGAATTAACCTAGAAATATTTTCAAGGAATAATGATAAGGGAAAACTTAACATCCTAAAACTTACCAAGAAAGAATAATGTGTTGGTTGTCACACCGGGAAATGACCTCCAGATAGACAAATTCTCTGTTGAGAGTTAACACCGAGAAGCATCTACTGAGGAATAACACACAGAGACATCTGCTGAGAGTTAACGCGTAGGGCCACCTGCTGAGGAATAGCACGTAGAGTCATTTCAGGGCTTCACAATGACAAAAGGACAACATGCTTAACCCTAGAAATACTCCTTATGATGAAGAATAAATGTTGAGTTACAATGGTGGGTCTGGCAATGTGATAGGGTAGAGTTGGCACAATTGAGTTGGACGGAAGGACAGGAGGAACCATCGAAACTCACATACACAGAACCACATTAATGGCCGATGCAAAGAGATTTGACTCCTGATAGATAAACCTTTCTTCCCACTTCAATAAAATCACAAAGTTATTAACCTTCCCTCTGTGACATGACTAGTCAGAACTCGTTTACTCCAACTATATCATTTCAGTTAGAATATTGTTCAGATAAGATTATCATTGAGACATCATTCCGTTAAGTCAAATTCAAACGATATTAGACATGAAGTTCATTACCCAAACCTTTAGTTAGTTGGCGACTGGAAGATCGCTAACCAAGGATTATTTAAAAACTCGTTTAAGAATTTAAACACACCAAGTGATTCCAAGAACCTTTTACTAAGCCTTATATGTTTGATTAAGGAATATATCCCCGACCATGTGGCTTCATAAAGGTATATGAGTTTTATTAAAAGTACAATTAAATATCCTCATGTGCAACATGGAAGACTTGTGTTTAGGAAGACATTGCGACTATAAGTCCTAAGTCTAGACTACCATGTAGATATATATTTATTTAGATGAGTAAAATTGAGACCAAGGGAATTGCTAGAATTTTATTGATTTTTTCCATATAAATTTCCCTATCCAAAGTAAGTCGATTGTTGTAGAATGGCATCATGTGATAGATAGAATATAATATATCTCATATATTTTTATAACTAGAATGAAACAATGAATATATAAAATGAAACTGGAGATTAATGTCCCATCAAAAAATAAAATTTTATGGTAAATTTGAGGTTCATTACATATGGTATCAAAGAAAAGGTTACATCACTTGGACCTTTATCAGGGAAAAATTAATTACTTATCACATATTTATGTTTATGTAAAAACTGACAAACCATTACTGTTACAAACAAAAAACCCTTTTCTATTTTGTGTTAATCATGGCAGCCCATGATGACGCAGAAATTAGACTTGAGGGGAATCCTGAGCAAAGACCTCCTGGAGATCCGAGACATAATAGTGATGGAATCTCACCCACTGAGGTTCTAGAAATGATGAGGAATCTCATCGTTGAGCTGCAAGTTTTCAAAGAAGACAATGAGAAACTGATGAAGGCACAGCAGGAGCAGCAGTAAATAAATGAAGTCCTACTGCATAGTATAGTGACAAAGAAAAGCCCAAAGGATGAGAGCCATGAAGAGAAGGTTAGTAAAAGGGCCTCCAAGAATTTTTGTCTTGAAGGAGAAAAAGGGGATAGTTCATATGAAGGTACACCTTTAGCTGAAGATAAAACAAAACGAGAAAGAAAAAGGAAATGGGTAGATAGATTTTGAGGGAGAATTTAAGAAAATCAAACCCGCTACCTTTGATGGGTAATCCCGAATAGGGGAGGAAGTTGAGGCATGGTTATTATACATAAATAATTATTTCCAGATCTACAAATATTCCATCAATATGAAAAGCCAACATTTGGTGGCAAGATCTGAAATTGGCCAAGGGCCTAAAGGAGAAATAGATGGAATGGTTAGACTTTAAGAAATATTTCATGAAACAAGACCTATATGAAGGTTACTATGAAAGAAAAAACAAATAATTTTGTGAGCTACGACTTGGTCAAATGGCTATGGAGGATCTAATAAACAAATTCCTGGAATTACTAAGGTTCGTACCTTATATCTGGGAGGTCAAAGTAAAAATCAAACGGTTTCTAAGCTATTTACAATAGTATTACAAGGACATAATAAAGTTTGATAAACTCAATTCCCTGAGTGAAGTATTCAGGAAAGATCGAATGTGTTACAACCAATAAAAACAACAGAAAAAATTTCCCAAAGCTTGGAAGGATAAGAAACAAGACCGAATGAACCAACAGAAGAAGGGATACCAGCCAACTCCTTATCGGAACATAGAAAAATCTTTCCAAGAAAATATTTTTGCTCCAACAATCCAAATATGCAAGACAGAGGTAAATAGGTAAATTTGGGAAGAAAGAAGTTTGGGGATATTCCCCGTGAGCCATTAAAGTTCTGGGAATGTGGAGAACCTCATCTAAGGAGGAATTGTCCACGTTTAAATTCAACAACCATAATTGTTGTTCACAATTTGCAGGAAGCCTCAACGGTGGGAGATGTTGCAGAACCTTGCATTGAACAAATGCAACCGTGGATGGCCGACAAGTTGACCACGAGTCCTCTGTGGTGGAAATTGAAGGTAAAATCAATAACACTCGAATTTTCATTTTAATTCATCCTGGAGCTACGTTAAGTTATATCACTCTTGGTGTAGTAGAGTCAAATAAACTTAAGAAAATGAGACACGCAAAATCATGGCTGGTATAGCTAGAAACAAGAACTAAAAGAAAAGTGGTTGACTTTATTTCTGATTATGAGTTCAGTTTAGGTGGTCAAAACATATGGACAAATATGAACATTCTACTGCTAGGATATTATGATTTAATTATCGAAATGGATTGGTTAGAAAGGCATAAAGCAATGATAGATTGTTATGAAAATACACTTAAGTATAAAGACAAAAATGGCACTCCTAGGACAATTCAAGGTATACAAAAACCAGTATCATTTAGACAAGTTTTAGCAATGAAATTCAAGAAATTCATGAGAAAGGGTTGTCAATTTTACGCCATACAAGTAACAAACCTATTAGAAAAAGAAGATAAACCCAACTTGGAGGACTTTGTTGTTCTGCGTGATCTCAGAGACGTGTTTGTTGATGAAATGCCTGAATTACCCCTAGAAGGGATATATAATTTTCTATCGACCTGCTACCTGGTTTAGCCCCTATCTCTAAAGCACCTTACCGAATGAGTTTGTTGGAACTGACAGAACTAAAAATTCAACTATAGGAATTATTGGACAAAGAGTATATCAAACCGAGTGTTTCACCATGGCGAGCACCGGTCCTCTTTGTGAAAAATAAAGACGGTACTCTAATACTTTGTATCGATTATAGACAATTAAAAAAAATGACTATTAAGAACAAGTACCCCTTACCTAGGATAAATGATCTATTTGATAAAGTAGGTGGGGAAAATATCTTTTCGAAGTTGGATTTATGATCTGGTTATCACCAAGTTAGGATGAAATATGAGGACATAAGCAAAATAGATTTTTGAACAAGATATGGACATTACGAATTTGTAGTTATACATTTTGGACTCACTAATGCACCAACCATGTTTATGTGTTTAATGAACAATATTTTTAGTCAATACTTGGACAAGTTTGTGTTGGTATTTATTGATGATATTCTATTCTACTTTAAAACAGAAGAAGAAAATGAAGGGCACTTAATAATAGTTCTGCAAACTTTGAGGAAGCACAAACTATATGCTAAATTCGATAAGTGTGATTTTTATCAAAAGAAAATACAATACCTAGGACATGTAATATCTACATAAGGCATTGCAGTCGATCCTGAGAAAATCAGAGCCATCATGGAATGGCTAGTACCTAAGTATGTAGTGGATATCTGATCATTCATGGGAATCATCGGATAATACCACAAATTTACAAAGGGTTTTTCCAAAATTGCTTACCCTATCACATCATTAAAAAATAAAGGGACCAATTTTAATTGGTCTCAAAAATGTCAAGACAATTTTAATAAGTTAAAGAAATTGTAAAAAACCACACCCATTTTAAAGGTAGAAGATCTAGATAAAGACTTCACTGTCTGTGTAGACACAAGTAAAGAAGGACTAGATGGTGTTCTAACTCAAGAAGGACACGTATTTGTTATGAGTCCCGAAAACTGAAGGAACCCGAGCGAAACTACGTCACTCATGACTTTGAATTGGCATTTGTAATACACACCCTAAAAATGTGGCGACACTACATAATGGGCAGAAAGTTTCTATTATTGACTGACAATAGCAGTGTGAAATTTGTTTTTAGTCAGCGAGACCTTAATGAAAGGCAAGCAAGATGGATAGCCTTCTTGAGCGAATTTGACTTTGAGGTAAGACATATCAAGTGTAAGGAAAATAAAGTAGTTGATTCTTTAAGAAGAAGAGTTCATGGGTTGTTTAAAATAAACATTAGTAGAGCAGAAAGAGATCTTGAACATAAGATAAAGAGTGCAGGTAATAACGACAAAAATTATACTAAGACAGTGGAAGAATTACAAAACACTACAGGAAATTCAGACAAAAGGGACCTGAGCTTGGACAAGAATGGTTTACTGTGGTTTAAAAACAGGGTATACATACCAGATTCGACAGAATTAAAGTTAACAGTCTTGGATGAAGTGCATAAGAAACCATATTCTAGTCATCTAGGATACCAGAAAATGATAACAAGACTAAGAAAGTTATTTTATTGGCCTAATATGAAGGGAAAAACAGTAGAATAGTTAGCTAAGTGTCAGGATTGTCGACATGTAAAAGTTGAACACCAACATCAAGATGACCTGTTGCAACCACTAACTATGCTAGAATGGAAATGGGAGACTATATCACTGGAATTCATTACAGGTTTGCCTAGAACTCAGAAACATAATGATTCTATTATGGTGGTAATCGATAAACTCAGTAATTCTGAAAACTTTATTCCTGTAAAGTCTACTTTTAAATCTATTAACGTCGCTAAAATATTCATGAAAGAAATTTTTAGCCTGCATAGTATTCCTAAAATGGTGATTTCGGATAGAGACGTAAAATTTACATCTGCTTTTTAAAAAGAATTGTTTGCAGGGATAAATACTAACTTGAATTTCAACACAAGTTACCATCCGCAAATGGATGGACAAACTGAATGAACAAACCAAATCGTTGAAGATATGCTCTGCATGTACGTAAGAAAAAAACCAAGAAAGTGGGAAGATTTCCTACACTTGGTAGAATTTGCATACAACAATGGGTACCAAAATTCAGCTAAAATGAGCCCCTTCGAGGTCTTGTATGGAATAAAGTGTACGACTCCAATAAGATAGGATAACCCAATTTACAGACTCATGGTTGGACCAGAAATGCTCCAGGAAATGGAAAGTATGGTAAGAAAGGTACAACAGAACTTAAAAGAGGCACAGGATAGACAAAAGAGTTATGCAGAGCAAAAAAGAAGACACTTGGAGTTTCAAGTGGGAGACCATGTTTACTTAAAAGTCAAATCCCAGAAAAATTCACTAAATCTAGGGAACTATGCCAAGTTGGCACCTAGGTTTTGTGGGCCCTTCGAGATACTAGCTTGAATTGGACCTGTAGCATACCAGCTTGCACTTCCCACCAATCTAAAAATTCATAATGTATTTCCTGATTCTTTTTTAAAGAATTATGTGACCATACTCATATGATCGATTGGAACTTGGTGCAGGTGGAACCACAAGGCGATTTCTAGGTGGAACCTTTTTTCATTTTGGACCAGAGAGAAATAACACTTCGGAACAGAGTCATCGCTCAGTTAAAGGTGCAATGGAAGAACTTTATCCCGGAGGAAACCACTTGGGAGTTGGGGGGAGATTTGCAGAAATCCCATCCAGTGATGTTCCAGGAAAGGAACAGACACTAATGAAAGTGTTTTATTGAAAGGGTAAAGGATGTGACATCCCCAAAAATAATTTATTTTTAAGTTGGAAATTTCTTAGGAAATTATTTTCTATTTTTGGCAAATTCGAAATTGGAAAATTTTTGCGATTTATGGCAATTCTGAATTTTGAATTTAGATAATTATAATTAATTGTTATAGATTGTTGGGAAGAAATATGATTTGATCCAACTAACTACTTAACTATGACACTTGTATGAAACATAACATTTTATAATTATTGTTGGAGGACAAATGGAACAACAATGTTGAAAATCAACTAACCATGACTCCATGAGTGGGGAACATGTTGGAACTACCTTAGGGATGATTGGTACAATTGGAAAATCAAGAATTTGGCCATTGGAAGCCCCTAAAAATCAGGTATTTGAAAAGCTGTGAAAATTCCCAAGGGGAAAAAGACCGAGTCAAAAATTATTGTGGATATATAACATATGTGAGGAGGCAGGAAGTTGCCTAGTATGCTGGGGTAAAATTATTGATCTCTTGCTGTTAGGAACACCGATTTCTGAGTGTGAGGCAAGGAGAAGTTTTCTGAGACTAAAGGATTATTGTTGAGGTAGAGTTCTAAGTTTTCCCTCATGGATTCATGGTCAGGATAGGGGGTGAATGGAACAAGTAACGTTGGTTGTTTCGTTCTAAGGTTGGGATGAATGTGGCCCTTTGTCCTTCAGTGAACTAGTTCATATATGTTATCCTATTCCCTCTCTGGTTGAATGTTATATGGTTGAATAAAGTAATAGAATGCATCTGTTAATTCTGAATAGAAATAGTACTATGGACAAAATATTGAATTGAATATTATTGAACTTAATAACTAATAGAATGCATCTATACTAGTTCTAAATGGATTATATTTGTTGCATCTTATTGTTGAGTGAATACTAATTTCCGTAAATATACTAGTGGAAAGAATATGTCTGGTCAAGCTTCTGGAAGAATAGTCCTGTGGGTTAGATTATTGTTTTAATGGTATAAAAACTATAGGTGAAAACCTCACAACTAAATATTTGCAGATTTGAACTATCTATGTACGCAATATAAATGGAAAAACTGAATAATGTATATATATATATATATATATATATATATATATATATATATATATATATAGACGTATGATTACATTCCTGTATGTAAAGGTATGCGCAAAAGTATAGTAATTAATTGAGATTCCTGTCATGTACAAGCTAAATAGTTATAATTTAATAGGAGATAACTATATTTGCAAGTACCTAAGATATATTTATGTATGGAAGTAATTGTGCGAATTCCAATATTTGTTACAAAAATCGTACAACATATGTATATATATATATATATATATATATCAACAGGTGTAAATGAAAAAATTGTAGGACAATTTGGTCTAATTGGCCACATATTGAAATGCTAGAAATAATATTTGGAATAAATGAGTTAACACAAGCAAAATTCTGGAACTAAATATGAGGGGTGCAAAGGCCCAATGAAATCAAAGACATTCTGGAACCCTTAAATGGTTTTACACATATTCTGATAAATTCATATCTTGTGAACAACAACATAAATCACCCAGTAATGAGAAAAGAAAAGAAAATAGCATGGTTGGTCACAATGAAATTTATGGAAGATGAATCAGTATGGGTGCAAATCAAACTTATTACAGTCACGCGGCTTGAAATCAATTACAAATAGGTATACACATATTCGACAATAGTCTAGAATCATTATCCAGTTCAAAACTCTAATTATAAGAAGAGGCCAGTGTGGTGATAAGATTGAGTAAAATAAATGAAACAATCATTATATCATTACAAGTAGGCGGGAGGAAAACCCTGTAAATATTTTTCAAAGAAATTATTACATATATTTCCCAGACTTGAAATCAAAGGATACAAAAGTCAGAACAGAACTAGACATTTTAACAAAAAATTGGAATGGGACCATGCCCTTGTTTTTCTAAGACCAGGGAAAGCGATTCAAAGAGATACTAGGCACAAAACCCAAATACATTTTGCGTTGGGGATAGGCACGAACATCTGAAACTTGCACAAGTGAAATATCTGGAAAGGTGTACCATTTAAATATTAGTAATTGTATGAAATAAATGTAAACGAAAAACATCGACATAATGATAAATGCTAGTAACAGAGTATTCCAAAGTGGCACTCAAATTATGACATGCAGACTCATGTCCTTCCCTTGTCGCATTCTGGTTGGATATATGTCCCGGCCAAGGGACGATGGTCCAATGATTCCCTGATGGGTACCCTCGCATCAACAAGGTCCCATCATTAGTGTTGGTACCCAATCAGATAATTCTTTTCTTATAAAATGAAATAATCAACAATGCTAACATGTAACATATAAGTTGTTAAAACAAAAGATGCGAGGAAGCCAAAGACATAGTATAGAAAATTTCACATAGAACAAAGGCTATATTCAATCATTGAGTTTAAACCCTGCCTAAAAAAAATTACAGAGAGTATTTATAAATCAACAGTAGATACAGAGATAACATTCTACGAAATCCAAATGGTATATATACTAATCGCAGGCCATGATAATGACAAGGTTCCATACAAGATCAAATATTATATGTTATATAGTCTTTTTAATGGATTGTTCAAATACCACAGAGGTCACTTTGTAATGGCACCGGACAAGAATGTAATAAACATGAAGAAAACAATATTTGTGTGGGAACAAACTAAGGGTTTGATGAAACTACAGAGGGATGGGTTCGTCCTTTGCAAAGGAAATGCATCATATTATAATACAACACATAAGGAACTTCCACTCCAATAGGAACCCTACATAGCCTTACGAAGATTTAATTTCAGACCTCAACATACATCAGACCGCGGGTCCGTAAAGAATAGCGATATTATAAAATAACAAAACCCTAATAATTAAAGTATATACAAGGAAACTATGCAAGTAATTTCTCTTATTTCAGAACAAGGGGTGGCACACTGAAACTTTCAAAGAACTCGAGAAGGAAACAATCGAATAATACAACTTTCTCCAGGAGCAAAATTAACCCAGAAATATTTTCAAGGAAT
This sequence comes from Picea engelmannii, assembly GCA_009831015.1. Taxonomy (NCBI): domain Eukaryota; kingdom Viridiplantae; phylum Streptophyta; class Pinopsida; order Pinales; family Pinaceae; genus Picea; species Picea engelmannii. The sequence continues at coordinate 656,964 of ML780529.1, read as the reverse complement.
AACGATAAGGAAAAACTTAACATTCTAAAAGTTACCAAGGAAAACAAATTAGTTGGTTGTCCCACTGGGAAATGGCCACCACATCGACAACCTCTTTGCTGAGAGTTAACATGCAGAACCATATGTTGAGGAATAACACGTAGAGCCATTTGCTGAGAGTTATCAATTAAGGTGAAGGTGGAAGGATTGGTATTACAAAGAGTGAACAAAGTTGATTACTCAAATAACCAGAGGTTATTTGAAAGATTGTCGCAAGGAGTGCGAGCATAATTCCTTTTGGGAACTTGATTTTGCAAGTGAAAGCTCAAGACGGATAACACCTTTGAACACTTCATGGGAAGGCAGAAATTGAACCACTTCAAAGGAAGATGAAAGTCGATAGCATCTCATAAAATACAAGCTCAGGAGGGAGAACACCGATTCGTCTCACAGAAGTCATTGAGGAGTGAATCGGGTGGTCAAAATTCTCTGAGGAGAACTCGCGAAATCATGAGGACTATAGAATCTAGTGAAGCAGCAAGGTGGTTATAAGTTGGGTGAACCCATCACTTTGGTTTCAAGAATCAACGAGGACCATTGATCGAGGTCAGTTGAACGTCATATCATTTTGGTATTTCGGGGTTTATAGGTTTGAAGTGCAGGCCAAAACCTTTGGTCACTCACTTTCCCGAATAGCAAGGAGGACTATCAAGGGTGTAATCGAACAATGGGAAGACTTCCTGGAGAAGTGTCGAAGACCCGAGAGCCATTGGATATTGCAAACCAGCGAGGGAGTTAAGGAGAGTGCCTTTTCAATCACTATAAGATCAGGAGAGATAGGGGCTATTGGATTCAATTCAACGAGAGCTGTCGGATCTCACACAAATTCTCATTTTTGGAATTCGGGGATTGTGGTGACAAGTGCTTTGGGATCGAGAGTTTCAAACTCCCAATGCTTGAAAACCTGAAGGAATGCAGGCAGTCGGATCGAGTGAGGCTTATAGTCGGTGATCCCATTGGAGGTTCCATTTCAGAATTTGAGGTTTTTAAGTGGGAGAGGAATGGTTTTTGGAGGTTAGTTCAAGTCGTGAAAGCTAGAAAGCTTGAGTGGGCAGGTGGCAAGAATCCACCTTAGAGACAGGGTACAGTGGAAGAGACAGGTGGCGTGTACTCATCGCTAGACGGAGTCAATCTTCGTTGATTGTTTCAGGTGTCATAGGTTGGAGAACCAAGAGACTTGTATTCAGATTCGAGAAGTTATGAATTTTGAAACTCCGAAGCATCGAAAAAGTCTCGATCATAACTGTTGGAGAGCCAACTTTTGTTGAACGTTTCGGGGTTTGACATTTAGGCATTCCCGAGGACAAGGAGTTGATACCCCTTTGCATTAGAAATACAGAATTTGTGAAACGCGACACACCTTGGAGGAGGAAGTGACCAGTATTTCGACAATTCGACAATTTAGGTTTCGGAGGTTGAAGAGACAAGGGACTCGATAACAGAATTTGCAAAATTGCAAAATCTGAAATTTCGAAAAGAAAGGAAAAACCTTGATTATATTTGTTGGTCGGTTGTGGAATACATATTGGGTGTGTGGTATTCCCTATGGGGGAACCAAAGAGTCAATCTGACTCAAGGGGGAATATTTGGAATGATCCTAGACCAGGAGGTCGCGCAGAACCTGCTGAGGTAGGGGGTGCTGCGTCAATGTGGTATTAGAGATCAGAACAAGTTCTTTACTTTCTGTAGTAGAGAGAAAGAAGAGACAGGCCAATGCCAATACATGATCCAATAAGAGAAAGAGAAATGTGTGAGTTACTTTCTAGGCTTGATGCCATGGAGACAACATAGAGGCTCACAATTGACGATGGGGATATTAGCGAGGTCGAAAGTGAAAATGAAGCTGGAAATGAAGGAGAAGAAGTTGCAGTTGAAGATGTTGTAGATGAATGCCTATTTAGGGCTATTGCAAGGATAGGTTCCAGAGCAAAAATGGGCATTCCAGTGTATGAGGGAAACCTGGATGTTGAAAAGCTTCTAGACTAGATTAGAGCTCTAGAAAAGTACTTTGACTATGAGGATGTCGAGGAAGACAAGAAGGTCAAAAATGCCCTCACTAGACTTAAAGGGCATGCAACACTATGGGTGGATGAAATGTAGGCTGATAGATGCTGCAAGGGAAAGCGAAAAATCAAAAGCTAGGATAGAATGGTTGCAAAGATGAAGGATAAATTTATACCCAAGGATTATCAAATCACTCTATTTCGGAGGATGCATAATTTGAGATAGAACCTAATGTCAATGAAAGAATACACTAATGAGTTATAAAAGATAAACATCAGAGCAGGTCATCGGGAAAGCGATGATGAAAAAATTTCCAGGTACATGAATGGTCTGCGATATGACATTCAAGATGAGATGATCATGATGACCATTCGAAATTTGGAAGATGCTTATCAGATATCTTTGAAAGACTAAGAGAAGTTGAGGCAAAAGAAAGGTCAAAGAGGCTGAGGTAGAAGTCAAGCCAGAGGCAAAACAATTTCCCAAGATAGAACTCATAAATCTAAGGAAGAGGGAAAGAAACCTCAAACTCAACATGAGAGAGGAGGAATCTCACAGAGAGGGCAGTATGCTGATAGAAATATTTTTCCTCGAGCTACTGGAAGAGGAAGAGGCAAAGGCGGTGAAGTAAAATGCTTTGTCTGTGGAAAGATCAAGCATAAATTCTATGAGTGTCCAGATAAAAAAAAAGATGGTGGTGAAACTCAAATTTCCGAAGCTCAAGGACATAATATTGAGGCAGAAGACGTTGAGGGCAAAAGATCTTTGATGATGAGGAAAGTTCTCTTGAAGCTAGAGAAGGAGGCAAAGAGCCCAGCCAAAGAAACAGTCTATTTCAGACCGCCTACAAAACCAAAGACATGGTATGCAAGGCCATAGTGGACAGCGGTAGCAAAAACAATCTTATATCTACACAGATGGTAGAAAAGATGGAGCGGGATACTGTTGTACATCTAAGCCCACACAGAGTTTCATGGCTACAAAAAGGACATCAAGTAAATGTCACTAAACAATGTTTAGTTGAATTTAAAATAGGAGGATATAAAGATGAAATATTATGTGATTTCATTCCCATGGATGTTTGTCATCTATTGTTGGGTATACCATGGAAATATGATAGAAATGTGGTTCATGATGGGAGAAGGAAAACATACACCCTAGAAAAAAATGGGAGGACGCACATGTTGCTACCGATTAAAAACCAAGAGGTGAAAACATAGACGAGGAACACTGTACTTCTGATGAGTGGGAAGGAACTTCTTGATGAGGTTAATAAGAAGGAAGACACACAATTTGTTGTGTTCAGGAAGCCCAAAATAGTTTTGACCAGTACAAGGATAGATGATTGACCAGAATAAATCCAAGAGTTGTTGGAATAGTTTGTTGATATAGTAGTGGACAAACTACCTTGTTCGTTGCCACCTATCAGAAGTATAAGCCATCATATAGACCTTATCCCTGGAGCCAGTTTACCGAACAAATCCTCATATAGGTTGATGACGCAGGAAAATGAAGAAGTTAAGAGGCAGGTCTAGGAATTAATGGACAAAGAATTGATTCGAGAAAGCTTGAGTCCATGCGTTGTTCAGACAGTGCTCAGCCCAAAGAAAGATGGAGGCTGGAGAATGTGTATAGACTCAAGGGTGATAAATGAGATTACCATTAGGTATAGATTTCCATTACCAAGGATGGATGACTTGATGGATTTCTTGAGTAGAGAAATATTTTTTTCAAATATTGATTTGAAAAGAGGATATCATCAAATTCGGATGAGAGAAGGTGATGAATGGAAGACAACATTCAAGACAAATGAGGGGCTATATGAATGGCTTGTCATGCCATTTGGCTTTGTTAGCACTCTGTAATTTGCCCAAGGCTGTGGAGGCAGTCATAGAGGCAACATCAAAATCGCTTCGAGTAAGGAATCAAGCCCTCCGAGACTCAGAGAGGGATCTCTTTGTCTGATATAATCTTGTTGGAAGAGGATATTAGGCTAGCTATGTAGAATAGGATACATTCTTGGAGTTTTCTGGTTGAGACAACAAAAGAAGACCATTGGGCTATGGGGTTTGTTCATAAATATAGAGATCAAATAACAGTTTATAAGAAGTCTTTTCATAGGGAAAGATAATGCAACTATTGGATTCTTTGGGAATAAGTGATGGATTATCAAAAAATGTGATATTATCAATCACAGTAAAGAAGCATTTAAGAATTTCTTCACCACAACCTCGGAAGACAAACATTTAGATTTTTTAAAAGTCAGAAAATAGGGTATGCAGAGATAAATCTTGTAAATTTAACTCCTTTTAAAAGATCAGATGGAAAACAAAATGATAACAAAGCAGATACACATTCAATGATGAGGGAAAAACTTCATCGATAGCTAACATGCAAGAATCCTGTGAAACATTTCCTTATATTTCTGGAAAATCTCTTGATAGAAGTTACAGTGCTCCTAGCCTTCCTGGGCGTGATATAAACAACATCCACATCAAAAAATAATCTCTGAATAAATAGGGGAGATTCCCCAACAAGTTTCGAGAGTCGGTTTTAACTGCCTCAGCTAAAAATAGCCACAAAACCCACAAATTCTGTAACTGTCCGCCATGAAAGATGGACTGATTTTATGCGAAAAAGGGGTCCGGACAGACGTGTGTTTCTCTTCAAATATGACACCTGGGAAACAAATTAAGGAGTTTATTGGATATGGGCATGTGCTGGAATAAAATCTCCTTCAGTTTTCCCAAATTAGCCTCCAGCTGGCCGTAACAGCTGTCGCAAAATCAGGATTGTAACGGAAAAGTGGAAATCTAGAAAAAAGGTCCTCAAATATGGATTCGATTCTCCCTACTCGCAGAACCTTTGCAAAAAATGAGAGAGGTTTTTGTTCTTCAGCCCATGTTGAAAAACAACCTCTCTCATATTTTTAAAATCCATCTTCATTTTCCCAGAATCTGTTTTGAAAGAAGACATATTGAAACAGGAAAAAATGGCAAAAAAAAGGGAAAAGCAGTTTTAATTCGGGAAGGCAGTATTCCGGACCCCCCTGAGGTGGTAAGCGGTTTTTTTTTGGGGGGGGTCCACTGGAATAGGGTGCTGACACCTGTCCGGGGGGTGGTATTGGTAAACTACC
>ML780529.1:624920-651219 GCA_009831015.1 Picea engelmannii | reverse complement strand
TATATGTTTTTTTTTATGTGTTACGTTTTATGTATTATGTTTTGTTTTTTAATGTTTTGTGTTTTTTATATAATTTGTTTATTATGTTTTGTTTTTTAATGTTTTGTTTTTAATGTTTTGTGTTTTTAATACAATTTTTTTTTATGTTTTATTATAATTTTAATATTTGTTTTAAATACTAATTAATAAAACATTAACCTAATTTATTAATTAATCAATTAATTAAGTAATTAATTTTTGACAAGATTTAACCTAGGTTATTTAATTAATTATATTAACATTATTAATTAATTTACTAACTTATTTGATTTTTCCTTTTATCCTAAGTTCATTTATTCATGAAGGGGTGATGGGAAAATGGAGGATGATGTCATGAGGTGACGGGGTATGTCAGGAAATGATGAATGGTAAGTGGGAAGGATGGTAAGCGGTAAGTGGTCTGGAGTGGAGGAGGTCTGATGTAATGGATCGATAACACATGGGACAGGGCCCACCGAAAAACTGCCTCATTCGGGACCCCCCCCCCCACCGTTAAAGGCAGAACAGTCGAGGGGGTCCAGAGTCCACTGCGAGTCGTTGATCTACGCGCTGCTAGATCGACCATCGATCTAAGCACGCTCTTTATTCTCCAGGTGCGAATGCAGTATATGAGGCAAAACTTAGGATTAATGACTTTTTGAGGGTTTGGTGCACTTCTTTCCCTTGAAAATAATTTGCAGAGATGAAATATTATTTGCAAACCTACACACTCAGAGTGAAAAATTTCTAGTCAACATATGATCCTATGAATCATAGGAAAACATTTCCCATGATCACCCACCTCTCTAAGAAAACTTGCATGAACTACTGAAAATTTCTGATGCTTATAGCTGGAAGGTTCTTAAACCAATCTTTAACTTTACCTCCCAAAGACAGGGCAAACATTTTGATGAAAACATCATCTTCTTCTACCTCAAAGAGGTCAATAAAATAATCAAGACTTTGGATATGCTTTTCAACAGTAATATTGGCATTCTCTCCATCAAACCTGGGCAGATTATTGATGTAATTGACAGGGAGGTCATGGAGAATAGGAGGAAAATCTAGGGGCTTGTATTTGTCTAGGATTTTGGTAGGCACATGAGGTGAAGCAAGGGGCTTACAACCATCCATAGGTTTAGCACGAGTAGGAGATAAATAAGGAGGCTTATGTCTCACTAGGGTTTCTACAGGTGCATCTGGGATGTGCACAGGTGTATGAGCATGTACATAATCTACAATTGGGGATATAATCTCTTCAGACTCATTAATTAGCAGATGGTCAAAGTAATATTCAACACTATACTTTTGATCAGGCTTAGAACAAGACAAAACATAATTGCAGATAAAACCAAAGATGTCTTGAATGCAATTTGAGCTTGAGTACCTGGTCTTTCTAGGCTGCTTGGTCATGCTTCAAATTCTTCCTCCAGTGGAGTCTTTGAGTTGGCACCGTCTGGAGCTAATTTGGAGTCTCCAGGTGAATGATATCAGCCTTCTCATGTCTGGTCACTGTCCACCATCAGTGATCAGATATGGAGATTTGAAGTGTACTATTGGGGAATGTCCCCAGTGGAGTCACCATTCTGTTAGCACTCTATAATTTGCCCAAGGTTGTGGAGGCCGTCACAGAGGCAACATCAAAACCGCTTCAAGTTAGGATCTATCCCTCTGAGACTCAGAGAGGGATCTCTCTGTCTGATATAACTTTGTTGGAAGAGGATATTAGGCTATCTATGTAGAATAGGATACGTTCTTGGAGTTTTCTGGTTGAGACAACAAAAGAAGACCATTGGGCTATGGGGTCTGTTCATAAAGATAGAGATCAAATAACAGTTTATAAGAAGTCTTTTCACAGGGAAAGATAATGAAACTATTGGATTCTTTGGGAATAAGTGATGGATTAACAGAAAATGTGAGATTATCAATCACAGTAAAGAAGCATTTAAGAATTTCTTCACCACAACCTCGGAAGACAAACATTTAGATTTTTTAAAAGTCAGAAAACAAGGTATGCAGAGATAAATCCTGTAACTTTAACTCCTTTTAAAATATCATACAGACAACACAATGATAACAAATAATATACACATTCAAGGACGAGGGAAAAACTTCACCGATAGCTAACATCCAAGAATCCTGTGAAACATTTCCCTATATTTCTGGAAAATCTCTTGATAGAAGTTACAGTGCTCCTAGCATGTCTGGGCATGATATCAACAACCTTTACATCAAAATATCATCTATGAATAAATAGGTTATATTCTCCAACAAGTTTAGAGAGTCGTTTTTAACCATCTTAGCCAAAAATAGCCACAAAACCCACAAATTCTGTAACTGTCCGCCATGAAAGACGGACCGGTTTTCTGCAAAAAAGGGGTCCGAACAAACATTTGTTTATCTTAAAAAATGACACCTGGAAAAAAAATGAAGGAGTTTATTGGATATGGGAATTTTCTGGACAAAAACCTCCTTCAGGTTTCCCAAATTCGCCTCCATCTGGCCGTAACAGCTCCCGCAAAATCAGGACTGTAACAGAAAAGTAGAAATATGGAAAAAAGGGCCTCAAAGATGGATTCTATTCTCCCTGATAGTAGTTCCTTTGTGAAAAATGAGAGAGGTTTTTGTTCTCCATCCCGTTCTAAGAAAAAACCTCTCTCGGATTTTTAAAATACGTCTTCATTTTCCCATAATCTGTTTTTAAAGAAGACGTAATGAAACAGGCAAAAATGACAAAAAAAAGGGAAAAGCGGTTTTAATTCAGGAAGGCGGTATTCCGGACCACCCTGAGGTGGTAAGTGGTTTTTTTTTTTGGGGAGGGGGGCAGGGGTCCGCTGGAATAGGGTGCTGACACCTATCTGGGGGGTGGTATTGGTAAACTACCATTCCGGACGCCCCCCTCTCATTAAAGTTTGGATGGTGAGGGGGGGTCCGGAATTTTTAAGGACCATTTGATTTGTTTTGATGTGATGTGAAGGTATGCGTGATGTATGAAATTGAGCATGGGTTTTTGGGTGGGGTAGAACTTAGGATATGTTATTTTTTAAGTTTTGTTTTTTTTAAATATTTTTTTTATTATTATTATATGTTTTTTTATGTGTTACGTTTTATGTATTATGTTTTGTTTTTTAATGTTTTGTTTTTAATGTTTTGTGTTTTTTATATAATTTGTTTATTATGTTTTGTTTTTTAATGTTTTGTTTTTTATGTTTTGTGTTTTTAATACAATTTGTTTTTTATGTTTTATTATAATTTTAATATTTTTTTTAAATATTAATTAATAAAACATTAACCTAATTTATTAATTAATCAATTAATTAAGTAATTAATTTTTGACAAGATTTAACCTAGGTTATTTAACTAATTATATTAACATTATTAATTAATCTACTAACTTATTTGATTTTTCCTTTTATCCTAAGTTCATTTATTCATGAAGGGGTGGCGGGAAAATGGAGGATGATGTCATGAGGTGACGGGGTATGTGAGGAAATGATGAATGGTAAGTGGGAAGGATGGTAAGTGGTAAGTGGTCTGGAGCAAAGGAGGTCCCATGCAATAGATGGATGACACATGGGACAGGGCCCGTCGAAAAACCGCCTCATTACGGACCCCCCCCCCCCCACCGTTAAAGGAAGAACAGTCGAGGGGGTCTGGAATCCATTGTCAGTCGTTGATCTACACACCGCTAGATCGAACGTCGATCTAAGCATGTTCTTTATTCTCCATGCACGAATGCAGTATATGAGGCAAAACTTAGGTTTAATGACTTTTTGAGGGTTTGGTGCACTACTTTCCCTTGAAAATAATTTGTAGAGATGAAATATTATTTGCAAACCTATACACCCAGAGTGAAAAATTTCTAGTCAATAGATGATCCTATGAATCATAGGGTTATAACAGGCTTAACAAATGCACCCACTACTTTCATGAGGTTGATGAACGAAGTATTGAAGGATTTCATTGGGAAATTTGTTATTGTATATCTTGATGATATATTAATTTTCAGCAAGACAGTAGTAGATCACTTAAAGCATTTAGTTGAAGTAATGAGAAGAATACATCAAGAGAAATTGCTGATAAATATGAAGAAATCATCATTTATGAGGACAAAACTCATTTATTTAGGTTTTGTTATCTCTGCAAATGAGCTGAAAATGGATCCAGAAAAGGTAGATGCAATTAAGAATTGGCCATTGCCGAAGAGTGTGTTTGAAGTTCGAAGCTTCCATGGTTTGGCAAGTTTCTATAGGAAATTCATCTGAAATTTCAGTGGAATTAGTGCACCAATGATGGACACGATGAAGAAAAGACATAAATATTTTTATTGGATGGATGAAGAAGAAAAGAGTTTCAACCTGTTGAAGAAGAAGATCACGGAGCAACCAATTCTGGTTTTGCCGGATTTTAGCAAGACATTCTAGGTCAGGTGTGACATGAGTGGATTTGCAATTGGAGCGGTCTTAAGCCAAGATGATCGGTCGATCACATACTTCAATGAAAAACTGAAAGAAGCGAAGATCAAGTACTCAACATATGACAAAGAATTCTATGCAATCATACAAGCACTGAAGAAATGGAGACATTATTTGGTTCTTAAAGAGTTTGTTTTGTACAGTGATAATCATGCTTTACAATTCATGAATTAGTAGGAGAAGTTGAACCAAAAACATGTTAAATGGGTTGAATTCATGCAAAATTATACTATTGTGATTAACCATATTTTTGGAACTGCTAACAAAGTTGTTGATGCTTTGAGCAAGAAATGTTTGCTTATGAAAGAATTCAGAATCAAGACTTTTGGTTTTGATAACCTCAAAGAAATCTATAGGGATGACCCAAATTTTAAGGAGGAATATGAGGCATCTGAGAATCCAATTCTCGTGGATAGAAGCCAATGGATTGAATACATGATCCAGGATGGGTTATTGTTCAAGGGAAATCAACTATGTATTCCAAAATTCTCCATGAGGGAGAACCTGCTGAAGGAAAAACACAGTGGAGGATTGGCCGGACATTTCGGTCATGATAAGACGTTCTCAAAGTTGAATGGCTCATATTTTTGGCCAAGGATGAGGAAAGATGTTAAGAAATTTGTGGATAGATGCAGGATTTGTCAGCACACAAAAGGGAAAATGAAAAACACAGGGTTATATCAACCATTTCCCATACCAAAAAGGCCATGGGACGCAGTGATCATGGATTTTATATTGGGACTTCCAAGAACACAAAGAGGATGTGATTCAATCTTTATGGTAGTCGATAGATTCTAAAAGATGGCACATTTCATACCATGCTAGAAAATCAGTGACACAACTCATATTGCGAACCTGTTTTTCAAGGAAGTTGTCAAACTTCATGGCTTTCCAAGGAGTATCGTGTCTGATTAGGATACCAAGTTTGTAGGGATTTTTTGGAGGACCTTATGGAAAACATTGGGGACAAGTTTGTCTTTCAGCTTAGCATATCATCCTCAAATGGATGGGCAAACAGAAGTCATGAACAAAATCTTGGGAGATTTGTTGAGGAGCTTAGTGACTGAACACCACAGTTAATGGGATCACATTCTGCCATAGGCAGATTTTTCTTATAATGATTCGCTTAAGAGAAGGATAGGGCAAAGTCAATTCCATATTGTATATGGAATACAACCAAGAAAAGTTTCTGAATTGAAAGATTCAGAACAAAATGAATTTAGGAGCGCTAGTGCAGAGGACTTTGCAGAAGAAATTAAAGAGCTTCATAGCCAAGTAAAGGAGAGATTGCAGAGTTCGAGCCAAGAATATAAGTAGGGAGAAAATCAACATAGGTGAGAACTTCAATTTGAAGTTGGTGATCTTGTTCTTGTGCATTTGAGGAAGGAATGGTTCCCGAGGGGAACGTATAACAACTGAAGATTAATAATATTGGACCGTGCAAGGTCATAAGGAAATTTGGAGCAAACGAATATGAGATTGAATTACCTTATGGGATTGGAATCTCACCGATATTCAATTTTGCGGATTTGTACCCTTACAGAGATGAAGAGGTAGGAGCAGAGAAGGAAAAAAAAGAAATTCAATGGAAAAAACAAATTCTTGTAGCTGAAAAGCCACAGATGGAAAGCATAATTGACAAGAGGATTAGAAAAAAGACCAGGAGAAAACAATATTTTGAATACTTGCTCAAATGGAAGGGACATCCATTTGAAGATTCTAGTTGGGAAGATGAAGCAGGAATTCATAATCATGGACAGACCATGCAAGATCTCATGAACAAGAGTTCATGAAAATTTTCAAGTGAGGGAGTATGATGCAGGAGCATCATAACAAGCCAAAATACGTGCCTAGCCAAAAGAGCAGTTGGACGCGTAGATGGAAAAAGAGCACATTTTTCTTTATGAAAACATTTTGAATTTTGAAATTGAAGCATTAATGTAATAATCTAGGAGGAACGTACTTAAATTTATATCTTGGAGATTGTAAACAAATCTTGAGCGATTGCTCTCATCTATCATATGTAATAGACATTAAGTTTGTTTAATGAAAGTAGGTATATTTGAAATAAGAGATTAGATAGTTTAGAAAGTAGGAGGGAAAATGGATATAGACACCCTCACGCTTGTATCATTAGAAGGATTATCATCATTGAGAGTTGTAGAAAAGAGCTGTAGAGAAGAACCCATGTATAGGAGCACTTGAGTTAATATATGAATCTTTGACTCAATTTTCATGGTATTATGATGCTTATTGTTTACATTTTTTGAATGGTATGCTTACAGTTGTTTTATTCTCTCTGTTTATGAATTTGTTTCAATGCTGTGTTGAATGTGTGATTTCATGTTAAGTATATGAAGTCTGAGAGAGGAGAAGAATGAGTTTCAATTGTTTCTCTTCCTGAGAATTCCTTCAAGGAGTGCAGTGAAACGTCCGCAATGTGTGCATTGACAAGAGTCGGAGTTTTATCTCAGAAAGCTTAGGAGAGATATTGTTGTTCTCATATCAGCGAAGTGTAGGTGAAGTATAGAGTCATGCAAGGTGTGCGCAGGCTAGTTGAAACCTTAGAAGTTATCAACTAAGGTGAAGGTGGAAGGACTGTTATTGCAAAGAGTGCACAGAGTCGAGGACTCAAATAACGAGAGGTTATTTGAAATATTGTCGCAAGGAGTGCGAGCAGAATTCCTTTTGGTGACTTGAGTTTGCAAGTAAAAGATCAGGAGGGATAACACCTTTGAACACTTCACAGGAAGGCATAAATAGAACCAATTAAAAGGGAGATGAAAGTTGATAGCATCTCATAAAAGACAAGCTCAGGAGGGAGAACAATGATTTGTCTCACATAATTCATTGGGGAGTAAATCGGGCGGTCAGAATTCTCCAAAGAGAACTTGTGAAATCGCGAGGACCATAGGATCCAGTGAAGTAGCAAGGTGATTAGAAGTTGGGTGAACGCATCACTTTGGTTTCAAGAATCAACAAGGATCGTTGATCGAGGTCAGTTGAACATTAGATCATTTTGGTATTTCGGGGTTTATAGGTTCGAAGTGCAGGCTAAAACCTTTGGTCACTCACTTTCCTAAATCGTGAGGAGGACTATCAAGGGTGTAATCGAACAATGGGAACACTTCCTGGAGAAGTGTCGAAGACCCGAGAGGCATCAGATCTTGCAAAGGAACGAGGGAGTTAAGGCGAGTGCATTTTCAATCACTATAGGCTCAGGAGAGATAGGGGTCATTGGATTAAATTCAATGAGAGTCATTGGATCTGACACAAATTCTCATTTCAGGAATTCAGGGATTGTGGTGACAAGTGATTTGAGATTGAGAGTTTCAAATTTCAGATACCCGAAAACTCGAAGGAACACAGGTCGTCGGATCGAGTGAGGCTTATAGACATTGATCCTGTTGGAGGTGCCATTTTGGAGTTTGGGGTTGAAGTGGGAGAGGAATAGTTGTCGGAGGTTCGTTCAAGTCCCGAAATCTAGAAAGCTTGAGTGGATAGGTGGCAAGAATGCACCTTAGGGACAGGGTATAGTGAAAGAGACAAGTGGCGTGTACTTGTCACTAGGCGTAGTCAATATTTATTGATTGTTTCAGGTGTCAGAGGTTGGAGAAATCAGGAGACTTGTATCCGGATTCACAAAGTCACGAATTCTGAAACTCTGAAGCATAAAAAAAATCCTAATCATAATTGTTGGAGAGCCATCTTTTGTTGAACATTTCGGGGTTTGACATTTTGACATTCATGAGGAAGACGAGTCGAGACCCCTTTGCATTAGAAATCCTGAAGTCACGAAACCTGACACACCTTGGAGGGGGAAGTGGCCATAATTTTGACAATTCGACAATTCAGGTTTCGAAGGTTGAAGAGACAAGGGACTCGAAAATAGGATTCATGAAATCGCGAAATCTGAAATCCCCCCAAAAAATGAAAAACCCTGATTATATTTGTTGGTGAGTTGTGGAATACATATTGGGTGTGTGGTATTCCCTGTGGGGAAACCAAAGATTCAATCTAAATCAAGGGGGAAGATTTGGAATGATCCTAGACCGAGAGGTCGCACAGAACCTGCTGAGGCAGGGGGTGCTGCGTCAATATGCTAAAAGGATGAGAGGGTTCAACCCTAATGATATTTTTCTACAACATTTACTAGAAGTTGGCTTTAAAAACACTTTTATCCATACATTCCTGAATGAAGACAAAGACAATGACGACAACACTCTTGATCCTGAAGATGGCGACGTTGGGACATTGTAAAGAACAACTGAATTATATAGACAACAAGGAAAATGATCCGGTGAGAAGAGTGTCAAGTCCCCGTCTAGCACTCTCAAGGGCCCGACATCATGAATCATCTCTCCAACGGCCCACCCCAGTAAGAAATAAATCTAGAATTCTACAAACAGAGGAGGAGATCAAAATCCTCCTTGTGGAAAAAGTGATAGTTCTCACAAGCTTCATGTGACAAAGAAGAGAAGAAACATTGGAGGGAAAGCAAAAGAGCCTGAAACTAAAAGTGAGAACATGCAACTTGATACTTTTGTGGATGATGTGTTCCGCAAAGTTGATCAGCCTACAGACGGGATGCACCATAGTTCCATAATGGAAATAGATGAGACCTACATTTTTGACAAAGATGAATCCTTTGTATTCCAGAGCATTGCTTTTTACAGCCAATCTAAAAATTTAATTATTGAAAAGAGAGATGTAAAAAATAATAAAGGGAAATATCATTCATATATTAACCTTAGGAACATGAAGCCACACCAAATATCCATACTTCATCGAGAAACCATAGATGCTCTTGATGATTCCATTGAAGGAATTGAAGCAGAGAATGCCAGATTGAACGAACGAATCAAGGAATTGGAGGAAGCTTTGTTTCCTACCCTATTGTTTGTCAATCCTTTATTAAAACCCATTCCTCCCACCCTTGAAACCAAGTTAAAAGGATCCTCCAGCCTCCTCACATCCTATAGAGGCTATGTGGAGAATAATATCAATAAAAGAATGGAGCTAATTACTGAAGCCCAGGAAACATCACAAAATATAACTTTTTTTCGAACGAGGGAACATGCTTTGCACAAACATTTGCAGGTGGATTTAAAAAATGAAGAACATTTCTATCTATACATGGTGATCCCTTTTGAAAACCATGTCATCAAAATCTCAAATATGAGAAGAAGACAAGAATATTTTCCCTCCCCAAACCAAATCAAACAATTAAAATCATGTTGGAAAGAGAAAGTTAATAACCTACACCTCATTGTCGAATCATGTGAACAAGCCATATTAGAGAATGGATAATTATTCAGAAACCCAAATGAAATAGGCTTAGCTGAAATTACTGACGAGGTTCAAGACCGAAACTGAATCCTCAACTCCTTGTCCTTAACTAAGAAAGCCTTCGATGAACAAATTGATAATTTAAAGGGGTTTTCTTTAGAAATTTTTTACGACATCTTAGAATATGGTCAATATGACATGGAGAACTGGCTAGTGGGATATTGGTCACACAATGAAGAAATTGAACATGATCTGCATACTATTTCTATCGATCTAAGGAAATTAGAAAATGAGCTTTTCAACATAAAAATATGGGATGAAATCAATGTGGCCCCATGAGAAGATACATTGAATAATTGCTCCAAAGGAGAATCAACAATCTCACCGACGAAGGGAAACAACCAGTTGGCATGAACCCAGTGGCCACTGACGAGAGCAATAAAAAGGCATCAACAAGAAAATAGAAAAGGGATAAATAGATAACATCATAGTAAGTCTATACTGATCACATCTTGTTTTCTTTATCAATCCAGTTATTCCACCTCTTTAAATAGAGATCTCTAACCAAAGACTGATAACTTCCAATTTCTTATTTTCAGGTCTTCCTCTCTACTGTGCCCACTTTTTCATTTTGCAGTCCTATTTCTTGTACTTATTTCTTTTATGGTCCGTGGGGGACCCAATCCCAGTATATATGAAAAACACATTTAAATTTCCAGAAATATGTAACAAACATTATTAATTTTTGATAAATTTTATAGAAAACTACTTCGGGAACAATCTCGACCATGCCTTGTGGGCATGTTTTTGGAATTCTAAATTAGTTCTCTTTATGCATATAGATCATTTTATTTTATTTCTATGTGCTGAGAAATTTTTATCTTCAACTATTCTGGATGTCAGGAAATTGTGTTTATTAAAATTAAATGTTTAATGTGTGTGATTCCTGGTCCTTTTTTCCACGAACCTTTATTTCAAAAAAAACTACTACTACTATCCTCTTTTATTGCTTCAAGTCATTGTGAGGAAAATTTTCTAAGTCCCATATTTGAACTATACACGCCCCAAGAAAAAACTTGAACATCAGTATCACATCTATAAAAAACGCAGTAGGATTGACATTCTCCTTAGGTTGTCGTTTAGGTGATAACATATTAATCTAGAAGAATATCTGCATATTAACCCCATATTAATATAATATTATGATTAACTAATTCGAGAATTAGGGACTCCATTTCTTCGGGGCTCCATCCTTACTTCCGCAGTGACATTCTCCCTGGGTAATCTACCAGCCCTATGTCTTATGCTTGGTGTGTGACACACTAGTACAAGTCATTTTATGCATGGATACCGCCTGTACTTCAATATGACTCCAACGTCTCTGTTTCTTTGGGATTCTATTTCTCCCTTGGTCCCGCCATAACAATGCATTTATTCCCATTCCAACTTGCAAGGGACTACATTGACATGCATCACATTTTCATTTTGTTAGTGCAAACAAGCCTAAAAAATTGGGAAAGAGGAATAACAATTTGTGAAAGAGTAGTATCTGGACCTGGATAAGTAGCTATGATGTGCAACCCTCCTTCTTGGTTCATGGTTCCTTTCAATGCTTTATATAAATTATTTTTATAACAAGTGAAGGATCCCCTATCAACATACTTTGATTTACATGACTTTGACCGCGAATAACCATTTCCATATGTTGGTATCTTCTCTCTGTTGTTCCTGAGTTTATACTTTAAGGATCTAAAGTATACTGTCAAGGCATCTTAAAAGATAGAGGAAGTTGAAGACAAAAAGATTAGTGATTAAAGGTGAGGGCTGTAATTGGTTCCTCAACTGTCTCTGTCGAAACTCCAAGTTTCTTGAATGTTGATATCTCTCTCGATTGTCACCCATGAATGTTCTAATTAAACTTGGTTATTTGTTGTTTGTAAAGTAATGTTAAATATATTTAGAGTGATGCTGGTTTGATCCGAAAGACTGGGTTCGATGTTAGGATTCCTTGACACTAGTTCTGTCATGAAGGATAAAAGGTAAAGAAGATATAATTTAGTGTTTTCATTTTTTGTCTTCGTTATCTCTATTTTACAATGTAAAGAGAAATATTTTAAAACATGAATTAATAGGATGATTAAATTAAAGGTCGTTTCTTGTATCTGAGTTAAATTTAAAGGAAAGGGGACATGCATTCCATGAGGGAAAACATGAAGCTATTAAAAAGGTGAGGCGTCATTTTAAGAGGAATCTCACGTTGTAACAAAAGACTATGAAACAAGACAATATTAATGAAGCATATGATATTGAAATCTAAACATTTATAGGTCTTGTATCTACGAATAACTGATACAAGGGAAAAACTGTAGATGATTTAAATGAAAAGAATAATAATTTCCACAGTAGAGGTTGCACTAAATTGTAGTTGAGCTTTCATCAATTAGACATATGAAAGAAATATGAAAAGACAGAAGAACACATAACTCAGATGTGACAAAATCTAGAATCTTAAATCTTCATTTCTATTAATTCAGAGCTCCTTCAAAATCACTTTCGTAAAAAAAATGTCTTTTTCTAGAGAAAGAAAAAAACCTTCTTTCAGTCTCCTCCCCCCTATCTATACAAAATCATTGCTACTTGATGGTTAACGATTTCCTAGTTTTTAGGGGAAAAGATAGTTACAAAACTGCAACCTTAGCCGTTGCATGATTAACTTTTCGTTGATCTATCACTCTAAAGTGTAATCTTTCGAACGATACTTCAGTGTTTAGTTGAGGTCTCTCCGTCTTTTAAATCTATACATTCAATACGCTTCTCCAAAAAATGAACAAAAATTCTGGGTGTTGTTGGAATATCTTTAGTTTCAAACGGATAAAACTTTTTTTGTGTCTTTGGAAGTTGGTCTTCAAAACCTTTATCGACAAACTTGCTCACTTGCAATTTTAAATTGGGCTTTACCAACCATCTATATATCTGGTTGGCGTTGATTTCCTTCAACTGTGAAATCTCTACCTGAATCTCATGCAAACCTTCTTTGTAGTTCAACTATTGTTTCACAATGTTTATTTGACCCAATGGCTCGAAGCAATCATTTATTTCAATACCTAACACTTTCTTATCCAAAGAATCAAAGATTCCCTCACAATCGTCTTTGATTTCTTTGACTACTTCTTGTTTTCGACTATGTTTGTTTCCCATGCCTTGAGCATGATGTCTCCTCTTATTTGTTCTCTGACATGAAGCTTTAGATCTTTCGATATCTCCTCCTTTCCCAAACATGAAACCGCTTTCTGGAAAGTATTCCTTCCATCTTTAACCTCCTTTTCGAGTAAAATAATATTCTCAAGGGATTTGCTTACCTCTTGAAAGTAATTTTGGATGATCTCTATTTTGGAGATCAATTCCTGCTATCCGACTTCTATCTTTGTATGTGCTTCTAGCGAGAGGGCCTGGAAATCATTTAAGTATACAACTCGGCCTTTTGTCAAATTAACTTATCTTGTAGCTGCTTTAAAAGATCCTTTTGCTGAGTAACTTGCACCTGACTTGCTTGTATCCTCTAGTTCATTTCACCCAGGCTTGTTTTGAGTGATTGAATTTCTTGTTTTTCAACAGCTTTGGACTACTCCAAGCCTTTATTCACCTCTTCTCTAATGTTTTTCTCAACATTCTTTAACTGGTCTTTCAATTGAGCTATTGTGTGGTTACTCTTCTTTATCCTTGATCTCATGTTCTCCACAATAAAAAGGATTGTTGTTGCCATGGCTCCCATGGAGCCTGCTACCTCTGTAGCGAAATCCTCCTCTTCCAAGTTTTGCCCATATACCAAGCCTCTATTCTTCTTCACCATACCCACCTCTCTCATATACATCTCTTGTTTTAGGAAAACCTTCCTCTTTTTTCTGAAAAAATAGTCAGAAGGAGGGATGTCATCTCTGGAGACAGGGGTGAGGTCACTAACATATATGGCTCCCATATGTGGGAACCCAAAGGAAGACTGTAAATGGGTTAAGGAAGCTATGGGGATTCCTATTTCTGTGGATATTATCTCTCGCATGACCTTAGGTATATTGACATCAACAATAGGTGATGAAGGAGGAGTGGACTTACTGGATTCGGGAGGTGTCCTGGGACTCCTCTCTGCTTCTGGCTCAGGATTTTTTTTCTGTAAGGCCTCTCCATGTTTTGAAGACCCCTCAGTCTCTTGAGGAAATTCTTTAGGATTGAATTTATCTTGTACCTCTTGTCCAAATCCTGGAGGAGTTTCTTCTTTTTATTGAGGAATGGTAATTGCTTCTCCTTGTAGAACTTTGGGAAAACCGCTCCATCTGTGCTTTTGGAAGGTCTGAAAACTAGCTTGCAAGTTGGATGGCAGTATCTGTACACTCTATAAGACTTCCTCATAGGTCCTAGTCCCTTTGAACATGTCATCACAAGGGGACTTCTCATGTTCATAAGCCTTCATATTACAGTGGGTCATATGTTTTCCCACTAAATTTTAAGGCTTGTGTTTCCTGTGTTCGAGGTCCACCAATTTGACCTCCTCCAGCGCAGTCGCTTCAAATTTGGAATGACCCAAGTTGAGAAGTGAAAAGTTTCCAATCTGAACGGGAAAGACTGGCCAGGACTTATTTTGAGTCGTCTTTACTTCTATCCCAATTCCACCTATTACTATTTGATGAGATACCTCCCTGCACATCAGTCTATCAGGGAGGAATTTTGGGAGTGCATGTGGAGGGATTGAAAATCTGAAAACTTTGATGTAGGAGAAATTCTCCTTTATAAACCAGTCAACAACAACCTTGAGATTTCCTATGACCAACTTTGAAATGAGGGGAGGTGTACAATCGTACAACATCTGATGTAGTGGTATTACCACGAAATGACATATTTCATAGAATGAGTCCTTAGCATTTTCTTCCCAAAGATTAGAATGATATTCATGAATGGGTTCTGGGTAAGTCAGATTCCAACTCCAATTCATCAAAGGGAAAGGAGTTGAGAAGAATATAGCATCCATGATGTATGAAAGCATATAAAAGGCTACTGGTCGGCCATTGGATCTTGCAGTCTGATATTCCATGACCTTCTTCGCTATGTTATTAGATAAAATATTATCCCAATTAAAACTGTAAGCTTTTGCTACCTCATGCAAAAGGGGTACCCATTCTGTAGCGAAATGGGTAGGAATTTTCTTTCTGAAATGTTTACATAACATCATTGCCACATAGGCCATATACTCATTTAAAGAAGTTGTGGAGTAAACACCATGGGTGCCAACCCTGAATTTTGCTTTGTTTCTCCACCAGTCTTTAATTATCCGAGGATATGTTTGGTCTGACTCAATACATTCTTTCCTTTGAAAATCACTCATGAAATCTTTGTTATAAATATACTTTGGACTGGGGGATAATTTATACATTACTTGTACATGTTCCGGTCTGAAAGAGCCAATGACAACCCCTCGGCTGTCCAAAATGCTTCTCGTGTGCACGTCAGTTCATTCTAAGGCCAAACTAATCATGTTGTTATATTTCATAAGTCGCGGCCGGGTAGCTATTTTGTGGAGCTCAGACTCCACTATATCTCGAAGTTTGTTGTCGATGTCATGAGGGAAATTTTTTATTTCATAATCTAGAATCTCAAAGATCTTCCTCCAAGATTTTATGGAATTGATGGCATGTGTTATTGTATCAGATATAACATCTCCATCTGGACTTGATCTTTTTGCAACTTCCACACTTTTCTTGGGTGCCTTTTTAGGTGCCATGATATCTGCATTGGATAAACCTTCTTATAGAGAAAATATGTATAAAACCAGATAAATGTGACTTGTTGTAGATGTAAAGAATAACAATGAAGTTCAAAATACAAGACCTTATTGACCTTTAATTTTGTGTTATAACGAGTGTACAGACACAAAAAATCAAAGTTAATTCCTTTTAATGGAAAGATATGCCTCGAGATACATTTTCACGTCAAAAATATCTTCACTTATCCATTATTAATACTATCGTATATCAGTGATTTCGAAACTGGAGTTTCAAAAACTCACTGCCTTCCCCAATTCCCAAAATACGAAAGGTAGCTTGGTTGTCACTAATCTTACTTTTGAAGTGAATTAACCTTAATCTTAAACCTTGTTTAGAGAAAACGTGATTTCGCGTTTCAGAACTTCGGGGATCTTGTTGTCAAGGGATAAGTCATAAGAGAACCCCAGATCGTGAAATTGTGATGGGATTAGTGAGGTGCTAATCACACATTAGAGCTTTAGTTAATCAAGGTTAATGATTAATTATCCTTTTAACTTTTCGGAAAAACGAGGATCGATAGTTTGATGGTTGAGAGTTCAAAAGCGCATTAGTAAAAAGGAAAAACTGAATCACGAAATATTAAGGGAAAGATAATTATGTTTAGGGACTTAATTAATTACGGGTTTAAAGAGCCCTTTGTGGAAAGCAACAGAAAAAGTAACCTCCAATTCTTCCCCCCTTTAATTTCTTTTTAATATGTTAAACATTTTCAGTATTTCGGTACCGGAAAAATAAGATGGTTGAAGATCATTCTTCAAGAAAAACCGAATCTCGAAAACCCGAGAAGGAACGAAAATCTATGATTCCCCTTTTGCACTAATGACAGCTCCACGACTTAGGAAAATATGAATCTTTAGTTTTTGAGGATAGGAAAATATTAAACTTCATATCAACACTCTCCAATATCATCTTTTGGATCATCATTCATTTGAATAAATTTTCTATTGATATTGAGTTCATCTTTAATTTTTACATCATCATCCAATGTGACTCAGGTTGTTCTATTCGGAGCTAATATTTGAAATGGATCTTCAATTATTTCCTTTGGCTTAAACTTTCAAATGGATATTCAATTATTTCCTTTGGCTAAAAATTTCTTCAACTTCCAGATCGACATGTCACTTGTAGTAAAGAAGTGTGTACCTTAAAATGTCTTTGAAGCTCCATCTCTAACTAGTGAATAAAATAAATAACACAAGTTTCATTTATTCGTAGGGATACCAAAACATCCATACTGTCTTATTGATGTTGCAAGGATTTATAAGCACCAACATAATATTTTCATCCAAATATGAATTGAAAAGGTGTACACAAATTCTATCTCTAGAGCTCACATACTATTAGCATATTTATGAACTTTACATCGAATTTGTCTTTAAATCTAGGGATATACATAAAAACTATGGAAATAAGGAGCATGGGAGGACTAAATATAGACCTCCAAAGAAAGTATTATTTTTAAGGGACCTAACCTCCCTATCCATTCATGTAGGTAGAATATTGTGTTTTCTATGTAATAATGGTGAACATTAGTAAATAAATTCTATAAATAATTTGAACAATTCTAACATGAGAAGTCACAATATGGTTTTCCACTTCTAGAAAGATATTCTTCTATAATGTTCCTTTGAAGGTACAATTTGTATAAATAAGAGTAGAAGTCATGGGAAAGTTTTCTCTAGGGAATTATTTATAATTGAGATTTTCTCTACTCAAGGTTTCCCCTAGAAGAGGCAAGTGAACTTGGATTTCTATCAATAAAGGCATCATTTTTGGTCTCTATATTTTGTTGTTTCTACTTATTTTCATCATAATGATTCCATCTATTCTCTTCAGAATACATCTAGTAGCTTGAAAGTGGTATCATAACACTTTCCTCTTCTTAAATTTAGACAATTTGTTTTTAGGATAGAGACGTCTACTACCGGCTTCTTTAAAGAACAATGATTTGACGTTCAATGAGTAAAAATATGGCTAGGGAAGGATGCATGTAGGAAATATAGATGGTTATACAGGTTACTCAAAAAACATGTTTAACCTTTTTGGAAACCTTTGTAACTCCTATTGTTACCCCTTCGAATAGTACTACTTTAGACATGACTTGTACATCACCATTCACTCTGAAATACCCTTGGGTATATAGGGAGTACCATAGGTCTCTTGAAACTATCTATAGATCAACATATCAACTGCTTGAATGCTATGGTAGAATTGAGGACAACACTTGGGAAGACTAATGTCACGTACCTCGGCAGTATGGATAAGTGTACGATCAATCCTCCTTAGTTGGTTCCATGAGATATTGGGTTGAGTACTACTTTTCAACCCCGCATCTATATTAGAGAGCTATAGCATAGAGAACAACTTTGTCAATAGGAACCATACAAAACCATAACCATTTCTATCATAACTTAATAGAATAGAAACAGAGGGGAACATTTTTAACACAACCCTACCTACTGCATCGAGGTTGTGAAATTTCTACACAATTTTCCCTGTTAATAACTTGGACATGTGGTCACTATAATACTCTTATGGTCAGAGTATAAATCCATAGGATTAAAAAGAAAAGATATATTAATTCTGTCAACACCCTTATTTCGTACCTATACCAATCTATTTCTCCCTTCTCCATGATCCCCATGGTATATATCATTTCAAAGATTTTTTTATTTGGAATCAACAAACCTTTATGACAACCTTATTTGGGACCTAGCCCCTTGTCTTCCTCTCTTTGAACTGATAATAGTGGTTCCCTTCACCAGTACCCAATTTCTATGTAGACCCACCAACTCCATTCTTGTTACTTCCCTCAACCATGGCCTAAACCCACAACCAAAAACTTGACACCTGCATTAATTCCCTATCAAATGAGATTTCCAATTACTAGAATGAAATTAAACAACTCAATTCCAATATTGTGGCCCTCAATTCCACCATTGCGGCCAAAATGGAATCCATCTCTAAACATGTGAAAAAAACCTTCAACCCATTTCTACCAAGATCCATCACTAGTTGAATCCACCCAGGGGCCCTACCTCCTCTCATTTTGTGCCCTTTCATTCTAACCCTCCTCATCCTCAAATTCATCTTTCCAAAGTGGATGTGAATAAATTTGATGTTTCATATACCATAGGTTGGGTCATTCAAATGAAATATTATGTCTTCCTGCATGGCACTCCTCATGACTTGGCCAAACTTTGTATCGGTGTCCTCTATTTGGATCCCAAAATATGGTAATCATTGTAATTGTGTAAAAACTCACATAGAGAGTATGTTGTTTGGACACAGTTTGTTGCGGATATTTATGAACACTTTGATACCAACACACATCATTTGGGTCATTTGGCCAAAATGAAATATTTTGGAATCATGCAATATTAGATCACTACCTTTGATCAAATGATTTTCATAATAGATGGCATGTTCAACAACTTCTTCTAAGAATGATTTATTAGTGGCTTGAAGGATGGCATATGAGATCATTTCGTAATGTCTCACCCCCATACTTGGTTGGAAACTACTCAACATGCCATAGAAGTACAACAATTAGTCTCTTCTCAAAAAATAACACCCTCCTTTATTCCTCTCACTAGACCCACAATTTTGCCCCCTCATGCTACTCTAAACATCTAGAAATCGGCCTTAGAAGAAATGGATGAATTCCAACTTAAGGGTCTTTTCAATAATTGTGATCACAAATATTTTCTAGGGAATAATTGTAAGGAAAAACATTAATCATGGCCATTTCTAAGGATGTTTCTGACTAGGATGTGGATGTTCCCCAATATGAACAACTACCCTAAGAATATGATCATACCTTTCCCTATGATCCACCATAAGTTGATCCACTTATCCTATTGAATTTACTCACTTTTGTTTTTTCTCACCAAACCCTCAATTTAATTGTCTTGATTAAGAACAATAAATTCATCATTCTACTTGGCAGTGGTAGAACCCATAATTTTATTCATCATCGCATTGCTTAATAAATCATATGTTTTATATCCATGCAGTGAATAATTTTCAAATCATGATTGTAAATGATGATTCCATGAAATGTGGGGGAAATTGTAAAATTGTGTGCTAATCATATTTTTTCCATTGACATGGGTAGTTGTGACCTTGTTCTTGGTGTTGAATAGATACACGCACTGGATCCCATCACCGTGCATTTTAAAAACTTAACCATGCAATTCCAATAGGAGGGACAAAAATATAAGTTTCAAGTAATCATGATAGGATCCCTTGAGATCATCATTTCCCACCAAATGGAAAAGATACTAAAAAAGAGCCATTCTAGCATTATTTCCCAACTCCATTCCATTCAAGCAGTTGAGACCCACTAACCTACTCTGCATCTCGACCTCCAATATCTTCTATCACAACTCCAATGTTATTTTAAAAATCCCCAAGGACTTCCACCTTCCCATGTTGGACATGATCATTTCATTCCCTTGGTCCCTGGTAGTCTTCCTCCCAATGTTCTCCCTTACCATCGTCCATTTTCCTAGAAAAAATAAATTGAAAAAATTGTTTAGGAATATTTAGCACTAGGTGTTATCCATCCTTGCACTATCCCCTATTATTCTCTTGTATTCATGGTACTCAGGAATGAAGTCACCCAACACATATGTCTTGATTTTCATTCCCTAGAAAAAATAACAATCAATGAAAAATAATCATTCCTATCATTGATCAACTTTTGGATGAATTGCATGGTATAATATAGTTTACCAAAATTGATCTCCATTCTGGCTACCAACATATACATATGATATAGGAAGGTACACCCAAAACTTCATTTTTTACTGATGAGGGTCACTATGAGTTCTTGGTCATGCCCTTTGGCATGTGTAATGCACCTTCTACTTTCAAACTCTCATGAATCATGTTTTCCATTATTTCCTTCATCATTTTGTCTGAGTCTTATTTGATGATATCCTCATCTATAGTAAAACATGGCAATCACATCTCACCCATGTGGATAAAGTCCTACACTTACTGTATAAGCACCAAATGTTTATCAAATAGTCTAAATGTGTTTTTAGAGCCTATGAAGTAGAGTACCCGGATCATATTATCGAAAAAGATGGCGTACATGTGGATCCTAATAAAATTGAATTTATTAAGGATTGGTTGAGCCACTAAACTCTTGAAAGTTTTAACAGTTTCATAGGTTTAATAGGAAAAAAATTTCAAAATCATGGTAAAATTGCAGCTCCTCTCACTCCTCTCCTTAAAATTAATTATTTTAGTTGGAATTTTGCAACTCATCAATACTTACAAGAATTGAATTAGGCTATTCACACAACTCCTATTCTTGAACTATTTGAATTCACCAAGACTTTTGTTCCAGAATCTCATGGTTCAGGGAAAAGAATTGGTGCAGTCCTCATACAAGACGACATACCTAAATGTCTTTCACTAGTAAACAACTTTCAGAGTCATGTTTGGGAAATTCCACCTATGAAATGTAAATTTTTTCTATTCTACATGCAATGGATCCCTCACATCGTTTTATATTGGGGCGATGCTTCCAAATTAAAATTCATCATCGTAGCCTCAAGTGTTTTTTGGAATAAATAATTTCATCCCCCAAGCAACAAAAAATGGGTGTCCAAGTTGTTTGGTTATGATTATGAGATCACTTACATGAAGGGAAAATAAAATATGGTTCTTGATTCTCATTGAAGGAAATATGAATAAAAAGGGTCCCTCTTATCCCTATGTTTCATTGAAGAAGATTGGCTACAATCTCTTCACCATGTGGTTGCAAGATCTCAAAATTTATCTCTTGGTCAAACAATTGAAAAAATATCCTAAGGCCTCTCTGAGATATTATTACCACAATGAGGATATAATCTATAATGGTATCTTGTATTTGATTAAACATTCTCTCCTTAAATCAATTGTACTATCCAAACTTCATGCTTCACCCACAACTGGGTATTCAAGCTTTCAGAGAAAATGTGAACACGTCAAATGTATTTTCTTATCAACATATATGAAATAGGACATTCATGCCTTTGTGTTCAAATATGATACTTATTAATAAAATAATGGATAAACAATCAAAACTTTAGGAACACTCCAACCACTCCCTATTCCAACTGCTATAAGGACATATATCTCGATGGAATTCTTAGTCATTATGGTTGTAGTTTATTGTCTTTCCAAATATTCTCATTCATGAGCTATCCAAAACTCATTCAAAACATCTACAATGGATCAAATTTTTATGCAATATATTCAAACTCCATGGAATGCCTCACTCTATTGTCTTCGACCATGATCAAACCTTCACAACAATTTTTTGCAAGATTTTTTCAAGCTCTGGGGAAACCAATTACATCTCAGCATATCCTATCTCCACAAATTGATGGTCAAACTGAAGTTATCAATAAATGCTTGGAAATATATTTGTAGTGTTTTTCATCTTAGAAAAAATGAATGGGATCAATGGATACCACTAGCCAAATGATGGTACAACACATCTTACCATGATGCCACTCACATGACTCCCTTTGAAATTGTCTATGGGTCAAAAGCCATTTTTTTTTCTCTCATGCCTACATGTTGTATCCAAGGGTTAGATGTCAACATCCCACTCAAATTCTAAGCTATTAGTAACCCGAAAGAAAATTTGGTCATGTATCAAAATTGCATGAAGGAACAAGAAAATAAGGGTTGTTGAGAATGTCAATTTTCTAAAGGGGACCATGTGTTTCTTCGTCTGCAACCTTATAAGAAAAATTCACTCAAAGTTGAAAATTATTAGAAAATCTCTCCCAAGTTTAATGGTCATTATACAATTCTAAAGAAAGTGGGCCCAATGGCCTACCAGTTAGTTATCCCTAGTTACTCTAAGATCCATCCTATTTTTCATGTCTCCTACTTAAAGAAAGTGATTGGAAATAAGTTCTATACTCAAACCAGTCTCCCTGAATTGTATGAAGAATGATCCATTTGGTTGTAGCTCCAAGCATTTTTGGACCACAATGAGCATCATCTCCATCACCGCACCATTAAGGAAGTTTTAGTCAATTGGAAGGATACACAGCCAGAAGATGCCACATGGGAGCCAACTACCATTCTGCAATGATTTCCTCATCTCAAGACTTGAGCACAAGGCTAATTTTCAAGCGAGAGGACATGCTAGGGGCCTAACCTCCATAACCCCTTCTGTAGGTAGAGTAACATGTTTCCTATGTGATAAAGTCCAACATTAGTAAATAAGGTCTATGAATAATGTGAACACGTCTAATGTAATAAGACTTAATATAAGTCTTCTCTTCTAGAAAGATCTTCCTCTAGAAATTTATTTTAAAGATAAAATTAGTATAAATAGGAGTAAAAGGCATGGGAAAGTTTTGTCTCAAGAATCATTTTGTAATTGAGCTCTCTCTTTGGAGGTTTCCCCTTGAACAAGAAAGTGAACCTAGATTTCTATCAATAAAAGTATCATTTGAGGTCTCTATTTTTTGGTGTTTCTCCTAATATTTGTCATAACACATCTATTTTGTTCTACATAATAGATTTGGTACCTTACAATGTGCATACATATTAACCTATTTTCCTCTCCCTTATTCTCTTATACCCAAATTCCAACATATTAAGCTTGCTTTGAAATATTCTTATTAATATTATTTTTTATCTCATCAATTGTTTCTATAAAACATCTCATCCATGTAAGGTCAAGGTCATTTATTTCAAATGATTTTACCCTAAATAATTATTGTAAGGAACGCTCAAGGATTTTGTTGCTTCAATATAATAGACATATAGAGTTTTTAACTCATTTTATCCTTAGTTTAGTTATCCAATAATTTAATGAAATCGTATCCTACCTATGGTTGATATTTAGTTTTTTTCTCGTTCAAGAGAGAGTTTTTCAAAGCTTTGCATTTATTTCTATTTGAGCACCATTTTGAATTACAAAACATATGTGATATTATTTCCATTTGCTTTTTTATCCAATATTATTACAAGGATTTCTATATAATTCGTTACCTGCTATAGAATTAGTGGAATTGGTTGATATGTTACTAGAAAATACCTTATTGTTACAACCCTATAATTTGTTAGATTTGGCTTCGTATAATTTTAAGTAGGATGTTGTGACTTGTACGGTGTGGCAAAACATAATAGTATAAAGTTTTGTATAGATTTACAACTTTTTAATAAATGGTGATTTGTAAATGAATTTATTAAATGTTATGAATACTTTTTTTTTTTTAATTAAATTTTAAATAAATTTCTCCGTTCACGATTGGAATACCATAAACCAATTCCCATTTCTTTATTCCCAAGGCTATTTGTCCTACAAAATTTTGTTTTTGCCAAACATAGAAAAACTTGGCTTTTCAATTAGCAAAACTTACCTTCTCAGTGAGCAAATTTTAAATTGTAGAAATAGGTGCCTTGTAAGGAGTGATCTTTCTCAGCTCCTTTGTTGCTTCTAAAGGTCTTATGATGTTCTTCTTCTTATATTAAGTGTTTGTTGAAGAGCACGTATCCTTCGCCTACCATCAATAAATAAACAATCATTTTGTATTTGTTCTAAAGTACCTTGGCCTCTATTTTATTAGATTTCCCCTAATTGATTTATGATCTCTATTTTATTAGATTTTCCATAATTGATTTATGATCTTTAGGTATTGTACTTCATTATTTTCCAATTCAAGGAGCAGATCTAGCCAAATTTAGTATCTTTCATTGTTGTCATTGCCTATTGTTTAACAATAATTGTACAACTTTCAATGCATTTTCCCTCCCAATCAGTCAGCCTTTTTTTAACGGAACTATGAAATCAGAAATTAGCTTTATGAAAGCTGACAATCAGCCTCGTCTTTTGAACCGTGGTGTTAGTGAACTCTGAAATCAGAAATTTTGAGTTGGGTATGATTTGGGAGGTACTTACAGTGGTCTCATTTAAATTTGAAATAATATGGTTTTGAGTCGGCTATGCTCGGGAGATCCAGACCGGTTCCTAATCTCAATATCAGTGAAGAAATGGAACATAATTTTTTATGGCCTAACTTTCCATCCTATATTTAGTATGCTTTGATCCATCCCAAACATTAAATACATCCTATATTTAGTATGCTTTGGTCCATCGCAAACATTAAATACACTTTTGTTATGTGAAATCCATGAAATCCACTTTCTAGTCTAACAATTTTTGCAGAAATTACTATATCTCTCCAACCCGCATGGCAATTCCCATGATCAAGAAATCAGAACTGTATTAAAAAATATCATAATGGAGTATCAATTGGCATGTATTTTTTTAACATTATACATTTCTATATGATATGGTTTCAGACATATGAGGTTTAAGGAATTGATAATAGCTCTCTGAAATAACCTTTGTATTTAAACTTGGAAATAATGAAGATGTTAGCTAGTTGTTAGCAGCAGTAATAAGCACGGGTTATAAGGGCCAGTTAGAAGAATCAGTTCATTGTTAAGAGTCAGTTGTCTAGTTGTCTTTTTCTTTGCATGTAGCCGACTCACGAGAGTCTTTTCCTATATAAGGATGTAATCCATCTTCGTTTAATATGAAGAAGTGAGCATAGCCTCACCGTGTTTGTTTGCCTCGCATATTTTATCTTGGTATCAGAGCCACGGGAGTGAGGTGCGAGAATTCAAGAGGTTCGCAGGTCCCTCCTTTGGTAGAGTGCGGGGGCATACTACTCGGCCTTCACGTGCAAATAAAAGAAAAAAATTCCCGCAGGCGGCATCCTACGCGAGGTGCGGACAATCGAAAAATCCCCGCAGTCGAGCCACTCGGGAGGTGCGAACTCGCCACAGTCCATTACAGCGTGAGGTGCGGACTCATTCAATTCCAGCGTCCAATAGAGCGTGAGGTGCGGACTCATTCAATTCCAGCGTGGGCATCAGCGTGAGAGTTTTTTTTTTCATAGTTTGATTGGAGTAAGGTTATATGCATGAATTTAATTCATGCGTGCAGAAGAATTAAGTGATATTAAGTGGATTGCATGGATACGTTTTTTTTTTTTATTATTAAATGCATGTTATGATTTAAAGATACATGCATGAGAAATCGTGGAGGTAGCAAAGGCACATACGTGACTTTTTGTTTTTAAGTGGATGGTTATTCACTTTTTTATTATTCTTATTGAAAGTGAAGTTTATTAAAGTGAATATTGGAGTTATTATTTTAAAGTGAATATTGGAGTTTATTACTTTAAAGTGAATATTATTATTCATAGTGGGAGTTATAAGGTTTTTTTAAAAGTGGAGATTTTTGGATATTAAGTTGCATGCATGCATGGTATAAGTTGAGAACAGAGATTGAGTCGGATCGGTGGTATCCGAAGGCAGAGCGACAAAACGTTTCACATCCTTGGTGATTTTCTTACAGAGACTAAATTGCAGCGATGGCGAATCCGCTGGTAGAGACCTACCTCAACGAAGACAACAAGTTAGATGGCTCAAACTTCATTAACTGGAAGTTCAAGATGCAGACGCTCATGGAGGGCTATGGTGTCTGGAACATTGCGAATGGAACCGAACTGAAACCTGTTGCGGCTGTAGGTGCGACAGCAGCAGGAGGTGCGACAGCAGTGGTAGGAGGTGCGACAGCAGCACAGATCCAAGACTGGGAGAAGCGCGAAAACAAGGCAAAGGTATTGTTGCGCATGTCAGTTAAAGATAGCATAATTCCGCATATTAGAG
>ML780529.1:561715-621794 GCA_009831015.1 Picea engelmannii | reverse complement strand
CTTGATTATGGTATTAAGTATACTGATGCATCTAATGTTGAGTTAACAGGTTATTCAGATTCTGATTGGGCTGGAAATATAGATGATCGAAGATCAACCACTAGATATGCATTCAGCATTGGATCCGGGGTTGTTTCATGGAGCAGTAAGAAGCAGCCTACTGTATCTTTGTCCTCTACCGAAGCAGAATATAAAGCCTTGTGTGCAACAACTTGTGAAGCTGTTTGGTTAAGAAGACTTCCTCAAGATGTTGGAGAAGAACAAAAGGATGTTGGAGTCAGTTGTCTAGTTGTCTTTTGCTTTGCATGTAGCCGACTCACGAGAGTCTTTTCCTATATAAGGATGTAATCCATCTTCGTTTAATATGAAGAAGTGAGCGTAGCCTCACCGTGTTTGTTTGCCTCGCATATTTTATCTTTTAATAGTTTTTACTCCATAGAGTTAGTTTTATATTTAATATTTTTTTTTTAAACCGTTCATAAAGGTAATGATAGGCAAGCTGGATTTGTTTCTCTATCTTTTCGAATAAATTTTTGTTCAAATAAATTAGCATATTATTTAATATTTTTCTTTTGTTTTTATCATTTCAAACTCTTTATAGAGTTATTCATATGAATTACAAGAGTGCAAAATAGTAATTAGAATAACAAAATTAACTACAAAAATTTCACTACAAATTATTTTGTAAGTGGAAAAAAAATCCTTAATTTTTTAAATTTTTTTTTGGGCATATAAGGCTGCTGTAGGTGTATCTTTTTATAGATTATTTTTCACTACAAATTTTTAAAATGCTTTTTTTTATTTATTTTTTAAATGCTGTTTTTTTTTGTTATAGAAACTGCTTTTAATACTGGTAAACATTTCTCTCAATAGAACCAATACATTTGTTTTCCAATCCATACAATTACTTCTCCAAAATTTCAGAAAAACCCAAAAATGTTCAATATTAACTCAAAGTTTAAAAAAAAAAAATTCGTCAACATTTCTCTCAATCAAACCATACAGCTGTTCTCGTATATTTTCTCTCAATCAACGAACATGAAAAATTCGTCAACATTTCTCTCAATCGAACCTACACAATTACTCAGAATCTAAAAAACCCAAGAACATGGCACCATTAACTCGTATATTTTTAGGAATTTTTGTCAACATTTCTCTCAATCGAACCAATACAATTGTTCTCCAACCTATAATACTCC
The DNA here is from genome assembly GCA_009831015.1 of Picea engelmannii. Lineage (NCBI taxonomy): Eukaryota > Viridiplantae > Streptophyta > Pinopsida > Pinales > Pinaceae > Picea > Picea engelmannii. Next base: position 620,595 of record ML780529.1, on the reverse strand, counting down.
CCATTAAGTCATATTTTTTTTTGGAGTTTCGGTATAAATTTAAAGAAATGATATTCCATTATCTTTTAAAATGACATAAGCTTTGGCTTAGACTGTAATTTTTTTTGAATTTTGGTCTAAATTTAAAGAAATGATATTCTATTATCTTTTGTTTAAATACACATTTTCCAAATTACATAAACTTTGGTTTAAACTGTCACAGCACTCAAGATTTTTTTTCTTTTTGAATTTTGGTCTAAATTTAAAGAAATGATATTCTATTATCTTTTGTTTAAATACACATTTTCCAAATGACATAAACTTTGGCTTAAACTGTCACAGCACTCAAGATTTTTTTTCCGTTGTTGAGTCTTGATTTTTAGTTGACATTTAAGAAGGATGACTTCCAATTATATCTTTGTAGTTTAAGTTTTATGTTTTGATTATTTTAATTTTTCCAGAATAGGAATTGTTTTTATGTTGTTGAGTCTTTATTTTTTGGGGGGATTTAAGAATAATAATTTTCAATTGTATCTTTGTAATTTATGTTTTATGTTTTGGTTCTTTTAATTTTGTTGATCAGAAATTGTTGAATCTACATATGTAAGTGGTTAAATCTATATAATCTGAGTGTTTCAAATATTTTTTATCATACTAAATTTATTTAACTATTCAAAAATACAATTTAAATAAGATATTGAAATTTTACCCAAATTTACAAATTTCCAAAAATAATATCAAAACATAAAACATTTACACAATGCCCAATTATATCTTCTTAGAAACCTAGTACTATTGATATTTGATATTTGATATTTAATAGTGATGGCAGGGCTAATTTGGATATTTGATATTTAATAGTGATGGCAGGGCTAATTTGGCTCAGTTCTGTGTATTAATGAATTCACTAGCAGTCACTTTCATAAATAATCAAGAGTAAAAAATAAGTGCCGATAGCACATAGATAAACGATACACAATGAGGAATTTATTTTGTGGCTTGAATATTATAAAAAGAACACCTCTCTGCACAAATAATAACGTGGAACAAAGCTAGTAACCACATCTCATAGATAATAGCCAGAATGTCAAACAGGAAGCAAAAATAAGGTGGAACAAAGCTAGGTACCCACATCTCATAGCTAATAGCCAGAATGTCAAACAGCACGCAAGGAATATTATAAAAGAACACGTCGCTACATTTTATGTGGAACAAAGATAGGTACTCACATCATCTAGATAACAGCCACTAACCAGAGATACAGTCTGCCTTATTCGATTTTCAACATGACAATATCAAACAGCACAGCAAAAGATCTTGTATAGGAGACCAAGAAAACGGTGTAGAGTGTTTTCATATGTTCAAATTGCACTTAACCTAGAGTGTTAATAAATCTGTTCTCTGTTCTTGAACGTTTTCCGCTTCTTAATTGATTAATTTCTCATTCTGAATTCTCTTTCCGCTGTTTGTAGGGCCGATTACTGCTGCACGTGATTGATTCACTTTTCTTTTATCGTCCTCTTTTTCATCCCTGACGTTGAAAAAAGAAACACACAGAGGCGGTTCAAATGCATCAGCAGCTGCAAAAGCTCTGGTACTGAAGTTCTTCCGCGTGTTGGGCAGAATGATGGGCCGATATCTTTTCGGCATGTGCAAGTCGATGATAGGCTCCGCTTCCTCTATCTTGAATATCGTCAAAACTATCTCGTGGGCACCACGTCTTGGAGGACGATAGTTACAAAACTCCTCCCAGAAGAATTATAGTATTGCATAAAGAAGCAAACATATTCATTCCCGTTAACAGTACGGTAAGAATTTTATCTATCTATTTCAAGGTCAAATAAAAGAAACAGAACCATGATACCTTCTTTACGTTCGCTGACAATGAAATAGGAAATTAACCTGCACAACCCAGGCTCAAGTAATACTGTTATTACGAAATTATTTTATGTATTCCTGTGCTATATTATCAGAAATTTGTTCCGAGTTCAGGACGATTATAGCATACCACTGCAAATACTCGCCTCCAGGAGCGTTGGGATCCATCATAACCTGATTATATCGATTTAAAAACAGGTTAATAATATGAATTTCAGTTGGACAAAATATAATTAACTAATTAATTATCCCTCAAGATATTGAATAAAAGAGGAATTAAAACTACCAATATTACTGCGTCGTTCTTAAACTTTTCCTTGTGTAGATCAGGATCATCACCATAGTGTTCAAGATAAGTAGGCTTGCGTTGCAGGTCTGCACGCCTTACTGTATCGCCTATGTTGATTCGTTTATCGCCGTATTGTAGAATCATCCCCATACGAGGATTTAAATCGTCGACAACGCGCCCGATAACTCCTGATTCCAGCAGCTTCCGCTTTATCTCCTCCATTCTTTCTCTAACTTAATGCGAGGAGATCGCAAATCAGGCAGAGTGAAATAAAGGGAGGAGTCCACACTAACACTGGTTCTATGAGGACGCGACTGACATCAAGACAGGAATACAGCGATTTAGACAATGAATTAGCCGTGAATTTATAAATCTCACGCGTTAAGTTTTGTAGAGCATAATTACGCTGATACGCGTCCCCTTATTGGAATTGCTGGATTAATCATTCTTTTAATTATAGAATTTAATTTTTAATTATAAAATTTAATCCGATGGACTGAAAGTGAAGATGCTGGTATATTCTTCGAATTACATCCAAATTAATGAATAAAAATGCAAGAACTAACTCCCTTGCATTTATAAAATCATAAGTTTATCATGTTTACTTTTTCATTTTTACTAAACATGATTAGAAAATTACTATAACAATATATGATTGCCACGACTTTTTGTCAAATTATTTATTTTATTTATATAAGATAGGGCCGCCAGGTTAAATTTATGGAACATAGGCGCAAGCAGCTTCATATTCCTCAAGCTTTTTGATTTCTGATGTTTTGACTTCTATGGATACGAATGCAACAACCACATTTATTATTTAATAGTACCCACTGGTCTCAAGCGTAACCGTTTAATATTACCGATACACTGGTTTCAGTAACACCCCAAGATTTTAGGTTTTTTACTGTTTAATATTACTCATTCATACGTTTCAGTAACACTGCACATTTTATCTTTTAAGTTTTTTAAATTTGTTACGAATATTGTTCTATGTTCAATAGATAATTAGACAAAATTGTAGACAATAAACTCTTATAACTATATTTAATTTAGAAACCCTAATTTTAACATAAACCCGCCTATCGGCGTTCATCAGTCACATAATTGTGGCTGTGCTAGTTTAACTCTTTATCGATATATCGTACAGTTTTGGAATTTGAAAACGAAACGACTAGTTAAATTCGACCGTTTACTTAAATTTCAAAACAAATTTTAATTTACATTCATACTTTTCATAATTGTGTTTGACAATTTTTATTTAGAATTTATGATTGACACCCGTCAAATTTCGACCTTAACCTTAAATCACAAAGAAGTTAGTTAAAATATGTAGAACTATCATATGCACAATTTAATAGAGATAATGGAGAATATGGTTTTGACAATTTTAATTTCCATTCAGAATTTTGACAATTGTATTCACGATTTTTATTTGCGTTACTGATGAGAACCATTGATGAGTATGGAGAATTTATGATCGAAACCCGTCAAATTTGAAACCTCGATCAGGCCTAAATCACAAAGAAGTTAGTTAGGTTTTGTCCAACCACAATTTAATGCAAAATATGGGATATTGAAAAAGGACTTCAAAATCATATAAAAATGATAAAAGAAAACATATAGAAGAGGTGATTCGTGTTATTGGTTCTATTTCGCTATCGTAGTAATAGTATTTTGCAAGATATTTTGTATACTTCTTTTTACAACAAATGAGGGGTAAATTTATCTTCTATTTTGATTAGATTGAGAGGCTTGCTCGTATTCAGTTTCATAAACTATTGAGAATGGTTCAATTCTTATATATATTTCACTAGTATGGACATTATTATGTTATTAATGAGAGCATTTATTGTATTAATAGTTTATGGTTAAAGTTGCCTTATTCAACTTTGTAGATTCTATAAGTTGCTTTCTACTTATATAGTTCCATAACCATTTTTAGGAGTACCTTGTGTATAAAAACCGAATTCAAACTTCATTTATAAACAATCATTTTAGATTATTTAGCTAAGACATTCTAATGCAAGTCTTTTAAGGTTATGGTTATACATATTTCACGGCCTCTTGTGATTGGGATATTTTTTCTTTTATGTGCATGCCTACATATCATTTATAGCACACTCATGGGTGGACATCTTTCTCTGTAGGTGCACATTTTGTTTAGTCCTAGTGATTCTTTATTGTTGGTTTCTCTTTCTTATTACAGGTTTTTATGTTGTTGTTTTGGTTTAATTTAATCGCCTTTTGGTATCAAAGTAGTGTCCTTCCTTATTCATTTTTGTTATCATTTTTAGATATTTTCCTAGGTTATCCATGATCATATTTTTATGATCATACTTGGCATGAGGTCATGACCAAGATAGACACTGAGTTGGTGTATGAGACCCCCTTTGTTGTGGGACAAAGGACCCCCTTGGTGTAACCATTTGACTACTAATGTCAAGATAGACACTAAGTTGGTGTATGAGACACCCTTGCTTGTGGGACAAAAGATCCCCTTAGTGAAACCATTTTTAGGAGTACCTTGTGTATAAAAACACAATTCAAACTTCATTTATAAACAATCATTTTAGATTATTTAGCTAAGACATTCTAATGCAAGTCTTTTAAGGTTATGGTTATACATATTTCATGGTCTCTTGTGATTGGGGTAATTTTTATGTGCATGCCTACATATCATTTATAGCACACTCATGGGTGGACATATTTCTCTGTAGGTGCACATTTTGTTTAGTCCTAGTGATTCTTTATTGTTGGTTTCTCTTTCTTATTATATGTTTTTATGTTTTTGTTTTGGTTTAATTTAATCCCCTTTTGGTATCAAAGTAGTGTCCTTCCTTATTCATTTTTATTGTCATTTTTACATATTTTCTTAGGTTATCCATGATGATATTTCTATGATCATACTTGGCATGAGGTCACGATCAAGATAGACACTAATTTGGTGTATGAGACCCCTTTTCTCGTGGGACAAAGGACCTCCTTGGTGCAACCATTTGACTACTAATGTCAAGATAGACACTAAGTTGGTGTATGAGACCCCCTTGCTTGTGGGACAAAAGATCCCCTTAGTGAAACCATTTGACTACTAATGTCTATAGAGGTATACATAACCTACCCCCATATTGATTTGAACCTATGATCTCTTAGAGAAAAAACTTTTTCTTAACCATTAGGGCCACTCAATTTAACCATTAGATTTGTGCCCATTTTCAACATTACCTACACATATTTTTTCCATAAATTTTTATGCCTAACATAAGGGTTTAGTTGTTTATTTATTTCAACATTCTTCAATGGTTGTTTTAGGGACTCTTAGTGTAATGACCCCAAGCCATTATGCAAGGATCATCACTGTTTTGGTGTCTTTTTAAAACTTTTTCTAAGTGAGGTATTTTGTCAAACACTTTGTTGATCTACCTTTTAGATGTGTTTATATGTGTGTATGTAGCAAATAACAGAAAGAGATAACCATGGAACATACCTCAACCATATGCAATAAGATAGACAAGCCAAAACATTTTCCATAAATTGTTATGCCTAACATAAGGGTTTAGTTGTTTATTTATTTCAACATTCTTCAACGGTTGTTTTAGGGACTCTTAGTGTAATGACCCCAAACCATTATGCAAGGATCGTCACTGTTTTGGTGTCTTTTTTAAACTCTTTCTAAGTGAGGTATTTTGTCAAACACTTTGTTGATCTAACTTTTAGATGTGTTTATATGTGTGTATGTAGCAAATAACAGAAAGAGATAACCATGGAACATACCTCAACCATATGCAAAAAGATAGACAAGCCAACCTGCTACAATGAAGATGTCGATCTGGAATGCTCAATAGATGGCCAAGAAGATAGACAATAGATAAGAGATGCTACAAAATGCTCCCGCTAATACAAAATATGCCTCCAAAGGCCGAAAGAGAAATGAAGATCAATACAAGCATATCTGAATGCCAAACTCTCCAGTTGAAGAATGCCACACTCCAATAGAAGGATGAAACCATTAATAACTCGACCATGTTGCCAAAAGTGTCCAATCACCCTGATAAATATGCCGACTGATAGATCGAGTGATGGTAAGAACAACCCAGGTGACCGAATCTCCAAGATCCCTCTCAATCTCTCTAGATATGAAATCCCCCACTCAATGGTGTGCCCCACCCCTAGATAATTCGGCCCTGCTCCCAAAAGTGTCCAATCACCCTAATAAATATGCCAACTGATAGATCGGGTGATGGTAAGAACAACCCAGGTGACCGAATCTCCAAGATCCCTCTCAATCTCTATAGATATGAAATCCACCACTGAATGGTGTGCCCGAGTGGAGGAATGAAACCCTAGATAATTCGTCTCTACTGAAGGAGGCCTCCAAATGCTCTGAAACTCTCCAAAAATATAGATCGGGACACTGCAAGTCACTAGGTAAAGTCTCAGGGTCATATCTGAGGTGTAACCCCTCCAAACGGACTAGATCTAGATCTCAAAAACGCCCTCCTTCTCTTCAATTCGCCCCACTACTCAAGAAATAATCTGAGCCATAAAACTATCTCAGAAAGCACTAGATCTGATGTCCAAGGCCCTGCAATGAAAACCCAAGTGATAGAATCCTCAACGAACCTACCAATATCCTACAACGAATCTCTCTCCAAAGATGGTGTGCCCCTCTTGCTGGAATCCCTCAACTGGTGTGCCCTCTCTCTATCTACACATGAAACTGATGTAGAATCCTCCTGCAACTGAGTAGATCTGGAACTAGAATGGTGTAAGAGAGTATTGCATCTATGAGATCAAGCTTGGGATAAGATAGGTGTAATCTTTCACGACCGAATCATCCTCTAGGGTTTGTTATGTCAAAACCCTCAAAACCCCCAATATTGGTCTCACTAGCTAGAAGCCAGAAATCAAAATAAGATCATACATGAATGAATGAGAAGAGGCCCCTGCCTTTCCTTTATACTTTTTGGCTCACCTTGTCCCTCCAAAGTGATTTTCATTTTATTAATATTTAATTAATTAATTAAATAACTTTAATTAATTAATTAACCTTTTTACCTTTGAAAAGATCCTTATCTCTCCTTGTGGCTTTCCTGACCACTGAAAGTCACTTCTAGCCATTTCATCCTGTAGTGTTGCTCCTCCTGATTCCAATGAGCTATTACACTGAGAGGTTCCTCCAAGTAATGTGCCCAAAATGCCCTCTTCAGTGATTTTAATTAACTTATAGCTCAAAATAGTCAAAATCATGGAAATCATTGGAATGGAACGAAACCAAAGCCAACCTATGCGGAATGGCTCATGATGATGGAATATGATGATAAATTCCAACTGGACCCCACAATGCCTCTCAAATACCCCTGTATTCACTATAACATCCATCTAGCTACTCTGGTCATCATAAGTCTTTGCCCTGTGATGATGTCCCAAAGTGGGGACATTACACTTAGCTAGTGAAGTCACCTTTTGTGACCATGGAATTTAAACTTCCATATCTTTTTCATATCTTTTTGAGTCACAATTTGTTTATTTTGGTTGTTAGCACACTTTTTTGACTATGAAACTAAAGTTTCCAAATATTACAAATATAATATTTGGATATTAGTTTTTTTGCCTTTTTTGGCATTACATTAAAGCATATAGAACTAGAATTTCTAGATATGACTTATTTCTAAAGGTGATCCATAAATTTTGACTAAAAAAATTTATCCAAAAGAAATATAGATTCATATGTTAGGATATCATAGGGTTTTTCTCTCTTGAAAATCCAAAATTATATTTTTCTTTATTTTTGCAATAATATTTTATCATGTGACATATGGCTTGCATTACCCCATTACAAAATTATACAGTATATCTTTTTACTGAGATGCTATTAATATCCTATGTGTGTTACATATGGCTTGCACTACCCCATTACAAAATTATACAATATATCTTTTTATAAAAGATGTTATTATATCCTTCTTGGGACTATATAAGGGGATCTTTAAGGACTTTATGGGGCCTTCACCTTTTTTAAACTTAATGACCCTATAGTTTTTTTTGAAGAGATGTTATTTATATCCTTCTTGGGACTATATAAGGGGATCTGAGGACTTTATGGTTTCTTAACCTTTGTTAAACTTAATGACCTTATATTTTTTTTTCTCTTGGGATACATATATTTGAGTAGATTTGATACATAATAACTCTATATTTAATATCCCATATAAAGAGTTATGTATATGTCTACAAGTCTTAAGTAGCTTTTCTTCAAGGAAATAAAAAACCTTTAGGAAGAAAAATTTGTCATAGGGATCTTCTAGATTACATTGGAGACATTGCACATCTAGTTTTGCAATTTACATATGGGTTTGATGTATTTTGAAAAACTATTGATTCTATTATGAATTCCAAAGTTGATTTTAAGGATGAAAATTTATATGAAAATGTAGAAACAACTAATCTTAATATATGTAAAATGTTTGTCAATAGTTTGGTAAAAATATTCAAATTTCTAAGGACTTTATATAGTTTCTATAAATTTTGAAGATTTTTTAGGTGAAATCATTTTATTCTATGTAATTTGGGCGAATTATTTTTAGAAAAAGTGGGAATTGGTGAATATTGTTTTGGGAAAGCAATGGAAAATTAGCCCGTTTGAGAAATTTAGCCCCTAAAATCATCTATGATGAATTCATCAAATTTTCATTTTAGTATTTTGAAATTAAGTACCTCGCCAAGTATTCCTATATATTGTTTATATGACACTTAAAGTAAAAATATTCCATTTAATGGAGTGAGATTTCATTATCCAAAAGGACTTTTTTTACTACCTCTTTCTAAGGATTTATGTACCTATTCGCATTGATGTGCCTTATATATATTCTTTTTATATAATGTTTTTTAATCGTGGAGGATTTTGGTGGCCACCCACCTATTTCAACTGGCTCAAAACAGTTCGTTGTCAATTTACTATTTTTTGTAGTTTTTCGGTTCCTAAACTTCTCGGGCCATTTTGATGTCCCAAACCACTTTGATCTCACGATCAGGTAACTCAATGAGAGAAAAAGGCTCTGATTGAGCCCCCAAAATTAATCTCCTCATCGATACCTTTAAAAAGAGCTATTGTGCACCCCAAACAAATATCGTATGCCAATGTAATTCCCCCGAGAAGTTGATACACCAAACTACCCAAAACAGGGTCCACAAAATTGTTGGCTTTTCATCTTCTGGGGTTAGGGTTTTAAATTTTATTTATGTTAAAAATTCCTTTGGAGCCTCATTGTAATAATCGTGTTCTCGTGAATTAGCATAGCCATCACATGTCTTCTCAAAGATAAGCTACCACCATTCTAGCAAGTTTTTCACTCTATAATTTTACAGTTCAGTACATTTAACTCATTAATAAAACTTGTGTATTACTGTATATGTGCGCCTCTTATTATATACATCTATATATATATGATATATATCTGTACATTACTTTATTATATTTCCTCTCTCATTTCGTGCCGAAAATATCTGGATCAGTGGTATTAGAGTAGGTTGCTCTTGATCATTTTTCATTTCATTTCCTTGACGAGGTCTGAGTATAGCAAGTTGGGTCTTCAACTTGTCTCTCTTGAGGAAAATCACACTCACAACCCCAAGAAACTCTCCATGGAAGAAGAAAATAAAAATGACAAAGAAGAAGATTTTATTAATCTATTGCTTGAGCAAGCTCTCACATGACAGAGGGACGAAGTGATGGAGATTTTTTCCCACATCCTTCAACACCTGGTGATAATAGTAGGTGCATATTCATCAAGAAACCACTTTGGAGGAACCTCTCCTTTCAAGGTACAAGTTAATTTTTATATTATCGTATTTAAAGGTAAAAAATATGAGGATGCCCTAGAAAAATGATTAAATCTTCTAGAAGGTTATTTCTCTGTTCACGATTTCTCCAACAGGGAAAAGATCACCATCGTACTCCTTAAGTATCTCCCCCATGTCAAACATTAGTGGGAAACTTACTGGGAGAAAAGTTACACAAAGGAGTATGGAATATATGGGGGCGATCCCACTTGGGATTTTTGTGTGGATGCAGTCAAGAAACAATATTACCCTATTGGTAACTTTGAAAACCAACACATGAGATGGACTATGCTACGGCAAGAGAGGGGCCAAATAGTGTCAGAATTCACAAATAATTTTCATACCTTATGCACCAAGATGGGTATCAAAGACTCTGAGTGGGATCTATTTCTGAAATGCCACAAGGCTCTTCATAGGTACATCCAAACCAAAATGGATTTTCTTGATATCTCACCATTGGGGGATGCCTATCGATATGTTGTCAAAATTGAGCAAAAATTTAGGCACGAGAATAAATTGAAGTTCAGTTCTGCAAATCCACAACAACCAAAGTGTGATAAAAATGACCCCAACAAACAACCTCCCAAAAACCAGTCCAAGCCACAAGAAAAGAAGGGTCATGGAAAGATGAGGAAGGACACTAGAAAGTGGTGTGATTTCCACAAAATCCCCTGGCACAATACTGATGAATGTTTCTCAAAACAATCATTGGTGGTTGATATGAAAGAAAAGGAGTCAATCCCTAATTCAAAATCTGATTCAGAAAATAATGGGAGAAGACACATCATCAATACAGACCCCACTACTAAGGTCATGACTGCAACAATTCAACGAAAAGAACGTGCAGATCCTGAACAGGGGGATCTCCTTTTTCATTCACAGATGTGGGTGAAGGGGACCCCACTGCATTTTATTGTTGATAGTAGAAGATAGAAGAAAATCATCTCAACAAAGGTCGTCAAATAGTTGGGATTGATTACGACACCACACCTAAAACCATACAACATCAGGTGGCTTCTCCAGGGACTAGATCTCCATGTCAACCATCAATGTCGATTGTCATACGACATCCAACCCATCAATGATGAGTTATTATGTGATTTTTACCTGCTAGATGTATGTGATGTTCTTTTTGTCCAACCATATATGTGGAAGTGTCATTCTATTTATGAGTCTCGACCCTATAGTTTCATCGTTACTTTGGGGGGTCATCTCTATAAGATACCAAAGGTAGTTCTAACTTGTCTCCCCCCAAAACAATGCCACAAGGTAATCTCTCATGCTACAAAATTCATCCTCTTCAAAATATACTCAAAAGGTGAACAAAAGGACACTACAACAACTTCTTCCTTGGCCCAAGACCTTTCTTTCCAACATAAGAATATTGGAGAAGAGAAATAAGATATAGTTTATTCACCTACAATGGTTCCTACACAATGCTCAATATCACCGACAACGGGTTCATGACAGCCTTCAACAAGCTAAGCAACATGACATATCCAGTAAGTCAAGCAACTCACCAAGATTCAAATTTAGAAAACACTTTCTCTTCTCCCCCAGGAACTCAACGTAATGGAGACCACTGCTTCCTAAGGAGAGAGGAATGTATCTAAGAATATATTAGTGGCCACCCACCTATTCCAACTTGCTCAAAACATTTCATTGGAAAATTACTATTTTTAACATTTTTTCGGTTCCTAAACTTACAGTGCCATTTTGAGGGCCTAAACAACATTTTCTCATTATCGGGAACCTCAATGACAACAAAGGCTCTTATTGGGGCCCCAAAATGAATATCCTCTTTGATACCTTAAAGATAATCTATTTTGCACCCCAAATAAAGATCATATTCCAAGGTTACCCCCTTGGGAAGTTGATACACCAATCTACCTAAAATGGGGTCCACAAAACTGTTGGTTTTTCATCTGTAGGGGTTAGGGTTTTGGATTTTATTTATGTTGAAAATGCCTTTGGAGCCTCATTGTAACATATCTTCTAGTGAATTAGAATATCCATCACATATCTTCTTAGAGATAAGAAGCCACCATTCTTGCAAGTCTTTCAGCCTGTAATTTTACAGTTTTGTACATTTCACTCATTAATAGAAATTGTGTATTATTGTATATATGTGCCTTATTGTTATATAAATATAATATCTCTTTGTTGTATTCTTAGATATATGATATATCTATGTATATTTGTACATTTCTTTATTATATCTCCACTCGTTTTGTGCAAAAAATAACCGAGATCGTTGTTGGACATGGTGGTTTCTCCATATAGTTCACTTAGGGTGTTGCATTTTTCCTATCAAGGCCATCTTTTTCAAGGATGTGTTTATCTCATAATTGACCTGGCTAGATTTGGAAATATTTTTTATGTTCTTTGAGTTAATGGTTTCCCAACTCATGTTTTTTTCATTGTATATCTTATTTATTGGAGTTTATTCATGGTGATAAATTCTTATGCCTATTACCCCTTATTTTGTATAGGTGTAGGTCCCAAGTGAATTTCTTTACCACCCTAGTGACTTTGAGCCTTGGGTAGTTGGATTGCTTATGTTTTTTCATGGAACTTGATGAGTTGAAGGGTTTGATGATGTGATTCTTGGAGTAACCTTTGATCATTGCATTATTTTCATGCATATGTTTTTGTATTTTCATTGTTCTTAGTGTAGTTAATGGTTCCCAATGTAGTTCACACTTTTTGAGGTGGAATAATTTTCCCAAGGGAATGGTAACATATGGTTTTAAGATATTCTTCATGCATCCAAGTTTATCATGCCATTCCATGTTCCATATTTTTGAGATCTCACCTTATTCACTCATTTTGAGGCATATGCCACCTAAATTAAAGAGACATCAAGATTAGAGGATGTGATTTTAAGTCATGAAAGGTTATTGTTGGAACATATGGTCTCATTTATCCCTCCCTTGACTTAGGGTGATGTTGTCATGATTTAAGGATGATTATTTCACCTTGGAGGCATCACATGCAATATATTTGGATTTTATTTCTAGGGTTTACCCACTCTTCAAGGGATTTATTCATGATATATATGAAGATTCGCCTTTAATACCACAATCATGCATTGGAGGAACCCTAGGAGGGTTAAGTTGCATGCCTTGAGGAAAAAATTGACTTTGCAACCCTCAGTCATAAACTTAGAGCGAATTTGGAGGGGTTTCACCATCTTCAAGGGTTTCATTCAAGAATTGGACGAATGTTTCATCTTGGAAGGAACACATCTACCTTCAATGTGACATTACTTGTTTTAATCCCCATGAATTATAATGTAATTGTATAAATTTGAATTAGGATAATGAGTCGATGGGTTGGGGTTGTTGGATCATGTTTTCATTGATGCCAATGGTTTGATTAATTGATGTCATTGATTTATGTCAAGTGATTGATTGATGTCAAAGGATTGATTGATTAATGATTGATGTAATATAATATGTATTTTCCTTGATGAGAATGCATAGATGAATATGGATCAATGAGTTATCATTGATATGATGAAGATGGATCAATGAGTTTTCATTGATATATGATAAAGATGGATCAATGTGGTTTCATTGGTATATGATGCATTGTTGGAAAAATGTATAGATGAATCATTATTGTCTTATAATGATTGATAAGGTGCACAAATGGATGAACTCCAAATTGGTCCCCTTATGGTGAAATCCCTAATGGGAAAACGCTTAGTGGATTGAGTTATCCTAGACGAATGATTGGAGGACCCACTCTCTTATTATTGTCTTATAATGATTGATAAGGTGCACAAATGGATGAAATACAAAGTGGTCCCATTATGGTGAAAGCCCTCACGGGAAGACACTTTATAGATTGAGTTATCCTAGAAGAATGGTTGGAGGACACATGCTTGTATGTGGAATAATGAGATGAAGGAAATTGAATTTGTCAGGGAAACTATCCTAGATGTATAGTGCTTGTCATGCCATTTCTGGTGGTATGTAGAATGTCACATAAATCCTCATGGTTAGAGAGTTATTCCCATGAGAAGTTGGAGACCCCAGGTTTGGGTAATCGACCCAAGTTTGTTTGATTGGTAACGGTATGAGTTATGATATATTTTCAGACAATACTATTCTATATGGATAGTAAATGTCATTCCATTTATGGTGGTATGGGGAACATCACATAACTCCTCAGGGTTTGAGATTTATGGCCTTACAAAGTTGGAGGACCATCACATGTCATCTAGAAGCCCCAAAAGGTCAATGTAGTCAAAGTGGTTTAAGAGTTTTTTAAAAGGTAAATAATAAAGTGAAGTGATGAGTGTACTATAATTCAAAGTGAATACAAAATAAATTATTTAAATAATAAATTTAATGGAGAAATTAGAAGTAAGTGAGTTAACCCTAAAATAAGGAAAGTGGGGCCAAGTGACCTAGAAGATGTTTTTAAGGAAGCTACTTAGAGAGTATAAATAAGAGGCAAGGCTCTCTCATTTTAATCACACTTGAGAATATTGAATACATATATGTGTCTGAGGTAGCCAATGATATCTAAGCCAAAATTCTGAGGAAAGGTGAAGAAAAGAATGTTGAAATGCAATGAAGGATAAATTCTTTTGATGGTGCTTTCTAAGGTATGTTATTTACAGGTCATCTCACCATTTTCGCTATAATTTTTTTTCTATAATGATTCAGACCGTTAAATTGTTATTCCATTGATAAAACATACCCAATTATCTGTGGTGAAAAAATAATCTTTTGGTTCGTTGTAGTTTGGTAGTTACACTCTGTGGAAAATAGGGTTTATGGCTAGTCCTGAAACTAGTCAAAAACAAGTGTTTCGGGTAAAAATGTCATAAATTCTTCATAACAGATCCAAATTTAGTGAAACTAAATGTTTTGATTATTTTAAAAGGTTTAGTATGTTTTGTAACAGTTTCATATCAATTCAAATAACATTTCGTGTGGGCCATGCTCTATAAGATCGCTCTTTAGAATAAGCCAAAATTTAGAAAGGTGTGTCATTTTTTCTATAACGCCTTTTCTGAGAGGTTCCAAGTAGTAACACATGGAGGAATTTCATAAAACACATTGAAGAACATTTTGTATCCGTTTCATATATTTATTCATTATATTTACAAAGTTATGATTATTTCAAGTTGGGGTTGTTGACTAATCCAAAACTAGTCATGGTTGAGATAAGAAGTTGATAAGTTGGCACATACATGAGGTGTATAGTTGATGATGTTGGTACATATTGATGAGTCATTTTTTATGATTATTTGACACATGATTGGTATATACTTGGTACATGGTTGGATGCACTTGTTTATGGTACAGGTTGATTACAGGTTATTTGGCACAAGTTGGTGCATGGCTGATGCACTTGTTTATATTGACAGATTGATATATGTTGAGGATTGTTGCCTCATCTCAGTTGGTGCTGATAAAGTAAGTTGATTATTGCATATAGAGCTGGTTCTCTTGTAGATTTTTACTCTATTTAGTTGTTGTTGAAAAACCCCTCGATTGAAGTCCATAATAAGAGGAAAAATTGTACATACATCTTATGTTCTTTGTGTTCCTTGTGGAGATGATTTTTTGATGATATGTTGCTGATATATGTTTCTGAGATGTATTCACATCTAAATAATTATAAATGACAACAATGAGTAATGATCAAATGTTGAATGTTAACTAAGGAGTTTTTGTGTAAGAGTGAAGTTTTGTGAAAAATATCCCCACACTCATTCAACCCCCCCTCTAAGTGTGGTAGTTGTGTCCAACAATTTCTATTAGAGAGGGACTTCACTACACGCCTTAAAAAGATTGAACTAGATCCATAGACAAACAAATGGATGATGAAATACCAATCCTTGCTGAGGACAACCATTCCACTTGGAGAATAGAGATGAGATTATATTTGAAGACAATGGGAGAAACTGTTTGGAAGGCAACCATCGGTGGATATGTTTCATTGAAGAACAAGTCAAAGTTTGCAGCTCAAAGGGAAGGAAAGAAGAATGATGCATTAGCTCTCAAGACCATTCTTAGTGGACTGTCAAGCCCTATCAAAGAGAGCATGGGACAATGCACTTCTGCCAAAGATCTATGGCTAAATCCAGAGGAGACATATCAAAGAAAGAAGGAGAAGGAAGAAATTGAAGACCACTCCATCAAGATCATCAAAGGTAAAGAATCATCAAAACATCTTGAATTTATTGTTTCTAAATGTGATTTTGAAAATTTTTTAAGTGAAGATAAAGAATCAAGTAATGATAGCACAAAGGAATATCTTGAAGACATTTCAAATAAAGGAAAAAGATCATGTGATGTTGTTGGCAAGAAGGAAGATATTGAAGGTAAAGAATCTCCCAAGACTCTTGATTGCAATAATTCAAAGTGTGATGATGTTGAATTTTTCTGCAGTGAAGAAGATGATCTAGAAACAATTTTTGTAAGGTTTGATGATAGTTATCACATGGAAAGAATAGAACAAAATCTATTAGAACTTTAAAAGGAAATTGAAGAGGGTTTATACATGTATATGAGTGATCATTTTTATATACACTATAACTATCTTTCGAATAACACTAAGAAGTTTCTTAGGAGAAGTCAAAGGCACATATTGAAGTTAAATGGAATGCCTAAAGAACAAGAAAATAGTTCTAAATTAGAAGAAAAGGAAGAATATATCTCAAGACTAAAGATTGGAAAAGAAGACATGAATATAGATGATGAGATTAGCAAAAATTTTGAAACCGTTATTCATCTCAAGACACAAATTGAAGAAGCCAAAAGGATAGAGGAACTATTGAAGATTCAAATAAATGAAAAGGAAGAGTCATGTTGTAAGCTTGAAACTGAAATTGTTGACCTTAGAAATAAGGTAGAGAAGTCAAACAAATTTTTGAATAGCTCAAGAATCTTGGATGAGATATTGGAAAGTCAAAGACCACCATGTGATAAATCAGGTCTTGGATACAAAGGAGAAGATACACATGTTGAAGCAAGCACCTCAAAGAAGCATGAGGTATGTCAATCAAATAAGGAAGACAATGTTGCAAAACAACCATCTACACAAGACAAAGAAGATTTCAAAAGAACAAAGCAAGGAAGACATCAAGAAGCTACTTTTGGGACAACAAAGAAAAGGTATGAAAGCATTTTTCATGGGCATTGTTATTCATGTAATGGATATGGTCACAAAGATTTTGAATGTATATCTTATGAAAGGAGATATAATGGAAGATTCTATAACACCACAAGGTGTTGGAGATGTGATCAAATAGGACATATTTCTATTCACTGTAACTCTATGAGATACTACAGTTGTAGTGGATTTGGCCACAAATCCCAGGAGTGCTCGAACACAAGAAGAAAGTCCATGATGAGGAATTCACATAGCATGGCTAGAAGAAGAAATGAAGTAAGAAAGGGAGATATCTTTGAAAAGATGGATGCTGAGAGCTCAAGTTTTGAGGAGAAGGGTCATATATATAAGTGGGTGAAGAAGATAGAGTAGCCAGATTAGAACGAAAGACTAAAAGGAAGTACAAAAGTGTCATCTATTGAGGCACACGCAGGTGACAGTGGTGACATTCATGTGCATAAGCATGCTGACCTTGAATAGGTCACGTACACACGCGCTCAATTGTGTAGCAGGTCATGTATATGTTGTAAATCCTTGGGAAAAAGGAAATGCACATGGCTTGGAGTTAGATGTGATGGTATAACTCTATATTGCAGGGTGTGACATTATTTATTGTAGGTTCTGTCACTGTTTGTTGTAGGTTTTCATGGTGAGATCACACAATGGTATAGTAAAAATAAATATTGGGTGCATGGCGCTAACCCAAGAGTATGGATTGATGTTGATCTGCTGGGATTAATCATTTTGTGATGTTGATGGTGGTGAACATGTTTGGTATATCCTATGATGTATTATTGGAAGCATATGTTGATATCATGGTGCATGCAATTTGAATATGGATTGGGATACATGTTTAGACATATGGTTGGTGAGTTGATGAGGTGATCATGTTGTACATCATTGTTGATCTATAGTTGATGCATGATTGGTAATTTCCTAGTACATTGGAAGAGGCACCTACTAGCAGTTTTATTGGAAAACGTTTTATGGAGGATTTGGCATACATATATAGGATTCATCAATTTGTAGTATTGGTGCATGGTAATGTACATGTTTGGTACACTCATATATGGTATATTCTTGATGATACTACACCATTGGTACTACTTGATTAGTACAATAATCAACATTTGTTTGAGATACATGATTGTGGCACTTGTTTCATGATGGAGACATATCACGAGTGATATGATACATTGTTTGGCATGTTGGTAGATGCACATGGTTGTCATATTGGTGGATGCACATGGTTGGAATATTGGTAGATGTACATGTTTGCATGTTGACAAAGGCATATGATTGATACATTCCATGGATGATATCTTTTGACACATTGCATGATGTTGATGTACATAGGTATTGGGCATGATGAGCACACATTTTGTATAGGATGTACTTGGTTTATATTTTTCTCATGATTATTTATTTCATTGTTGACATATCTTTTGCTTCATGAAGCTTGGTATGGAATGAGTTTGATGCATGAAAAGGTCCAAGGATCATTATATGGTAGCACAATGTTCATCTTGCATAAACAATAGGGGTGACATACCCATAGGGGGATTCATTCTTCTTCCCATGATTCTAGGAGGAGATATTTATCATATGCATACCTAGAAAAGAGCCCTATACTTGAAGAAAGAGCAGATGAGCATAATTTCAGGGGGAGCAATGGTCACATGGAGAGTATGTTTGATGTATCTTTAGCATTACATCAGAGTTATATCCCTTGTTAAAAAGGGGAGATATTATTCAGAGGAATATCAAAGGCATTCAAATAAGG
The DNA here is from genome assembly GCA_009831015.1 of Picea engelmannii. Classification (NCBI taxonomy): domain Eukaryota; kingdom Viridiplantae; phylum Streptophyta; class Pinopsida; order Pinales; family Pinaceae; genus Picea; species Picea engelmannii. Next base: position 601,690 of record ML780529.1, on the reverse strand, counting down.
GGAGCAACCCCAAGGAGAGTTCAAGCAAGGGGAGCAACCCTAATATGAGAATGGAACTTTTCCATTGATGTCAAAGGGGGAGAGTTAATCACATTGATGTGATTGATGTTTATTGATGGGGAGAAATAGTCACATTGACTATTGATGTAGAGCATGCCTTATCTACATGTTGACGTCAATAATTGGTAATTGGTATTGACATCAATGTTGGTATTGCCATCAATGCCAAATGGGGAGATTGTTGGATCATGTTGTCATTGATGGAAATGGTTTGATTGATTGATGTCAAAGGATTGATTGATTGATGATTGATGTAATATAATATGTATTGCCCTTGATGAGAATGCATAGATGAAGATGGATCAATGAGTTGTCATTGATATGATGAAGATGGATTGATGTTGTTTCATTGGTATATGATGCATTGTTGGAAAAATGTATAGATGAATCATTATTGTCTTATCATGATTGATAAGGTGCACAAATGGAAGAACTCCAAAGTGGTCCCCTTATGGTGAAAGCCCTCATGGGAAGACACTTTGCAGATTGAGTTATCCTAGAAGAATGGTTGGAGGACCCATGCTCTCATTATTGTATTATAATGATTGATAAGGTGCACAAATGGATGAACTCCAAAGTGGTCCTCTTATGGTGAAAGCTGTCACATGAAGACGCTTTGTGGATTGAATTATCCTAGAAGAATGGTTGGAGGACCTATGCTTGTATGTGGAATAATGAGATGAAGGACATTGAATTTGTCAGGGAAACTATCCTATATGTATATTTCTTTTCATTCCTTTTCGAGTGGTATGTAGAACGTCACATAACTCCTCACAGTTAGAGAGTTATGGCCATGAGAAGTTGGCGACCCCAGGTTTGGGTAATGGACCCAAGTTTGTTTGATGGGTAACGGTATGAGTTATCATATATTTTCAGACAATACTATTCTATATGTATAGCACATGTCATTCCATTTCTGGTGGTATTTTTAACATCACATAATGCCTCACGGTTTGAGAGTTATGTCCTTACAAAGTTGGAGGACCCTCACATGTCATCTAGAAGCCCCAAAAGGTCAAAGTAGTCAAAGTGGTTTAAGGGTTTTTTAAAAGGTAAATAATAAAGTGAAGTGATGAGTGTACTATAATTCAAAGTGAATACAAAATAATTTAATTAAATAATAAATTTAATGGAGAAATTAGAAGTGGGTTAACCCTAAAATAAGGAAACTAGGGCCAAGTGACCTAGAAGATGTTTTCAAGGAAGCTACTTAGAGAGTATAAATAAGAGGAAAGGCTCTCACATTTTAATCACACTTGATATTATTGAATATCTATAAGTGTATGAGGTAACCAATTATATCTAAGACAAAATTCTGAGGAAACGTGAAGAAAATAAGGCCGAAATGCAAGGAAGGATAAATTATTTTGATGGTGCTTTCTAAGGTATGTTATTTACAGGTCATCTAACCATTTTCACTATAAATGTTTTTCTATAATGATTCAGACCATGCAATTGCTAGTCCATTGATAAAAAATACTCAAGTATTTTTGGTAAACAATTCATCTTATGGGTCATTGTATTTTTGGAGTTACACTCCGTGGAAAATAGGGTTTGTGGCTAGTCCTAAAACTAGTCAAAAACAGGTGTTTCGGGTAAAAATGTCATAACTTATTCATAACGGATAAAAATTATGTGATACCAAATTTTTTGGTTAGGGTACAAGATTTAGTATGTTTTATAACAATTTCATATCAATTCAATGAATATTTTGTGCAGGCCACGCTCTACAAGGTTGCTCTCTAGAATAAGCTAGAATTCAGCAAGGTATGCCATTTTTGCTATAACGCCTTTTCTGAGATGTTCCAATTAGTTACACCTAGAGGAATTGCACAAAACACACTTATTAACATTGTGTATCAGTTTCATATATTTATTCATTACAGGTACAAAGTTATGATTTTTTCAAGTTGGGGTTGTTGAATAATCGAAAACTAGTCATGGTTGAGACAAGCAGTTGATGAGTTGGCACATACATGAGTTGTATAGTTGATGATGTTGGTACATATTGATGAGTAATTGTTGATTATTATTTGACACATGATTGGTATATACTTGGTACATGGTTGGATGCACTTGTTTATGATACAGGTTGATTACAGGTTGCTTGGCACAGGTTGGTGCATCGTTGAAGCACTTGTTTATGTTGACATATTAATATCTGTTGAGGATTTTCGCCTCATATAATTTGGTTCTGAGAATGTAAGATGAGTCTTTCATATATATATGGTGCTCTTATATATGTTTACTCTATTTAGTTTCTGAAAAAACCCCGGATTGAAGTCCATAATAAAAGGAAAAATTGTACATACATCGTGTGTTCTTTGTGTTCCTTGTGGAGATGATTTGTTGATGATATGTTGTTGATATGTATTCACATATAATTGATTATAAATGTTAGCAGTGAGTAATGATAAAATTTTGAATGTTAACTAAGGATTTTTTTTGTAAGAGGGATGTTTTGGGAAAAATATGCCCAACCCCCCCCCCCTCTAAGTGTGGTAGGTGTGCCCAATAGGGGTGAAGAGCCTATATTGATTTAAGGTGGTTGGGGGAAGAATTATATATTATGTGAAATGAATAATTAATAAAAATAGTAATCATTTTTTTTGTACAAAATGGATGAAGGATGATGGGGGGCTAGATTCCACAAGAGAGAGATATCTAAGGGGGAATTTCCCATGTCTATTAATCCAAACGACATTCCTAAATTATATTATCATCATGTATAACCTTCTATTTGTGGTTTAGAATTCCCAAATCCAATAATTTAACTCGTGTAAGAGGTTGTTTATGAGAAGTCACATCCCAAAATTATCAGGGATCATGGAATGAAGTACATTCATCTTAGGGAAGAGTGAGAGTCAAGAAAGCAATGAAGAATAAGGAAAATTCATATGCATAATAGGGATAGTTTCTATTGGGATATTTTGAGCGTTAAGAGAGGTTCTAACTACTAGGAATAAAACAAAGCATGATGTGCTTGAAGGAATCCATTATTACATTGTGGTTATGCTAGAATAGAGGTCTTTGTGCCTATAAAATGGGTTGTAATCATATAGTGTTTTTTCGTGTTGAGGAAATGTCTCAAGATCCCTGTGAAGGATGTTGTGAGAAATCTTGAAGTATATGAGAGTTCCTAGAGTCCCCTACTAAGGGATTGATGGCCAACCAAGTCTAATAGAGGCTCTAATAGATGAATTGTACAACTTGAGAGACTGTGAGAAATGAAGGGGGTACATTCCTTCGGTAGTGTAGGTTGTGGGGAAGAGAGAGATTATGGATTGAGGATATTCTAGGAGTAAAACATGGATTTGGGGGTCATTGTGTGTGGAGAGTAGATATCCAAAGGGTCGAATCTCCTTCTCGACACATAGAATCACCTCAGGGGTGGCTTGTTGTTGAGAATCAATCCATTTCTACCAAGATCCATCACTAGTTGAATCCACCCAGGGGCCCTACCTTCTCTCATTTTGTACCCTTTCATTCTAACCCTCCTCATCCTGAAATCTATCTTCCCAAAGTGGATGTGAATAAATTTGATGGTTCATATACCATAGGTTGGGTCATTCAAATGAAATATTATGTCTTCCTGCATGGTACTTCTGATGACTTGGCCAAACTTTGTATCGGTGTCCTCTATGTGGATCCCAAAAGATGGTAATTATTGTAATTGCGTAAAAAATCACATAGAGAGTATGTTTTTTGGACACAGTTTGTTGCGGATATTTATGAACACTTTGATACCAACACACATCATTTGGGTCATTTGGCCAAGATGAAATATTATGGAATCATGCAATATTAGATCACTACCTTTGATCAAATGATTTTCATAATCGATGGAATGTTCAACAACTTCTTCTAAGAATGATTTATTAGTGGCTTGAAGGATGGCATATGAGATAATTTCATAATGTCTCACCCCCATACTTGGTTGGAAACTACTCAACATGCCATAGAAGTACAACAATTATTCTCTTCCCAAAAAATAACACCCTCCTTTATTCCTCTCACTAGACCCACAATTTTACCCCCTCCTGCTACTCTAAACATCCAAAAATTAGCCTCAGAAGAAATGGATGAATTCCAACTTAAGGGTCTTTTCAATAATTGTGATCACAAATATTTTCTAGGGAATAACTGTAAGGAAAAACATTAATCATGGCCATTTCTAAGCATGTTTCTGACTAGGATGTGGATGTTCCCCAATATGAACAACTACCCTAATAAGATGATCATACCTTTCCCTATGATCCACCATAAGTTGAACCACTTATCCTATTGAATTTACTCAATTTTTTTTTTCTCACCAAACCCTCAATTTAATTGTCTTGATTAAGAACAATAAATTCATCATTCTACTTGGCAGTGGTAGAACCCATAATTTTATTCATCATCACATTGCTTAATAAATCATATGTTTTATATCCATGGAGTGAATAATTTTCAAATCATGATTGTAAATGATGATTCCATGAAATGTGGGGGCAATTGTAAAAATGTGTGCTAATCATATTGTTTCCATTGACATGGGTAGTTGTGACCTTGTTCTTGGTGTTGAATAGATACACGCACTGGATCCCATCACTGTGCATTTTAAAAACTTAACCATGCAATTACAATAGGAGGGACAACAATATAAGTTTCAAGTAATCATGATAGGATCCCTTGAGATCATCATTTCCCACCAAATGGAAAAGATACTAAAAAAGGGCCATTCTAGCATTATTTCCCAACTCCATTCCATTCAAGCAGTTGAGACCCACTAACCTACTCTGCATCTTGGCCTCCAATATCTTCTATCCCAACTCCAATTTTCTTTTAAAAATCCCCAACGACTTCCACCTTCCCATGGTGGACATGATCATTTCATTCCCTTGGTCCCTAGTAGTCTTCCTCCCAATGTTCTCCCTTATCATCGTCCATTTTCCCAGAAAAAATAAATTGAAAAAATTGTTTAGGAATATTTAGCACTAGGTGTTATCCATCCTCTCACTATCCCCTATTATTTTCCTGTATTCATGGTACTCGGGAATGAAGGCCCCCAACACATATGTCTTGATTTTCATTCCCTAGACAAAATAACAATCAATGAAAAATAATAATTCCTATCATTGATGAAATTTTGGATGAATTGCATGGTGTTATATAGTTTACCAAAATTGATCTCCATTCTGGCTACCAACATATACATATGATATAGGAAGGTACACCCAAAACTTCATTTTTTATTGATGAGGGTCACTATGAGTTCTTGGTCATGCCCTTTGGCATGTGTAATGCACCTTCTACTTTCAAACTCTCATGAATCATGTCTTCCATCATTTCCTTCATCATTTTGTCTTAGTCTTATTTGATGATATCATCATCTATAGTAAAACTTGGAAATCACATCTCACCCATGTGGATAAAGTCCTACACTTACTATATAAGCACCAAATGCTTATCAAATAGTCTAAATGTGTTTTTAGAGCCTATGAAGTAGAGTACCCAGATCATATTATTGGAAAAGATGGCATACATGTGGATCATAATAAAATTAAATTTATTAAGGATTGGTTGAGCCACTAAACTCTTGAAAGTTTCAACAGTTTCATAGGTTTAAGAGGAAAGTTTTTTCAAAATTATGGTAAAATTGCACCTCCTCTCACTGCTCTCCTTAAAATTAATTATTTTAGTTAGAATCCTGCAACTCATCAATACTTACAAGAATTGAATTAGGCTATTCACAAAACTCCTATTCTTGAACTATTTGAATTCACCAAGACTTTTGTTCTAGAAAATTATGGTTCAGGGAAAAGAATTGGTACAGTCCTCATACAAGACGACAGACCTTTGTCTTTCACTAGTAAACAACTTTCGAAGTGATGTTTGGGAAATTCCACCTATGAAACAGTCTCTCCTTCACCATGTGGTTGCAAGATCTCAAAATTTATCTCTTCACCATGTGGTTGCAAGATCTCAAAATTTATCTCCTGGTCAAACAATTGAAAAAATATCCTAAGGCCTCTCTGGGATATTATTACCACAATGAGGATATAATATATAATGGTATCTTGTATTTGATTAAACAATCTCTCCTTAAATCAATTGTACTATCCAAACTTCATGATTCACCCACAACTGGGTATTCAAGCTTTCACAAAAAATGTGAACACGTCAAATGTATTTTCTTATCAACATATATGAAATAGGACATTTATGCCTTTGTGTTCAAATATGATACTTGTTAATACAATAATGGATAAACAATCAAAACTTTAGGAACACTCCAACCACTCCCTATTCCAACTGCTATAAGGACATATATCTCGATGGAATTCTTAGTAATCATGGTTGTAGTATATTGTCTTTCCAAATATTCTCATTCATGAGCTATCCAAAACTCGTTCAAAACATCTACAATGGATCAAATTTTTATAGAATATCTTCAAACTCCATGGCATGCCTCACTCTATTGTCTTCGACCATGATCAAACCTTCACAACAATTTTTTGCAAGAATTTTTCAAGCTCTAGGGAAACCAATTACATCTCAGCATAGCATGTCTCCACAAATTGATGGTCAAACTGAAGTTATCAATAAGTGATTGGAAATATATTTGTAGTGTTTTTCATCTTACCAAAAAAATGAATGGTATCAATGGATACCACTAGCCAAATGGTGGTACAACACATCTTACCATGATGCCACTCACATGACTCCCTTTGAAATTGTCTATGGGTCAAAAGCCATTTGTTTTTCTCTCATGCCTACATGTTGTATCCAAGGGTCAGATGTCAACATCCCACTCAAATTCTAAGCTATTAGTAACCCGAAAAAAAATTTGGTCATGGATCAAAATTGCATGAAGAAACAAGCAAATAAGGGTTGTTGAAAATGTCAATTTTCTAAAGGGGACCATGTGTTTCTTCGTCTGCAACCTTATAAGAAAAATTCACTCAAAGTTGAACATTATTAGAAAATCTCTCCCAAGCTTAATGGTCATTATACAATTCTAAAGAAAGTGGGCCCAATGGCCTACGAGTTAGTTATCCCTAGTTACTCTAAGATCCATCCTATTTTTCATGTCTCTTGCTTAAAAAAAGTGATTGGAAATAAGTTCTATACGCAAACCAGTCTCCGTGAATTGTATGAAGAATGATCCATTTGGTTGTAGCTCCAAGCATTTTTGGACCACAATGAGCATCATCTCCATCACCGCACCATTAAGGAAGTTTTAGTCAATTGGAAGGATACACACCTAAAAGATGTCACATGGGAGCCAACTACCATTCTGCAATGATTTCCTCATCTCAAGACTTGAGCACAAGGCTAATTTTCAAGCGGGAGGACATGCTAGGGGCCTAACCTCCATAACGCCTTCTGTATGTAGAGTAACATGTTTCCTATGTGATAAAGGCCAACATTAGTAAATAAGGTCTATGAATAATGTGAACACGTCCAATGTAATAAGACTTAATATAAGTCTTCTCTTCTAGAAAGATCTTCCTCTAGAAATTTACTTTAAAGATAAAATTAGTATAAATAGGAGTAAAAGGCATGGGAAAGTTTTGTCTCAAGAATCATTTTGTAATTGAGGTCTCTCTTTGGAGGTTCCCCCTTGAACAAGAAAGTGAACCTAGATTTCTATCAATAAAGATATCATTTGAGGTCTCTATTTTTTGGTGTTTCTCCTAATATTCGTTATAACACATCTATTTTTGTTCTACATAATACATTTGATACCTTACAATATGTATACATATTAACCTATTTTCCTCTCCCTTATTCTCTTATACCCAAATTCCAACATATTAAACTTGCTTTGAAATATTCTTATTAATATTTTTTTTTATCTCATCAATTGTTTCTATAAAACATCGCATCCATGTAAGGTCAAGGTCATTTATTTCAAATGATTTTACCCTAAATAATGCTTGTAAGGAAAGCTCAATGATTTTGTTGCTTCAATATAATAGACCTATAAAGTTTTAAACTCATTTTATCCTTAGTTTAGTTATCCAATAATTTAATGAAATCCTATCCTACCTATGGTTGATATTTAGTTTTTTTTTTATGGTTCAAGAGAGTTTTTCAAAGCTTTGCATTTATTTCTACTTGAGCACCATTTTGAATTACAAAACATATGTGATATTATTTCGATTTGCTTTTTTATCCAATATTATTACAAGGATTTCTATATAATTCGTTACCTGCTCTAGAATTAATGGAATTGGTTGATATATTACTAGAAAATACCTTATTGTTACAACCCTATAATTTGTTAGATTGGGCTTCGTATAATTGTAAGTAGGATGTTGTGACTTGTACTGTGTGGCTACAAAACATAATAGTATAAAGTTTTGTATAGATTTACAACTTTTTAATAAATGGTGATGTGTAAATGATTTTATTAAATGTTATGAATTTTTTTATTTTTTTTTAAATTAAATTTTAAATAAATTTCTCCGTTCACGATTGGAATACCATAAACCAATTCCCATTTCTTTATTCCCAAGGCTATTTGTCCTACAAAATTTTGTTTTCGCCAACATCGAAAAACTTGGCTTTTCAATTAGCAAAACTTACCTTCTCAGTTAACAAATTTTAAGTTCTAGAAATAGGTGCCTTGTAAGGAGTGATCTTTCTCGGCTCCTTTGTTGCTTCTAAAGATCTTAGGATGGTCTTCTTCTTATATTAAATGCTTGTTGAAGAGCACGTATCCTTCGCCTACCATCAATAAATAAACAATCATTTTGTATTTGTTCTAAAGTACCTTGGCCTCTATTTTATTAGATTTTCCCTAATTGATTTATGATCTCTATTTTATTAGATTTTTCCTAATTGATTTATGATCTCTATTTTATTAGATTTTCCATAATTGATTTATGATCTTTAGGTATTGTACTTCAGTATTTTCCAAGTCAAGGAGCAGATCTAGCCAAATTTAGTCTCTTTCATTGTTGTCATTGCCTATTGTTTAACAATAATTGTACAACTTTCAATGCATTTCCCCTCCCAATCAGTCAACCTTTTTTAAACGGAACTATGAAATCAGAAATTAGCTTTATGAAAGCTGACAATCAGCCTCGTCTTTTGAACCGTGGTGTTAGTGAACTCTGAAATCAGAAATTTTGAGTTGGGTATGATTTGGGAGGTACTTAAACCCTACTACATCAAATGGTGGTCTCATTTAAATTTGAAATAATATGGTTTTGAATCGGCTACGCTCGAGAGATCCAGACCGGTTACTAATCTCAATATCAGTGAAGAAATGGAACATAATTTTTTATGGCCTAACTTTCGATCCTATATTTAGTATGCTTTGATCCATCGCAAACATTAAATACACTTTTGTTATGTGAAATCCATGAAACCCACTTTCTAGTCTAACAATCTTTGCAGAAATTACTATATCTCTCCAACCCGCATGGCAATTCCCATGATCAAGAAATCAGAACTGTATTAAAAAACATCATAATGGAGTATCAATTGTCATGCATTTTTTAACATTATACATTTCTATATGATATGGTTTCAGACATATGAGGTTCAAGGAATTGATAATAGCTCTCTGAAATAACCTTTGTATTTAATAGTGTTTACTCCATAGAGTTAGTTTTATATTTAATATTTTTTTTCAAACCGTTCATAAAGGTAATGATAGGCAAGCTGGATTTGTTTCTCTATCTTTTGAATAATTTTTTGTTCAAATAAATTAGCATATTATTTAATATTTTTGTTTTGTTTTTATCATTTCAAACTCTTTATAGAGTTATTCATATGAATTACAAGAGTGCAAAATAGTAATTAGAATAACAAAATTAACTAAAAAAATTCACTACAACTTATTTTGTAAGTGGAAAAAAATCCTAAATTTTTAAATTTGTTTTGGCATATAAGGCTGTTGTAGGTGTATCTTTTTATTGGTTATTTTTCACTACAAATTTTAACTTTTTTTTTTTTTAATAGGAAGCGGCTTTTGATACTGGTCAACATTTCTCTCAATAGAACCAATACATTTGTTTGCCAACCCATACAATTACTTCTCCAGAATTTCAGAAAAACCCAAAGATGTTCAGTATTAACTCAAAATTTTTAAAGAATTTTTCGTCAAACATTTCTCTCAATCGAACCATACAGTTGTTCTCCAACCTATACAATTACTCAGAATCTAAAAAAAACGCAAGAACATGGCACCATTCACTCATATACTTTTAGGAATTTTGGTCAACATTTCTTTCAATCGAACCAATACAATTGTTCTCCAACCTATAATACTCCTCATTAACTCATATCTTTTTGGAATTTTGATATAAATTTAAAGAAATGATATTCCATTATCTTTTAAAATGACATAAGCTTTGGCTTAGACTGTCATTCTTTTGGAATTTTGGTTTAAATTTAAAGAAATGATATTCTATTATCTTTTGGCTTAGACTGTCATTCTTTTGGAATTTTGGTTTAAATTTAAAGAAATGATATTCTATTATCTTTTGTTTAAATACACATTTTCCAAATGACATAAGCTTTGGCTTAAACTGTCACAGCACTCAAGATTTTATTTATGGTCTAAATTTAAAGAAATGATATTCTATTATCTTTTGTTTAAATACACATTTTCCAAATGACATAAGCTTTGGCTTAAACTGTCACAGCACTCAAGATTTTATTTATGTTGTTGAGTCTTGATTCTTAGTTGACATTTAATAAGGATGACTTCCAATTATATCTTTGTAGTTTAAGTTTTATGTTTTGAGTATTTTAATTTTTCCAGAACAGAAATTGTTTTTATGTTTGAGTCTTTATTTTTTGTTGGGATTTAAGAATAATGATTTCCAATTGTATCTTTGTAATTTATATTTTATGTTTTGGTTCTTTTAATTTTGTTGATCAGAAATTGTTTAGTCTGCATATGTGAGTGCTTAAATTTATATAATCTGAATGTCTTAAATATTTTTTAATATATTAAATTTATTTAACTATTCAAAAATACAATTTAAATAAGATATTAAAATTTTACCCAAATTTACAAATTTCCAAAAATAATATCAAAACATAAAACATTTACACAATGCCGAATTATATCTTCTTAGTAACCTAGTACTATTGATATTTGATATTTAATAGTGATGGCAGGGCTAATTTGGATATATTGATATTTAATAGTGATGGCAGGGCTAATTTGGCTCAGTTCTGTGTATTAATGAATTCACTAGCAGTCACTTTCATAAATAATCAAGTGTAAAAAATAAGTGCCGATAGCACATAGATAAACGATACACAGTGAGGAATTTATTTTGTGGCTTGAATATTATAAAAAGAACACCTCTCTGCACAAATAATAACGTGGAACAAAGCTAGGTAACCACATCTCATAGATAATAGCCAGAATGTCAAACAGGAAGCAAAAATAATGTGGAACAAAGCTAGGTACCCACATCTCATAGCTAATAGCCAGAATGTCAAACAGCACGCAAGGAATATTATAAAAGAACACGTCGCTACATTTTATGTGGAACAAAGATAGGTACTCACATCATCTAGATAACAGCCACTAACCAGAGATACAGTCTGCCTTATTGGATTTTCAACATGACAATATCAAACAGCACAGCAAAAGATATTGTATAGGAGACCAAGAAAACGGTGTAGAGTGTTTTCATATGTTCAAATTGCACTAAACCTAGAGTGTTAATAAATCTGTTCTCTGTTCTTGAACGTTTTCCGCTTCTTAATTGATTAATTTCTCATTCTGAATTCTCTTTCCGATGTTTGTAGGGCCGATTACTGCTGCACGTGAGTGATTCACTCTTCTGTTTATCGTCCTCTTTTTCATCCCTGACGTTGAAAAAAGAAACACACAGAGGCGGTTCAAATGCATTAGTATCTGCAAAAGCTCTGGTACTGAAGTTCTTCCGCGTGTTGGGCAAAATGATGGGCCGATATCTTTTCTGCATGTGCAAGTCGATGATAGGCTCGGATTCCTCCATCTTGAATATCGTCAAAACTATCTCGTGGGCACCACGTCTTGGAGGATGATAGTTAAAATACTCCTCCCAGAAGAATTCTAATATTGCATAAAGAAGCAAACATATTCATTCCCGTTAACATTACGGTGAGAATTTTATCTATCTATTTCAAGGTCAAATAAAAGAAACAGAACCAYGATACCTTCTTTACGTTCGCTGACAATGAAATAGSAAATTAASCTGCACAACCCAGGCTCAAGTAAKACTGTTATTACGAAATTRTTTTATGTATTCCTGTGCTATATTATCAGAAATTTGTWMCGARTTCAGGACGATTATAGCATACCACTGCAAATACTCGCCTCCAGGAGCGTTGGGATCCGTCATAACCTGATTATATCGATTTAGGAACAGGTTAATTATATGAATTTCAGTTGGACAAAATATAATTAACTAATTAATTATCCCTCAAGATATTGAATAAAAGAGGAATTAAAACTACCAATATTACTGCRTCGTTCTTGAAATTTTCCTTGTGTAGATCAGGATCATCGCCATAGTGTTCAAGATAAGTAGGTTTGCGTTGCAGGTCTGCACGCCTTACTGTATCGCCTATGTTGATTCGTTTATCGCCGTATTCTAGAATCACCCCCATACGAGGATTTAAATCGTCGACAACGCGCCCGATAACTCCTGATTCCACCAGCTTCCGCTTTATCTCCTCCATTATTTCTCTAACTTAATGCGAGAAGATCGCAAATCAGGCAGAGTGAAATAAAGGGAGGAGTCCACACTAACACTGGTTCTATGAGGACGCGACTGACATCAAGAGAGGAATGCAGCGATTTAGAGAATGAATTAGCCATGAAGTTTATAAATCTCAGGCGTTAAGTTTTGTAGAGCATAATTTAACTCTTTATCGATATATCGTACAGTTTTGGAATTTGAAAACGAAACGACTAGTTAAATTCGACCGTTAAGTTAAATTTCAAATCAAAACCACTAGTTAAATTTGACAATTTTAATTTACATTCATAATTTTCATAATTGTGTGGACAATTTTTATTTACAATTTATGATTGAAACCCGTCAAATTTCGACCTTAACCTTAAATCACAAAGAAGTTAGTTAATTATACATATTTAATAGAGATAATGGAGATAATGGTTTTGACAATTTAATAGAGATAATGGCGAATATGGTTTTGACAATTTTAATTTCTATTCAGAATTTTGACAATTGTATTCACGATTTTTATTTGCGTTACTGATGAGAACCATTGATGAGTATGGAGAATTTATGATCGAAACCCGTCAAATTTGAAACCTCGATCAGGCCTAAATCAGAAAGAAGTTAGTTAGGTTTTGTCCAACCACAATTTAATGCAAAATATGGGATATTGAAAAAGGACTTCAAAATCATATAAACATGATAAAAGAAAAAATATAGAAGAGGTGATTCGTGTTATTGGTTCTATTTCACTATCTTAGTGATAGTATTTTGCAAGATATTTTGTATACTTCTTTTTATAACAAATGAGGGGTAAATTTATCTTCTGTTTTGATTAGATTGAGAGGCTTGCTCGTATTCAGTTTCATAAACTTTTGAGAATGGTTCAATTCTTATATATATTTCACTAGTATGGACATTATTGTGTTATTAATGAGAGTATTTATTGTATTAATAGTTTATGGTTAAGGTTGACTTAGCCAACTTTGATAGGTAGGTTCAATAATTTTATCAAGTTGCTTCCTACTTATATAGTTTCATATTTTGGGAGTACCTTGTGTATAAAAACATAATTCAAATTTCATTTATAAATAATCATTTTAGATTATTTAGCTAAGACATTTTAATGCAAGTTTTTTAAGGTTATGGTTATACATATTTCACGGTCTCTTGTGATTGGGATATTTTTTCTTTTATGTGCATGTCTACATATCATTAAATATAGCACACTCATGGGTGGAGACCCCTTTGCTTGTGCGACAAAAGATCCCCTTAGTGAAACCATTTAACTACTAATGTCTACAGAGGTATACATAACCTACCCCCATATTGATTTCAACCTATGATCTCTTAAAGAAAAAAACTTGTTCTTAACCACTAGGACCACTCAATTTAATCATTAGATTTGTGCCCATTTTCAACATTACCTACATATATGTTTTCCATAAATTGTTATGCCTAACATAAGGGTTCAATTGTTTATTTATTTCAACATTCTTGAACGGTTGTTTTAGGGACTCTTAGCTAGGCGATGTCACCTTTTGTGACCATGGAATTTAAGTTTTCGTATCTTTTTCATATCTTTTTTAGTCACAATTTGTTGTTGGCGCACTTTTTGTGACTATGAAATTAAAGTTTCCAAATATTACAAATATAATATTTTAATACTAGTTTTTTGTCAATTTTTTTGACATTACATTAAAGCATATAGAACTAGAATTTCTAGATATGACTTATTTCTAAATATGATCTATAGATTTTGGCTAGAAAAATTTATCCAAGAGAATTATAGATTCATCTCTTAGGATTTCATAGTGTTTTTCTCTCTTGAAAATCCAAAACTATATTCTAATAATATTTTATTGCAAGCTATGTGTGTTACATATAGCTTGCACTACCCCATTACAAAATTATACAATATATCTTTTTATAAGAGATGTTATTATATCCTATGTTTGTTACATATGGCTTGCACTACCCCATTACAAAATTATACAATATATCGTTTTATAAGAAATGCTATTATGTCTTTCTTGGGACTATATCACTACCCCATTATAAAATTATACAGTATATCTTTTTATAAGAGATGTTATTATCTTCTTCTTGGGACTATATAAGGGGATCTTTAAGGGGGACTATATAAGGGGATCTTTAAGGGCTTTATGGGGCCTTCACCTTTTTTAAACTTAATGACCTTATAATTTTTTTTTGAAGAGATTCTAGGTATATCCTTCTTGGGACTATATAAGGGGATCTTAGGACTTTATGGTGCCTTTACCTTTGTTAAACTTAATGACCTTATAATTTTTTTCTCTTAGGATACCTATATTTGAGTAGATTTGATACATAATAACTCTATATTTAATATGCCATATAAAGAGTTATGTCTACAAGTTTTAAGTACCTTCTCTTCAAGGAAATAAAAAACCTATAGGAAGAAAAATTTGTTATAGGGATCTTCTAGATTACATTGGAAACATTGCACATCTAGTTTTGCAATTTACATATGGGTTTGATGTATTTTGAAAAACTATTAATCCTACTATGAATTCCAAGGTTGATTTTAAGGATGTAAATTTATATGAAAATGTAGAAATCTGGGCTAATCTTAATATATGTAAAATGTTTGGCGATAGTTTGGGAAAAATATTCAAATTTCTAAAAAATTTATATAGTTTCTATAAATTTTGACGATTTTTAAGGTGAAATAATTTTATTCTATGTAATTTGGGTGAATTGTTTTTAGAAAAAGTGGGAATTGGTGAATATTTTTTTGGGAAACCAATGGAAAATTAGCCCATTTGAGAAATTTAGCCCCTAAAATCATCAATGATGAATTCATCAAATTTTCATTAGTATTTTGAAATTAAGTACCTCGCCAAGTATTCTTATATATTGTTTATATGAAACTTAAAGTAAAAATATTCTATTTAATGGAGTGAGATTTCATTGTCCAAAAGGACTTTTTTTACTACCTCCTTCTAAGGATTTTTGTACCTATTCTTATTGATGTGCCTTATATATATTCTTTTTATATAATTTTTTTTAATCTAGGAGGATCTTGGTGGCCACCCACCTATTCCAACTACAGTTCATTGTCAATTTAATATTTTTAGTAGTTTTTCGGTTCATAAACTTCTCGGGCCATTTTGATGGCTTAAACCACTCTCATATCAGGATCAGGCACCTCAATGAGAAAAAAAGGCTCTGATTGATCCCCCAAAATTAATCTCCTCATCGATACCTTTAAAAAGAGCTATTGTGCACCCCAAACAAATATCGTATGCCAGTGCAATTCCCTCAAGAAGTTGATACACCAAACTAACCAAAACATGGTCCACAAAATTGTTGGCTTTTCATCTTTCGGGGTTAGGGTTTTAGATTTTATTTCTGTTAAAAATTTCTTTGGAGCCTCATTGTAATAATCGTCTTTTGGTGAATGAGCATAGCCATCACATATCTTCTCAGAGATAAACTACCACAATTCTAGCGAGTTTTTCGCTCTGTAATTTTACAGTTTTGTACATTTAACTCATTAATAAAACTTGTGTATTATTGTATATTTGTGCCTCTTATTATATACATCTAATATCTCTATGTTATATTATTGAATATATGATATATATTTGTACATTACTTTATTATATTTCCTCTCTCATTTTGTGCCGAAAATATCTCGATGAGTGGTATTAGGGCAGGCTCCTCTTGATCAATTTTCATTGCATTTCCTCGATGAGGTCTCAGTATAGCATGTTGGGTCTTCATCTTGTCTCTCTTGAGGAAAATAGTACTCACAAGCCGAAGAAACCCTCGATGGCAGAAGAAAATAAAGATGACAAAGGAGAATATTCTATTAATCTATTGCTTGAGCAAGCTCTCACATGATAGAGGGACGAAGTGATGGAAATTTTTTCCCACATCCTTCAACACCTCGCGATAACAGTAGGTGCATATTCATCAAGCAACCACTTTGGAGGAACCTCTCCTTTCAAGGTACAAGTTGATTTTTATATTACCGTATTTAAAGGTAAAAAAGATGAGGATGCCCTAGAAAAATGATTAAATATGCTAGAAGGTTATTTCTCTCTTCACAATTTTTCCGATAGGGAAAAATCACCATCGCACTCCTTAAGTCTCTCCCCCATGTCAAAAATTAGTGGGAAACTTACTGGGATAAAAGTTACACAAAGGAGTATGGAATATATGGGGGAAATCCCACTTGGGATTTTTGTGTGGATGCAGTCAAGAAACAATTTTACCCTGTTGGCAACTATGACAAGCAATACATGAGATGGACTACGCTGCGATAAGAGAGGGGAAAAATAGTTTCAGAGTTCACAAATACTTTCCATACCTTATGCACCAATATGGGTATCAAAGACTCTGAGCAATATCTAGTTCTGAAATGTTGCGAGGCACTTCATAGGTACATCAAAACCGAAATGGATTTTATTGATATCTCATCATTGGGGGATGCCTATCGATATGTTGTCAAAATTGAGCAAAAATTTAGGCACCAGAATAAATCGGAGTTCGGTTATGCAAATCCACAACAACCAAAGTGTGATAAAGACAACCCCAACAAACAACCTCCCAAAAACCAGTCCAAGCCACAAGAAAAAAAGGGTCATGGAAAGATGAGGAACAACACTCGAAAGTGGTGTGATTTCCACAAAATACCCTCGCACAATACTGATGAATGTTTCTCAAAAAAATCATTCATGGTTGAGATGAAAGAAAAGGAGTCGAACCCTGATACGAAATATGATTCAAAAAATAATGGTAGAAGACAAATCATCAACACAGACCCCACTACTACGGTCCTGACTGCAACAATTCAACCAAAAGAACCTGAAGATCCTGAATAGGGGGAGCTCCTTTTTCATTAACATATGTGGGTGAATTGGACCCCACTGCATTTTATTGTTGATAGAGGAAGATAGAAGAAAATCATCTCAACAGAGGTTGACAAACAACTGGGATTGTTGATGACACCACACCTAAAACCATACAACATTAGGTGGCTTCTCCAGGGACTAAATCTCCATGTAAACCATCAATGTCGATTGTAATGTGACATCCAACCCATCAAGGATGAGGTATTATGTGATTTTTACCTGCTCGATGTCTGTGTTGTTCTTTTTGTCCAACCATATATGTGGAAGCATCATTATATTTATCAGTCTCGACCATGTAGTTTCATCGTTACTCTAGGGTGTCATCTCTACAAGATACCAAAGGTAGTTCTTACTAGTCTCCCCCCAAAACAATGACACAAGGTAATCTCTCATACTGCAAAATTCATCCTCTTCACAATATACTCAAAAGGTGAAGAGAAGGACACTACAACAACTACTTCCTTGGCCCAAGACCTTGCTTTCCAACATAAGCATATTGTAGAAGAGAAAGAAGATATAGTTTATTCACCTACAATGGTTCCTACACAATGCTCAATTAAGCCAAGGTATCACAATTTGGTTGAACAGATTCAATACCACCAACAACAGGTTCATGACAATCTAGCAAGGCAAACAACTCACCAAGATTCAAATTTAGAAAATGCTTTCCCCTCTCCCCCAAGAACTCAACGTAATGGAGACAATTTCTTCCTAAGGAGGGAGGAATTTATCTAAGAATATCTCAGTGGCCACCCACCTATTCCAACTCGCTCAAAACATTTCATTGGAAATTTACTATTTTTAGCATTTTTTCGGTTCATAAACTTGGAATCCCATTTTGAGGGCCTAAACAACATTTTTTCATTATTGGGAACCTCAATGACAACAAAGGCTCTTATTGAGGCCCCAAAATGAATATCCTCTTTAATACCTTAAAAATAATCTATTTTGCACCCCAAATAAAGATCATATTCCAAAGTTAACCCCCTAGGAAGTTGATACACCAAACTACCCAAAACGGGGTCCACAAAACTGTTGGTTTTTCATCTTTAGGGGTTAGGGTTTTGGATTTTATTTATGTTGAAAAGGCCTTTGGAGACTCATTGTAACACATATTCTAGTGAATGATTATAGCCATCACATATCTTCTTAGAGATAAGATGCCACCATTCTAACAAGTCTTTCAGTCTGTAATTTTACAGTTCTGTACATTTCACTCATTAATAGAAATTGTGTATTATTGTATATATCTACCTTATTGTTATATAAACATAATATCTCTTTGTTATATTCTTGGATATATGATATATCTATGTATATTTGTACATTTCTTTATTATATCTCCACTCTTGTTTCGTCCCAAAATTAATCTAGATCATTGTTGGACATGGTGGTTTCTCCTTCTAGTTCACTTAGGGTGTTGCATTTTTCCTATCAGGGCCATCTTCTTCGAGGATGTGTTTATCTCATAATTGATCCGGCCATATTTGGAAATATTTTATATGTTGTTTGAGTTAATGGTTTCCCAACTCTTGTTTTTTTCATTGTATATCTTATTTATTGGAGTTTAGTCATGGTGATAAATTCTTATGCCTATTACCCCTTATTTTGTATAGGTGTAGGTCCCAAGTGAATTTCTTTACCACCCTAGTGACCTTGAGCCTTGGGTAGTTGTATTGCTTATGTTTTTTCATGGAACTTGATGAGTTGAAGGGTTTGATGATGTGATTCTTGGAGTACCCTTTGATCATGGAATTATTTTCATGCATATGTTTTTGTATTTTCATAGTTCTTGGTGTAGTTAGTGGTTCCCAATGTAGTTCACACTTTTTGAGGTGGAATAATTTTCCCAAGGGAATGGTAACATACGGTTTTAAGATATTCTTCATGCATCCAGGTTTATCATGCCATGCCATGTTCCATATTTTTGTGATCTCACCTTATTCACTCATTTTGAGGCATATGCCACCTAAATTAAAGAGACATCAAGATTAGAGGATGTCATTTTAAGTCATGAAAGGTTATTGTTGGAACATATGGTATCATTTATCCCTCCCTTGACTTAGGGTGATGTTGTCATGATTTAAGGATGATTATTTCACCTTGGAGGCATCACATGCAATATATTTGGAGTTTATTTCTGGGGTTCACCCACTCTTGAAGGGATTTATTCATGATATATGGGAATATTCACCTTTAATACGACAAGCATGCATTGGAGGAACCCTAGGAGGGTTAAGTTGCATGCCTTGAGGAAAAAAATGACTTTGCAACCCTGAGTCATAAATTTAGAGAGGATTTGGAAGGGTTTCACAATCTTCAAGGGTTTCATTCAAGATTTGGATGAATGTTTCATCTTGGAAGGAACACATCTACCTTCGATGTGACATTCCTTGTTTTAATCCCCATGAATTATAATGTAATTGTATAAATTTGAATTAGGACAATGAGTCAATGGGTTGGGGTTGTTGGATCATGTTGTCATTGATGCCAATGGTTTGACTGATTGATGTCAAGTCATTGATTGATGTCAAAGGATTGATTGATTGACGATTGATGTAATATAATATGTATTTTCCTTGATGAGAATGCATAGATGAAGATGGATCAATGATTTTCCATTGATATGATGAAGTGTGACATCCCCAAAAAAAAAGATATTTTTGAAATTTAAAATTTGCTGGAAATTTATTCCATTTTTATTAAATTCAAATTTGGAAAATTTTTGTTATTGATGGCAATTCTGAATTTCGAATTTGGTAATTGTAATTAATTATTTTGACTGTTGGGAAGAGACCTGATTTGACCCAACTAACTATTTGACTATGACACTTTTATGGAAACATAATATTTTATATTGATTGTAGGAGGACAAATGGAACAACCATGTTAAATTTAGCTGACCATGACTCCATGAGTGGGGAAGATGTTGGAACTACCTCTCGGCTGATTATTACAAGTGGAAAATCAGTGATTTGGCCATTGGCAGCCCCTAAAAAATCATGCATTTAGAAAGATGTGAAAATTCCCAAGGGGGGGAAAAGACCCGGGCAAATGATAAATAGCATATGAGAGGAGGTAGGATGCTGCCAAGTATGCTGGAGAAAAAGACTATTGAGTTTCTTTCTGTTATGAACACTATTGTTTGAGTTTGAGGCAAGAGGAACCTAATGGAATTGTAGGACATTGCTGAGGAGACGTTTTTTTCCAAGTTCGCCCTCATGGATTCATGGTCAGGCTAGGGGGTGAATCGAGCAAGTGATTTTGGCTGCCCTATTCTACAGTTGGGTGGAACATGGTTGTTCTGTTTGTCTTCCAGCGAGTTGATTCAGATATGTCCTCTTAACCTCCTCTGTTTAAGTTGTTAAATGGTTGGTGTAATGCATCTGTTAATCATGAATTGAGTAATGTTATGGATGAAAGATCGAATCAAATGTGATTATCTCTATTGCATTTTATTGTTGGGTAAATACTAAATTCCATCAATCTACTAGTTGTGATAATATGCTTGGTTACGTCTATTGTGGGGTATTCTACCCTACAAACTAACAAGCTAGGGCTTAAACTTGCATGCAGATCATGACCCTTCATAAGCTACTTTTAACCTTCTACCCCAAATCTAAAATCCTTTTTCACATGAACACATGGGAAGAATCAACTAACCTTTTTTATTGACGGTTGCTGTAGATCCTCCGTTGAGCTTTATCCCCTTGCTTATGCTGCTCCTTCCAAAAAGCGATCCTGCAATCAAGACAAAACTACGCATGCATGATATTGTTCTACTAGAGGATTAGAGATTAAACACAAATCAAATAAAAACATATAAGACTCATGTATTTGGGACGGGAAAAGTATCCTTTTATTAATCTCAAGATGAATCAACTTACAATGATTATAGAGACCGGCCACCGCTCCTTGATCCTGATCTTGGGCTCCTCCTCTTCTTTGTCCTCCAATTGCTTTACTTGAATTCTTCTAAAGCTTGAGGAAAGGCTAAAGGGTTGGGACAAAACGGATTCGACAATTGGGCAGAGTTTCTTTGCTATGATTTTTCCTCCTTTGAATAGTACCCCTACCCCTTCTTTTATAGGCTAGAAGGATCTAGGGTTTTAGACAAACTCTCAGCCATGCATGGCTGGGAGTTCCAGTTAACTGACCCAAATCTTTTCGTCCCAGCGGAAACTTTCTTGATTTTTTGCTTTGTTATTTAAACGCAGGCTATAGTGGGCCAGCCAGTGTTCCAACCCGTGCTGCAGAAGGCCTGCCAGCGTTCCAACATGCCCAGTGATAGGTTAGGGCACGGGTTACTTAATTTAGGAGGTTTTTGAAGAGTTTGTTCAGCATGGCTTTGGAAATGAAGGGAAATGAGTTGGCCTGATGCCAGGTAAGCATGGATAGTGCAATTTAGGGTTATAACAAATGCCCCCTAATGTGTGATGTCAGAAGAGCATCTGATGGCCGAAATACATTACCAATTCTTCACCAATATGTACTGATATGCTGAATGAGCGAGCCCAGGAATCAAGAATCAGGAGGGGCCGTCTGCAAAAAAATATCAAATGTCTCACCGAGGCGGGCATACCCATGCTCGGGATAAATCAGAACCATGGCTACCAATCAAATACACTGTAGATCCATGTCAAATAAATATAAAGAGTAGCCGCGAACAATACACAGCGGAGATACATCTCGAAATCAGAAAGATATACATAGAAAATATCCATCTCTCAGAAGAGGATTCGGCCTGATGGCTATACTTCAGAGCTCGAGCAACAACTTCAAAATCTTCTAAACTCAGGTAGGAGTGTAATATGACTGCACTACCCAGAGGTCTTCGACGACTCGTCAGTTGTGGACTTGATAATCTTGATGATCGGACTAAAGGCTTCAGTGATTTCGAACAAAGACTTGATTGGACGTTCAGGATGGTCGGGTATGCGAACAAGAGACATATTACAGAGGGGCCGACTCGGGCTTAGTAACAAAGTTCCCTTGGACAATAGCACGACAAGTGGTAAGACTCACGTGACATATTTGTTAATCATAAGTCTACAAAGCACGAGGCAAGGCAAACTCTCCATATGTTTGGAAGAGTAACCAAACGGTGGAGGACACAACTCAATATAGAGAGCAAAGCTTCCTAAGGTCGTACTACATCCCAAAGTCTAATGAATGAAGGACAAATGTGCTATATCCAAGGGCAACTCATGATGCTGCCAATAAAGAAAATACTTTTCCCATCCTCTTTTTGGGGTATATTTGATTTTTTTGTTCTTTTTTGAGTATTTTGAAAAATAATAAAGGAATATTATGTTACAGTGGAGGAACGAGCATAGAAAACATACAAGCTCAAGGCACAAGGACAAGACTGATGTTCTAGGAAATAATACTTGGGAAAAATCCTCCAGTGGCCAAAGGTGTTAAGACGCAAAAGCAAACTGTTACTAGGCTGATGGGCAAAGGATGCAAGTGTGGTTGATAGAACAAACAATGGTAATGTCCTTCGATGTAAGTTTAACGAGCCCAGAGAAGGGAAGCTCGGTGATTTTTCATGTTTAGAGAGTCTAAAAAAGCATAAAAGGAAACTCCATTGGGGTACCTTTTTCGTCAATAGTCAAGTTGGTTCGAAAAAGGGGTAAACTAGCACCGACTAGACATCAATTCAAAACCATTTTAACGAGTGTGACAAGGACAAGATCACTCGGCTATTTTTTCAATTTTAAGGAGTCTGAAAAAAGATTAACTATGGACTCCGTCAGGAATATTCTTCTCGACCATTTTAACGAGTGTGAAAGAATAAGGTGACTCGACAATCTTTTCAATTTTAGGGAGTCTGAAAAGAGCTTAACTATGGACTCCGGGGGGGTTTCTTTTTCGTAAATTTAGTGCCTCAGGCCTTAAAAAGGAATAAAATTATACGTGAGGATACTCTTCTAAATAATCGGAATTCGATAGAGTATTCCTTTATTCGTACAGTTGACCATCCGGACTGAAAAAGGGGTAAACTACCACCGGACAGACGTGACTTCCAATTTTAGTTTAACGAACGTGACGGGTCACAAGATTGCTCGGCAATTTTTTCATGTTTAAAGGGTCTAAAAAGGGCTTAAAAGGATACCCGTTATGTTTTGGGAGTTCGGAGGGTAAGACAAAGAGTGAAAATGACCCATGCAAATGAGGCTCAAACTCATATTCAGGAAATACTACGCGGACTCCCGAGCCTACAATGTTGGCAGAAACGGCATGGACACCATAATGCAACCAAGAACTACCTAGGGCATCCATGTTTTGGTAAGCTCTACCACCCAGTTGTGACACTTCTAGAGCAGATATGACGGTTTTGTGGAACAACCGGATGGGATTGATCCTATATCGTAAAAACAAAAGGCAACGAGATGCAACAGTGGGGATGAAATCCTACCCTATATGCTCAGGGTGACTTTTGAAAATAAAAAATTAAAAAATTATGGACCGTCCTTATGTATTTTTTTTTATTTTCTGAAACTCAAAGAAAAATGTCCCAATACCTGATCAAATCCTTCCCATATAACTTTGGCACCACTCAAAATGGTTTTTGGTATAAAGAAACTGATAAAAGGGGCCAAAAGAGTGACAAAAAGATGCCAAAAATTCTATAAATAGAAGCTGGTAGCTCATTATCACCATTGCTGATTTGGAATTTGACTCTGGAGCCAAAAGACCCCCTTTGCCAGAGATCGTGATTCCAAGAGCTACAGTGGACCAAACGGACTTCTACTTGGACCAAGTAAGTACAAACTCCCCCCTCTTGCATTTTAATACTTCATTTAATGTTTTTGGGCATGTTTTGGGGGTGTTCGTCGCCCTCCAAGGGGTTGACCCTAGTAAAACGTGGGTTGTCCAGGGATAGCCCGCGGGTACCCGCAT
Source organism: Picea engelmannii (assembly GCA_009831015.1). Classification (NCBI taxonomy): domain Eukaryota; kingdom Viridiplantae; phylum Streptophyta; class Pinopsida; order Pinales; family Pinaceae; genus Picea; species Picea engelmannii. The sequence goes on along the minus strand of ML780529.1, from coordinate 577,137 downwards.
GCAGAGTCAAAACTGCGTGCGGGCACCCGCGACTGTCTCCTCGACAGCCCGCGGGTTACCCCGCCGCAAATGAAAATTTGATTTGACAAGATCTATCTCCCCCCTTTTTTCCTTTTTGTGCCTGACAGTATGTATGTTCATTGGAGAGAGAGGGAGCATGAGGCTGCCAATGAGGCAGTGGCTGCAGATCTGAATTTGATGGTCGTGCTGACGCAGTGTGGCTTGGTGAAGTTTTTCTTGTGTCCATTTATGTGCCCACAACCTAGGCTACTGAATGCCTTCGCTGACTATTGGCACCCAGATGCAGAGGCCTTCATGATAGAGGGGCAATCCTTGGTGCCCACCACCGAGGATATCTACTTTTTGACAGGCCTCTCGAGGAGAGGGGAACCCGTTAACTTTCAGACATTTCTTGCGGGACTGAGCAAAGTCTCAAAATTGATAGCGGAGTATTGTGAGGCCGGGACCGAGCAGGTATCTTCCTCGGTTCCCTTGAGTAGGATTACTAGCCTCACCCTCCAGACCATTTTATCACTTATTGGGCGGATTACCGGCTCTGCGGCTGTGCATCAGGCTTCGCGTGCACAGATGAACTGTGCAGTTCAGTGCATGAATGAACAAATATATGACTGGAGTACCACACTGCTAGAGAACATGAAGAGGCAATTGACCGATTGCCATCAGCGAACACACAAGAACTTCGGGTTCGGGACTATCTTGTGTTCACTTTTCTTTGAGAGAGTTCCATGATTTAGTCCTCAGATGACAGTACGAGGACATCTGGCGACTTTCCCTGCAGTATGTAGATGGACAACATTATTTCCACGACAGGGTGGTGGAAGGACCATAGAGGCCTTCAACGATGACTTTTTTGCTTGGTTGTCACAGCAGATCCCCGCCATGAAGGACTACCCATATGCGGGGATCGACTTTTCCAGAGATCCATCTATACGAGTGCCTCCTGGTGAGGAGCAAGGGGAGATGGGTAAGTCTCCACTTATACAGTTTTTTTTTTTGCATATGTAATTTTTATATCTTTTTGATATATATATCATGTTTTTGAATAACAGAGTTTTTGATGGGTGAACATTGTGTTGCGTGCAAATGTGGGACCCGTGCGGCCTGTCGATTTTGCAGGGAACAGGTGTCGCCCATGGCCAGAGGCCGCAGCTTCCGCCGTCCAGGGAGCAGCAACAACAGGGAACCCTCCAGCAGGAGAGGCTGAGAGGGATCTTAGGCGGGTTGAGCAGAACTTCACTCAGCTCACCCTCACAGTTCCCATTGGAGTCGCCAATTCTGTTGTGGGGTATTCTACCCTACGGACTAACAAGATAGGGCTTAAATTTGCATGTAGATCATGACCCTTCATAAGCTACTTTTAATCTTCTACCTCAAATCTAAAATCCTTTTTCACATGCACACATGGGAAGAATCAACTAACCTTTTTTATCGACAGTTGGTGTAGATCCTACATTGAGCTTTATCCCCTTGCTTCTGCTGCTCGTTCCAAAAAGCGATACTGCAATCAAGACAAAACTACGCATGCATGCTATTGTTCTACTAGAGGATTAGATATTAAACACAAATCAAATAAAAACATATAAGACTCATGTATTTGGGACGAGAAAAGTATATTTTTATTAATCTCAAGATGAATCAACTTACAATGATTATAGAGACCGACCACCGCTCCTTGATCCTGAATCTGGGCTCCTCCTCTTCTTTGTCCTCCAACTGCTTTGCTTGAATTCTCCTAAAGCTTGAGGAAAGGCTAAAGGGTTGGGACAAAACAGATTCGACAACTGGGCATAGTTTCTTTGCTATGATTTTTCCTCCTTTGAATAGTACCCCTACCCCTTCTTTTATAGGCTAGAAGGAGCTAGGGTTTTAGACGAACTCTTGGACATGCATGGTTCGGAGTTCCAGTTAACTGACCTAAAGATTTTTGTCCCGACGGAAACTTTCCTAATTTTTTTCTTTGTTAGGTAAACACGGGTTGTAGTGGGCTAGCCAATGTTCCAACGCATGTAGCAGAAGGCTTGCCAACGTTCCAACGTGCCCAGTGATAGGTTAGGGCGTGGGTTACTTAATTTAGGAGGTTTTTGAAGAGTTTGTTCAGCATGGCTTTGGAAATGAAGGGAAATGAGTTGGCCTGATGCCAGGTAAGCATGGATAGTGCAATTTAGGGTTATAACAAAGTCCTGAAAGAATAATTTCCTATGGGTTAGTTGATTGTTGTATTAGAGTGAAAGCAGTAGGCGAATCCCCACAACCAAATGGTACTTACATAAACGAACTAGTTAAGTGTGCAATGTAAACGGAAATTGAATAACTGAAATATACATACATATAGATGTATGTTTATTTTCCTGTAGGTTATGACTTATGTAGAAATACAATAAGTAAATGAAATCCCTTTCTCATACATATTAAACATTTATGATATCTGGGTACGCAAATACATGGGATGTAATTGTGTATGAATTATAATTGAAAGAATTGCAAAATTCTCTACACGAAAACCTATAATACAGAGAGTATAAATATTTCAATAGGTATTCATAAGAATTTGTAAGTCGATTTGGTCTAATTTCTACATGTTAAAGCACTGGAATAAATTGGAAATAACAACATTTAACACAGAACAAATTCTAGAATGTAATATGAAGGGCACGAAAGACCCAAATGAAATTAAAGCATTCTGGAACCCTTAAGTTTACATATACTTGTAAATGCTTGTGTCTAGTGGAGGTAGAAGCTAGAGTCATGAAGTGTGTGTTCGTCGACCCCAGACATAGTTTCATATATGCATGCCAACCCTCCTAATTGTTTAGATTCCCTTGGAGGATGAAGTTTATTAAGCTCAGGAGAGGTAGTGCAGATCTGCACAGGCTCTCTGTGAGGTAAACTGAATACAGAACTCCTTAAGTCCTGGACAAGCTCACGAAGGATCACACCGTTGTGTGCAAGAAACCTGCATGGAGTGCAGAGGTCGAGAAACCCTTTGGAGGTTTTAGAGAATATAAAAGATCAAGAGTGACAAATTGAAATCAATTTAGTGTGAATAACTTCCAGCGTTTCGGTATCCGGGAAACCAGAGGGCAAGACCCCTCATCTTCGCAAGTCATGAAATACCGGTATACGAAACCCCGATGCACTCTGTGGATGAGCTGGTTTAGTGTGAATAAGTTTCCGTGTTTAGGCATCTGGGAAACCAGAGGGAAAGACCCCTCGTCCTCGCAAGTCGCGAAATCCCGGTATACGAAACCCCAATGCGCGATTAAGACTGAGTGTTTTTAAACACCCTTAAGCTTAGGAGGGATAGTGACCATCAGATCTAGATCAACGAGGATTGTTGATCTCATACATGAATTCTCATATTGGACATCAAGGATTCTATCCCTTGAGGAAGAGAGAAAATTTTGTTTTTGTCATAGTGCGTATGTGAAAATTTTTATTTACATATGGAAAGAATTCTAGGATCATGAATCTCAATTCCTCCATAGTCCAAGTTCAATATAGTATGTGTATGATACGCATAAATGTTTGGAGGATTTAGGACTTATGAAGATGTTAGAGTAATGGATGGTTAACTTAGCATGACCTGGACACCTATAGGTTGGCTGAATAAAATGTCAACATGGGTAACCCTAATATAAGAAACTTATCAGAATTTAATAATAGAAAAACAAAATTGTCATCTTATCCTAAGAATGAATCTATCAATTTATTTAGGATTAATGTTCCCTAGAAGAATTTTTTTTATGTCAAAATTGAGGTTTATTACATATGGTATCAGAGCATGTCAAAGACTCCATTTCAGAGTTCTGCAGAACAGGAAATAAAATATCAAAGGAACTTTAACCTTTGAAGTAGCGAACCTTGAAATCCCGAAACAGACACATCAACAAATCACATCAGTTAAGGACACGTGGCACAATCAGGAAATGACAAGTGTCAAGTTGATTCAACATTTCAGGAACATGTAAGTCATGAATCAAAGTGACACGTGGCAGCTATTCGACGTGTGTCAATCCACATGTGACGTCAATAGGTTTACGTCACATTGGAACTTTCTATTTTGGGGTTTTACATAGCAAGAAGGAACTCCACCATCATGAAGTCTCGAACTCCTAAATGTTGAAAGGGACTATTGCGAGTCTTGAAAACCCGAAAGGAAAAACTCCAAAATCCCATCAGTCGGTCATCTCAGTGGGTTATGTGAACCGTTTGATCACTTTAGAGATTTTGTGATCATGAATTTTATAGTGATGGATTCATGATGAATTGAAGGGAAAAACGACGAAATTACGTCATTTGTTTGAATAAGAAAAGAAGGGATCAAATTATGAAGTTTTGTGAACCGTTGATCTGGCTCCATTTCAGGGATTACAACTTTCCAAAATGATGAAATGGATAAATGTGGAAGGAATTTTTATTAGGCTCATGGTCACAGCCAGTGAGCATATGGAATAAGCGTGAGACCCAACACTCATAATCCAACGATTCAGGTGAATTTGAATATGATCGAAGGATTATGAAATATTCATACTCTAAGTTTAATTGGAAGGCCTTACCTAACCACTATCCTATATCCGGATATTTTTAAAAACAAAACTATACGGGTCTGTTTATATTTAAACTTTTTACATAGTAGTATACGCTAATAGTCTACTTTTTCTATGTTTGTTTGGTCATTTTCATCGTATGATTATGTGTATGGACTAATGCATGAGGCCTAGGCCATCAACCCCCAAAGTTTTTTGTATTATAAACATATGGTAATGGGTTATTTGTAGGGTCTAACGCGTAAGGATTTGGCCATAAAATCCCAAAGTTGTTTGTGTTGCTAAGACTATGGTAATGGTTATAGGTACAAATAGATAGGAAAGTAATTATAACTACAGGAATTGAAATAAACATTGAAATGAGGAGTAAACACTTATCGTCGATCAAAAAACTTTAAGTTGAATGGTACTGAAAGCCGACGATAGTAAGGACTCTTGCAAACTTTGAGACTCAAGCTTTATAATAGAAAACTTACTTGCTTGAATCTCGAACTATTCAAGGATATTTATACAAAAAAATTGTTTTTTTTTTTCAAACAGTTTTTGAGGTATATTACATATTGTATCAGAGAAAAAGCTACAACAATAGGCCTGAACAGAGCCACATTAGCTCCTTAGTATTTATTCTGATTTATGTAAAACTAATAAATCTTATGGTTACAAACATAAATCCCTTTCTGTTTTTGTAAATTATGGGAGCTCATGAGGGTGCATAAATCATGATGGAAGGAAATCCACAGCAAGGACCTCCTGGATATCCAAGACAAAACAGTGATTGAAGCTCACCCATGAAGGTGTTGGAAACAATGAGGAATATTATTGTTGAACTGCAGGTTTTCAAGGCCGACAATGAAAAATTGAAGAAAGCACAGCAAGAACAACAAGAGATAAATGAAGTCTTGTTGCGTAGTATAGTAACCAAGAAAAACCCAAAATATTATAACCATGACAAAGAAGACATCAAAAGGGACTCTGAGAATTCAGGACCGAAAATAGAAAAAAGAGACAGTTCGTCTGAAGGGACACCTTCAGCTGAAGACAAAACTATAATAGACAGAAAAAGAAAACAAGTAGACCACCTTGAAGGAGAATTTAAAAAGATTAAACCAACTACCTTTGATGGAGAATCTAGGACAGGAGAAGAAGTTGAGGCATGGTTGTTGAACATTAAAAAATACTTCCAGATCTACAACTATTATAGCAACATTTAGGTCAGAATGGCCATCTACAATCTGAAGGGGAAGGCCAACATTTGGTGGTAGGACCTAAAATTGGCCAAGGGCCTAAAGGAGAAACAATTGGAATGGTCCGACTTTAATAAGTATTTCAAGAAACAATACCTTTTTGAAAGCTATTATGAAAGGAAGACGAAATAATTTTATGAGTTACGACTCGAACAGATGACGATGGAAGACCTTATAAATAAATTTTTGAAACTACTAAGGTTTGTACCATACATTCGAGAGGATAAGGTAAAAATCTAGTGATTCTTAAGCTATTTACCACAGGCCTACTGGGACAGAATTAAGTTTGACAACCCCAAATCCTTGAGTGAGGTATTTAGGAAAGCACGAATGTGCTATGACCAATATAAAAAATAGGTAGAGTTTCCCAAGACCTAGAAGTATAAAAAGAAAGATTGAATGAACCAGAGGAAGAAGGGATACCAGCCAACTCGTGAAAGGAATACAGAAAAAGGTTTCCTAAGGAAGGATTTTCACTCCAATCATCCGAATACGCAAGGTAGTGGTAAACCGGTAAACCTGGAAATGAAGAAGTTTGGAGACAGCTTCCCCAAGCCATTAAAGTGTTGGGAGTGTGGAGAGCCTCACCTAAGGAGGAACTGTCCATGTTTAACTTTAACAAACAGAACTGTTGTTCATAATCTACAGGAAGCCTCGACAGTGGGAGACGTGGGCATAAACCTGCATCGGATAAATGCAACCATAGATGGTCGACAAGCTAACCACCATTCCTCGGTGGCAGAAATTGAAGGTAAAATCAATGACACTCAAATTTATGTTTTAATTGACCTTGGAGCTACGTTAAGTTATATTACTCCTAATATAGTAGAGTCAAATAAACTTAAGAAACTGAAGCACACAAAATCATGGCTGGTACAACTAGAAATAGGTACTAAAAGGAAAGTAGTTGACTTTATTTTTGATTTTGAGTTCAACTTAGGTGGTAGAAAGATAAGGACCAATCTAAACATCTTACCACTAGGATATTATGATATGATTATCGGGATGGATTGTTTGGTATAACACAAAGTAGTACTAAACTTTTATATAAAGATACTTAGCTATAAAGATGATTTTGGCACTGTTAGAATAGCCCAAGGCATACCAAAACCTATATCAGTTAGACAAGTTTCAGAGATGCAACTTAAGAAATATATTAGAAAGAGACGCCACATTTATGCCATCCAAGTGATGAATCTATTAGAAAAATAAGATAAGCCAAAGTTAGAAGACTTTGTTGTCCTACGTGAATTTAGAGACATGTTTGTGGATAAGATACCAGAATTACCTCCTATAAGGGAAATAGACTTCTCCATAGACCTACTACCCAGTTCAACCCCTATCTCAAAAGAACCTTACCGAATGAGTCTACCAGAACTGACCGAATTAAAAATACAATTACAGGAATTGTTGGACAAAGAGTATATCAAACCGAGTGTCTCACCATGGGGGGGACTAGTCCTCTTTGTGAAAAAGAAAGACAGTACTCTAATACTATATATCGATTATAGACAACTTAACAAAATGACTATTAAGAAGAAATATCCCTTACCAAGGATAAATGATTTGTTCGATCAAGTAGGTGGGGCCAAGATCTTTTCAAAGTTGGATTTACGATCCGGTTATCATCAAGTTAGGATAAAAGAAGAGGACATAACCAAAATATCTTTTTGGACAAGACATGGACACTATGAGTTCATAGCCATACCTTTCAGACTCACTAACGCACCAGCTACATTTATGTGCCTGATGAACAGTATTTTCAGTCAGTACTTAGACAAGTTCATAGTAGTATTTATCGACGATATTCTGGTCTATCCAAAAACAGAGGAAGAACATGATGAACACTTAAGGATGGTTCTGCAAACATTGAGGAAACACAAACTATACGCCAAATTTGACAAGTGTGACTTTTATCAAAAAGAAATACAATATCTAGGACATGTAATTTCAGCAGAAGGCATTGTCATAGACCTGGATAAGATAAAATCCATTATGGAATGGTTTATACCTAAGGATGTAGAGGATATTGGGTCATTCATGGGAATCACCAGATATTACCGTAGATTCATAGAAGGTTTTTCCAAGATAGCCTACCCTATCACGTCACTACAAAAGAAAGGAACCAAGTTTAACTGGTCGCAAAAGTGTCAAAAAAGATTTAACAAGTTGAAATAATTATTGACATTGACACCCATTTTGAAGGTAGCAGACCTAGATAAAGACTTCACAATTTGTGTTGATGCAAGTAAAGAGGGACTAGGTGGTGTCCTAACTCAAGAAGGGCACATGATTTGTTACGAGTTCTGAAAATTAAATCAACACAAGCTAAATTATGTCATTCATGACTTAGAATTGGCAGTAGTAATACATGCCTTAAAAATGTGGCAACACTATATAATGGGCAGAAAAATCCTACTATTAACGGATAATAGTGGGGTGAAATATCTGTTTAACCAACCAAATTATAATGCAATACAAGCAAGGTGGCTAGCCTTCTTGAGAGAATTCAACTTCGAGGTTAGACATATCAAGGGTAAGGAAAATAAAGTAGCAGACGCTTTAAGAAAAAGATTCCATGGGTTATTTGAGATAAACATCAGTAGGGCAGAATGTGATCTGGAACAAAGAATAAGGATGGCAGGTATTAATGAAAGAAATTACACTAAGATAATGACAGAATTACATGACAATACCACCAACTTTGACAAACCAGATCTAAGCATCGACAAGAAAGGACTATTATGACTTAAAAACAAACTTTACATACCAGATTCATTAGAATTGAAATCAACAATTTTGGACGAAGAGCATAAGAAACTGCATTATGGCCATCAAGGTTACCAGAAAACAATAACAACACTTAGAAAACTATTTTTCTGGCCTAGTATGAAGGGAGAAATAGTATAATACTTGGCTAGGTGCAAATATTGTCAGCAGGTTAAGGCCGATCACCAACATCCAGCTGGCCTATTACAGCCATTACCAATACTAGAATGGAAATGGGAGACTATATCACTAGAATTTATAACAGGTTTGCCTAAAACTCAAAAACAGAATGATTCTATCATGGTTGTAATCGATAAAATCAATAAGTCTGCACACTTTATTCCTATAAAGTCTACTTTTAAAGCTATAAACATTGTTGAAATATGCATGAAAGAAATTTTTAGACTGCATGGTATTCCTAAAATGGTGATTTTAGATAGAGACGTAAAATTCACATCCGCTTTTTGGAAGGAATTGTTTGCAGGGATAAATACTAATTTGAATTTCAGTACGAGTTATCATCCACAAACAGATGGATGGACCGAAAGGAAAAACCAAATCATAGAGGATATGCTCTGCATGTATGTAAGAACAAAACCGAACAAGTGGGAAGACTACCTCCACTTGGTAGAATTTGCATACAAAAATGGGTACCAAACTTTCGCTAAGTTGAGCCCTGTCGAAATATTGTATGGAAGAAAGTGTACGACTCCAATTAGTTGGGATAACCCGGCTGACAGACTCATGGTTGGACCAAAGATGCTCCAATAAATGGAGAACATGGTAAGGACGGTACAACAAAACTTGAAAGAAGCACAAGAAAGACAGAAGAGCTATGCAGATCAGAAAATAAGACACTTGGAATTTCAAGTGGGAGACCGTGTTTATTTGAAGGTCAAAGCCCGAAAAAGCTCGTTGAATTTAGGGAAATGTGCCAAGATGGCACCCAGGTTTTTTGGGCCCTTCAAGATACTAGCTCGAATTGGAATCATAGCATATCAACTTGCACTTCCAACTAATTTAAGAATTCATAATGTATTTCATGTTTCGTTGCTGAAAGAGTATATTCATGACCCTACTCATAGGATTGATTGGAAATTGGTACAGGTGGAACCCCAAGACTAGTTCCAGGTGGAACCCCTTCACATTTTGGACTAGAGAGAAATAACACTTTGGAACAGAGCCATTGCTCACGTAAAGGTGCAATGGAAGCACTTTAGTCCTGAGGAGGCCACTTGGGAGTTGGAGGGAGATTTGTGGAAATCTCATCCAATCCTGTTCCGGGAAAGGAACGAACACTAAGGACAGTGTTTTACTGAAGAGGGGAAGGATGTGACATCCCCCCCAAAATAAAATATTTTTGAAATTTAAAATTTGCTGGAATTTTATTTCGTTTCTAGTAAATTCGAATTTGGAAAATTTTTGCCATTCATAGCAATTCGGAATTTCAAATTTGGTAATTGTAATTAATTATTTTGACTGTTGGGCAGAGACCTAATTTGACCCAACTAACTATTTGACTATGCCACTTGTATGGAAACATAATATTTTATATTGACTGCAGGAGGACAAATGGAACAACCATGTTAAATTTAGCTGACCTTGACTCCATGAGTGGGGAACATGTTGGAACTACTTCTGGGATGATTATTACAAGTGGAAAATCAGTGATTTGGCCATTGGCAGCCCCTGAAAAATCAAGAATTTAAAAATATGTGAAAATTCCCAAGGGAGGGAAAAGACTTGGGCAAATAATAAATAGCATATGAGAGGAGGCAGGATGTTGCCAATTATGCTGGAGAAAAATACTATTGAGTTTCTTGCTATTATGAACACTACTATTTGACTGTGAGGCAGGAGGAACCTAATGGAATTGCATGACATTACTGAGGAGGAGTTTTTTCCAAGTTCTCCCTCATGGATTCATGGTCAGGATAGGGGGTGAATTGGGCAAGTGATTTTGGTTGCCCTATTCTACGATTGGGAGGAATGTGGTTGTTCCATTTGCCTTACATCAAGTTGATTCAAATATGTCCTCTTAACCTCCTATGTTTAAATCGTTAAATGGCTGGTGTAATGCATCTGTTAATCATGAATTGAGTAATGTTATGGACGAAAGATCGGATCGAATGTGATTATCTCTGTTGCATTTTATTTCTAGGTAAATACTAAATTCCATCAATCTACTAGTTGTGAGAATATGCCTGGTTAAGTTATGAAAGAATAATTTCCTATGGGTTAGTTGATTGTTGTATTAGAGTGAAAGCGGTAGGTGAATCCCCACAACCAAATGGTACTTATGGAAATGAACTAATTAAGTGCGCAATGTAAACAAAAATTGAATAACGGAAATATACATACATATAGATGTCTATTTATTTTCCTATAGGTTACGACTTATGCAAAAATACAATAAGTAAACAAAATCCCTTTCTCATACATATTAAACATTTATGATATCCGGGTATGCAAATACTTGGGATGTAATTATGTATGAATTATAATCGAAAGAATTGCAAAATTCTCTGCAGGAAAACCTACAATACACAGAGTATAAATATTTCAATAGGTATTCATAAGAATTTGTAAGTAGATTTGGTCTAATTTCTACATGTTAAAGCACTGGAATAAATTGGAAATAACACCGTTTAACACAGAGAAAATCTTGGAATGTAATATGAAGGGCACAAAAGTCCCAAATGAAATGAAAGCATTCTCGAACCCTTAAGTTTACATATACTCGTAAATTCTTGTGTCCGGTGGAGGCATAAGCCAGATTCATGAACTGTGTGTTCGTCAACCCCAGACACAATTTCATATATGCATGCCAACCCTCCTAATTGTTTAGAGTCCCTTGGAGGATGAAGTTTATTAATCTCAGTAGAGGTAGTGCAAATCGACACAGGCTCTCTACAAGGTAAACTGAACCCAGAACTCCTTAAGTCCTGGACAAGATCAGGAAGGATCGCACCGTTGTGTGTAAGAACCCTGCATGGAGTGCAGAGGTAGGGAAACCCTTTGGAGGTTTTAGAGCATATGAAAGCTCAAGAGTGACAAATATACTGTGATCGAAATTGGTTTAGTGTGAATAACGTTTGGTGTTTCGGCATTCGGGAAACCAGAGGGCAAGACCCCTCGTCTTCGCAAGTTGCGAAACCTCAGTATACGAAACCCTGATGGGCTCTGTGGATGAGTCGGTTTAGTGTGAATAAGTTTTGGCATTTTGACATACATGAAACTAGAGGGAAATACCCCTCGTCTTCGCAAGTCATGAAATCTTGGTATATGAAACCCCGACGCATGATTAAGACTGAGTGTTTTTCAACACCCTTAAGCTCAGGAGTGATAGTGACCGTCAGATCCAGATCAACGAGGATCATTGATCTCATACACAAATTCCCATATTGGAATTCGGGGATTCTATCCCTTGAGGAAGAGCGGAAATTTTATTTTTGTCGTAGTGGGTATGTGACAAATTTTATTTACATATGGAAAGAATTATGGGATCACAAATCTCAAGTCCTCCATAGTCCAAGTTCAGTATAGTATGTGTATGATACATATAAATGTTTGGAAGATTTAGGACTTACGGAAATGTTAGAGTAATGGATGGTTAACTTAGAATGACCTGGACACCTATAGGTTGGCTTTATAAAATGTCAACATGGGTAACCCTAATATAATAAAATTATCAGAATTTAATAATAGAAAAAGGAAAAATGTCATCTTATTCTAAAAATGAATCTATCAAGTTATTTAGGATTAATGTTCTAGAGAAGATTTTTTTTTGTCAAAATTGAGGTTTATTACATATGGTATCAGAGCATGTCAAAGACTCCATTTCAGAGTTCTGCACACCGAGAAATCAAATATCAAAGGAACTTTAACCCTTGAAGTAGTGAACCTTGAAATCCTGAAATAGAGACATCAACAAACCACGTCAGCTAAGGACATGTGGCACAATCAGGCAATGACAAGTGTCAAGTTGATTCAACATTTCAGGAACATGTAAGTCATGAATCAGAGTGACACGTGGCAACTATTCGACATGTGTCAATCCACGTGTGACGTCAACGGGTTTACATCACATCGAAACTTTCTATTTCGGGGTTTTACATAGCAAACTCCACCATCATGAAGTCTCGAACTCATAAATACCGAAAGGGACTATTATGAGTCTTGAAAACCCGAAAGGAAAAACTCTGAAATCCCGTCAACCATTCATCTCACTGGGTTATGAACTGTCCGATCACTTCAGAGATTTTGTGATCATGAATTTTATAATGATGGAGTCATGATGACTCGAAGGGAAAAACGTTGAGATTCCGTCAGTCGTTCGATTAAGAAAAGAAGGGATCAGATTATGAAGTTTTGTGAACCATTGATATTTCTCCATTTCGGGGATTGTGACTTGCCGAAATGACGAAATGCCTAAATGTGAAAGGAATTTTGATTAGACCCGTGGTCACAGCCAGTGGGCATATGGAATAAGTGTGAGACCCAACACTTGTAATCCAATGGTGCAGGTGAATTTGAATATGATCGGAGGATTATGAAATATTCGTACTCTGAGTTTAACCAAAAGGCCTTACCTAACCACTATCCTCTATCCAAATATTTTTAAAAACAAAACTATAGGGGTCTATTTATATTTAAACTTTTCACAAAGGAGTATAGTCTAATACTCTACTTTTTCTAAGTCTGTTTGGTCATTTTCATCGTATGATTATGTGTATGGACTAACGCATGAGGCCTAGGCCATCAACCCCCAAAGTTGTTTGTATTATAAACATATGGTAATGGGTTATTTGTAGGGTCTAACACGTAAAGATTTGGCCATAAAATCCCAAAGTCGTTTGTGTTGCTAAGACTGCGGTAATGGTTATAGGTACAAACATATAGGAAAGTAATTATAATTACAAGAATTGAAATAAACATTGAAATGAGGAGTAAACACTTATTGTCGATGAGAAAACTTTAAGTTAAATGGTAATGAAATTCGATGATAGCAAGGACTCTTGCAAACTTTCAGACTCAAGCTCTATAACATAAAACTTACTTGCTTGAATCTCAAACTATTCAAGGATATTTATACAAACAATTTTTATTTTTTTTTCAGACAGTTTTTAGGTATATTACATGAATATGGATCAATGAGTTGTCATCGATACATGATGAATATGGATTGATGTGGTTTCATTGGTATATGATGCATTATTTGGAAAATGTATAGATGACTCATTATTTTCTTATCATGATTGATAAGGTGCACAAATGGATGAACTCCAAAGTGGTCCCCTTATGGTGAAAGCCCTCACGGGAAGATGCTTTGCGGATTGAGTTATCCTAGAAGAATGGTTGGAGAACCCATGCTTTCATTATTGTCTTATCATGGTTGATAAGGTGCACAAATGGATGAACTCCAAAGTAGTCCCCTTATGGTGAAATCCCTTACGGGAAGATGCTTTGCGGATTGAGTTATCCTAGAAGAATGATTGGAGGAGGCATGCTTGTATGTGGAATAATGAGATGAAGGAAATTGAATTTGTCAAGGAACCTATCCTAGATCTATATTGTTTGTCATTCCATTTCCATTGGTATGTAGAACATCACATAAATCCTCACGGTTAGAGAGTTATGGCCATGAGAAGTTGGAGACCCTAGGTTTGGGTAATGGACCCAAGATTGTTTGATGGGTAACGGTATGAGTTATGATATATTTTCAGGAAATACTATTCTATATGGATATTAAATTTCATACCATTTTTGGTGGTATGTGGAACGTCACATAACTCCTCACGGTTTGAGAGTTATGGCCTTACGAAGTTGGAGAACCCTCACATGTCATCTAAAAGCCCCAAAAGGTCAAAGTAGTCAAAGTGGTTTAAGGGTTTTTTAAAAGGTAAATAATAAAGTGAAGTGATGAGTGTAGTATAATTCAAAGTGAATACAAAATAAATTATATAAATAATAAATTTAATGGATAAATTAGAAGTGGGTTAACCCTAAAATAAGGAAAGTGGGGCCAAGTGACCTAGAAGATGTTTTTAAGGAAGCTACTTGGAGAGTATAAATAAGAGGAAAGGCTCTCTCATTTTAATCACACTTGAGAATATTTAATATATATATGTTTCTGAGGTAACCAATGATATCTAAGCGGAAATTATGAGGAAATGTGAAGAAAATAAGGCTGAAATGCAAGGAAGGATAAATTCTTTTGATGGTACTTTCTAAGGTATGCTATTTACAGGTCATCTCACCATTTTCACTATAATTTTCTTTCTATAATGATTCAATCTGTGAAATTTCTATTACATTCAGAAAACATACCCAAGTATCTGTGGTAAAAAATTCATCTTATGGGTCGTTGTATTTTGGGAGTCACACTACGTGGAAAATAGGGTTTGTGGCCAGTCCTGAAACTAGTCAAAAATAGGTGTTTCGGTTAAAAACGTCATAACTTCTTCATAACAGATCAAAATTCTATGAGACTAAATGTGTTTATTAGGGTACAAGATTTAGTATTTTTTCTAATAGTTTCATATCAATCCAATAAATATTTTGTGCAGGCCACGCTCTACAAGGTCACTCTCTAGAATAATCCAGAATTCAAAAAGGTATGCCATTTTTTCTATAACGCTTTTTCTGAGAGGTTCCAAGTAGTTCTACCTGGAGGAATTTCATAAAAGACACTGAAGAAAATTGTGTATCAGTTTCATATCTTTATTCATTACAGGTACAAAGTTATGATTATTTCAAGTTGGGGTTGTTGACTAATCCAAAACTAGTCATGGTTGAGACAAGCAGTTGATGAGTTGGCACATACATGAGGTGTATAGTT